>OX375873.1:15909754-16509754 GCA_947359465.1 Metellina segmentata
TTCTTGATGACGAGATATCTTGCCACAAGCAAAATTGGTCAGATATTGATGAACTAGATAATTAATCGAAACCACTTATAAATAGAACAAAGTGAGAATTTTAATTATTATAATATCTTTAAACATATATCATTGATTTGGAATAACCACTCATTTTATTCCAATGCTCCAATAGTCATGGTATCCCGGTTGGAAGAGTTACGGATTAGAAACCGTAGGGTTACGAATTTAAATCCAACCAAAGACCGTCGATTATAAAGGGGGTGGTGCATGTTAAATATGTCATGGCCTCAAATGTTGGCTTGGTGTGAGAGTTTGGAGAGTAGGGTGACAGCTCAAGGGTCGCCTCGTCAATTGACAGTGGTTAAAAATTGCGTTGTGTTGTCCCCGGAACTTTCCAGTTGGATCTCGGACTGTCGACAATAGCTTGTTGTGTTGCTCAAGCGCGACGTTATTTGAAATATCCGACCAATTCTTGAAATATCGACACAAAACTGTTTTATACAGTTTTTCCTTTTCGTGCTTGTTAATTCTGATGCATTTGTAGTGTGTGTGCATATTTGATATTTTAAATTAAAATGGATTATATATATATACATATATATATATATATATACATATATATATATATATATATATATATATATATATATATATATATATATATATATATATATATATATATATATATACATATATACAGGGTGGTCCCGAATTCATGGTACAAACTTTAATGGTAGGTACAGGACATTGTAACAATGATTTATTGTATAGGAATGTATAGTCGCAAGTGACGCGGTGAGGCGTAAACAGGGGAAATAAAAGGAAAGAGAAATGGAGTGATCGGTTAGTATCATTGCCGGTAGAGGGCAGTAGATGTCTAGCCGCTGGAATTACCTGAATGCCACGTTTGGTACTCGATGGATTGGGCGTGGTGGACCAGTCCCTTGGCCACCCCGATCTCCCGATTTATCGAGCCTCGATTACTTTTTATGGGGACATCTAAAGCATCTTGTTTATGAGACTCCAGTTGACTCAGATGAGGATCTCGTCGCTCGCTTATCTGTAGCTGCTGCAGGTGTGCGTGAAATACCAGGCATCTTTGAACGTGTACGCCAATCGCTCCACCGACGCTGTCAAGCATGTATCGATACTGGTGGACGCAATTTTGAACAATTACTGTAAACATGACACTTGTCAACAACGCTTTCAATAAAATCTTTGTTTTTCCTTTCGGCCGTTATTTCCCCTGTTTTCGCCTCACCGCGTCACTTGCGACTATACATTCCTATACAATAAATCATTGTTACAATGTCCTGTACCTACCATTAAAGTTTGTACCATGAATTCGGGACCACCCTGTATATATATATATATATATATATATATATATATATATATATATATATATATATATATATATATATATATATATATATATATATATATATATATATCTTAAACAGCATAAGAACATTGTTCCAGCAATGTTCAGTGCAACGTTAGTATCCAATGTATTGTTAGTAACAGTGTTCAGTAACGTTACGAATTTTCCTAAAAATCAATACGAAATGTATTATATTGTTGCTCCTTTTACATTTGTTAATTCGGATACAGTTATAACACAATGAATATTTGAGATTGCGAATTAAAATGACTGAAATATTTCGAATATTATATACATCTTGAAGAGCATAAGGTAATTGTTTCATAAAACATTGATACCCATTACATCTAGATATATGATTCCAGTGTAAGAATAGAAGATTAATCACAAATTTGCTGTATAAGAACTCTAAAAATGTTGTATCCGGTGTAGTCGTACACGATATTATTTTGTCTCTTTCTCATCAAGGGAAATAAGGGACTTGTTGAAGTCAGTCAGGTGAAAGCGTTTCAAGTAGGTCTGAGTTGCAATGTGATACAAAATACATCATTCCCAACACTATATAGAATACATTTTACATGCTTTCTACCAGTACATATATGATTACTCAAAAAAGAAGACATCGTCCTTTTACCAATACGTGTGAATAGTTGTGGAAAAGATTCAATAGCCTCACTACAGCATGTACTATCTTTTGTTTACTAAAAAGAGTACTTTTCTCTGAAGCGATGTAAAACGTTTTTAAATAATTCATGGAAAATTTACTTTTATACATTGTGCAACAATTTAAAGTCTATGTACTTATACTCCATGTTGGATGGGAAGCTTCGTTTCTAAAACGTCACTCTCGTATACGAGAACTGTGTCTGTTACGACTAACAAGAATAATCTGGTTGTAAGAGGATTGACTCAAAAATCGAAAAGCTTTTCCAAACAAAGCTTCTTATGACATTTTCTCTTTAAATATCACGTTGATCTACACTATTTGAAGCAGTGCTATATTTTATTCTCTCTAGTTTAAACGTTGATTTACAGTAACAAAATTTCATCTGAAAATACATCCAAAATTCGGTAGTAATAGATTAAATTTAGCTATTAAGTTATATAAATGTCAAAACACAATTTTTAAGATTTGTTTCAGTTAATATTTCAAAATATTTAGTATATACATATATAAAATTTGAAGACCACTCTCAATTGTAAAGAGTGTTTCATAATTTTTTGTGCAAACCTAAATGGGTATTGTTGAGTACAAGATTAGACCATATTTCCTACAGGATACTACTGTTTGGAAGAGCGACAGTTGGCCAGTTTGATTCATCATCATTTGAGCAAACTTACTTCTAACGGGTAATATGTATCACGTAAAAACAGTTATATATAAGATAGAAAAACAATTACAGATTTATTTTTGAAAGTTAGTAGATTAAGTTTTATTTAGTCACTAGCCACTCCGTGGCCACACAGCGTTGCCCGTGACAATTCTTTTCGAGGGGTCAGGTGTGACCGCTGATCGCTGATGCTCAACAATACTCGGCGATTGTTACATGTTCCATTTGATTTGCTTCGCAAAGGAACTCCACAATCAGAGCCGTGATGGCATGGAAGTGGTTGTTATCAACAAGGTAAATCAAAACACGCTAGAATCAGAAATTTGGCATGGTTCCAAAGGCATTCGGTCTATAAAAGCTTGTCACGTCAGCGGTCGAAAATCGCAAAATGCGCTCGAGGTAGGGGTGACGTCACATTCCGGAAAGAAGAAAGACAGATGGAAAGACACTATTTAATTGAATTTTAAATGTTCTAGATTAATTTTTAAAATTCGTGCTGGACACAAAATCGCAAAAAAAAAAAAAAAAAAATAGAACTACCTGTGTGCCATATTTCCTTATTGTAAGTGCCGTAGATTCGTGAGGACACTTAAAATGGGTTTCTTTAAATGTAAATTACCGAATATGTACAAAACACATTGTACCACAAAACATAGGGCCATTTACATTCAGCTTTGCAGAGAAAACCTCTCGTGAAAGAAGAACAATAAATGCTGTGCCAATGAAAAGTATTTTTGTAGAAATCAAGCAGCTCATTTTGTTTGATACTATATTAGTTTTGACTCGTCTTTCCATTTGTATTCCTGAGATTCCTTCACCCAATCAGAAGGATATTCTGTGTTAACAAGCCAATGAGAAGGAATGCTAAGATTTTACTTCCGCTACCAAAATTAACCCGCATGGTTAAAATGTAGTTTATTGCCATTTTGGTAAATTGATGCTGACAAATCAACTATCCTATGGACGGGTTAAAGTTACAGTGCTTTAAGTCACTTTTTCCAAAGAAGACAGACACCAGATATGATGTAGCGAAATATAACCAAATATAATTAGAGTAGATACAGAAACCAGATCTAGGTAAGTCAATCTGTTAATAGAAAACGTGAAGTAAGTTAGAGCATCATTCAACTGCCAATAGATAGCAGTGGAAGTTCTAAGTATTTTTTAAAGTGATTTACACCACTGTAGCTTCACCCTTCCATATTCAGGTTGATAATGAATTATTTAGAAAGTTTTTAGTGAAGTTCTGATATCGTATTCGGGGGGGGGGTAGTCCGTTTGGAAGAGTAACGTGGTTTAAAATTGATGGTGCTATTGTCTTCAGAATTTTATCAGAATATTACTGAAATCGTATTGAAAAAACAAGCGAATGAACGAAACGTTCCGAATATGTACAGGAAATACATATTTTCTACCACAAATCGCATTCGCCATCTGTTTACATTCACCTTTACAGGAAATACCTCTATCGAATTCAGAATAAAAGCAAATTTTACCAACAAAAAAAAACATTTTAATACAAAATAAGCAGCTAACTTAGTTTGGTATTTCATTAGTTTTGTCGTATTTTTCCTTTGCGTTACTTAAAAAACATATTCAGAGGTGCTAAAATAAGTTTTGATGCATTCTATGTAATGGGAATCGTTATTCTCTCAATTCTATATTTAAAGTCCTCCTCTTCATTTTTTACGCATTGAAACACATTAAAAAGACCCACGCTGTAAGTTAAATTATGCATGAGATACGCTAAAATAAAAGCTCGATGCGTTTTTTCTTAACGTCCCCTTCAATCAATTAGGAAGAAACTCACAGGTTGCACTTGTTTCTTTGTTTCTTTGTGTTATCCACAGCTATCTTCATTGAAACACGTTTATTTTTAAAGAAATACGACAGTTTATCCCAGTGCATTTGCTTCATGAATATTAGATGTGATCTCCAACATAAAAATGGCTGAAAGCTGAATAACTGTTAATCTCTAATTCTGAAGGTTCCAATTTACCAATTGTAATTTTATTATATTCCTGCAATGGTACTTTTACGGCATATGAAAGGTGGTAGTGGAGGTTTCTTTTTTAAAGTTTGACGCCAGATTTGTTAAGAAGCTCTCTTCATGTAGATGATTAATCAATAAGTGAATATGATTCCTTACTATTAACGGTTATGATTCATTTTAAAAGAGAAGCGAAGTGAATATAGGAAATATGATTTAACTCTATTTAATTTTTTCATTTGTGTTTTGTCAAATAATGATTAAAATTGAAAAATATTTTTACGGGGATTTATTCTGAATGAATTAATGAATAAGTGTAATATTGGTACTTTGGAGTCATACATTGAAAGCTTCAGAAAAAGGGTAACAAAGATTAAAAGAAGATGATAAAATGGTTCGTAGCTATTTCAGTGGATATATATATTGTTGGTGTAGAGAGTAGGTACGCTATATTAGGTAGGTGGTGGTCACATTAATGTGACCACCACCTACTTTCGACGTCAACGTGAAATAACCAATCACAAAAGGCAGGTGGCAGCACATTGCAGTGGAGTGTATATAAAGGATGTCATAGGGCATTGGAAAGCATTTCAATCGTTGCCGTAATGCAGAAACGCAGCGATTTATCCGACGTCCAAAAGGGCATGATTATTGGCTTTCGGGCCAAGAGTGGAAGCATTTCGGAAACGGCTAATTTTTTTAACTGTTCGTGTGCTGCCGTGGTAAAAATATACCGTGCATGGCAAAATGGCACTATCCAAAATCAGCGGCGTGGCACATGTGGTGCACCACGGGCTATAGATGACAGAGGCGAACGAATTCTACGGAGATGCGTTCGGGCGAATAGACGTGCAACTGTTGAGCAACTGACCGCCCAGATGAACCAAGGGGCTACCAAGAGTGTATCCTTAACAACGGTTCAGCGAACGTTGATGCGCATGGGCCTCAGCAGCAGACGCCTGGTTAATGCACCTATGCTGACTGCTGTTCATTGGCGACAAAGGCTAGAATTTGCACGCCAGTACCGCAACTGGACGTCCACAGAGTGGAGACAGGTGACTTTTTCCGATAAATCACGTGTTATACTCCATCGGACAGATGGACGTTGGCGTATACGGCGTGAAACGTCTGAAAGAAAACACCCTGCAACAATTGTCATGGATCCTCAACCGCGTAATCTAGCGCAGCTGGCCAAGGCACTGGAGTCGACATGGCTCAACATCCCAGTGAACACCTTCAGAAACCTACTTGACTCTCTTCCTGCACGTCTCGCAGCGGTCCGCTCTGCCAAAGGTGGTTATTCTGGCTTTTGACAGGTGGTCACATTGATGTGACTGAACTATATATATATATATATATATATATATATATATATATATATATATATATATATATATATATATATATATATATATATATATATATATATATATATATATATATATATATATATATATATATATATATATATATATATATATATATATATATATATATATATATATATATATATATATATATATATATATATATATATATATATATGCTATTTTTTAATAACGTCGTCAACTAGCTTTTTATAGTTATCTGCTCTAATTATAGAGGTCCTAGAAAAACCTAATTCGTAAAGAGAAAAGTTGAGAACCCTATTGAAATATAACATATTTAAACTCAACGTTAGGAAAGAAAAAAAGTGACTGGTCTCAAGGACCAGTGTATACGAAAATATGCTGGTCCGCTCCTCAAATAATAAATTAATTTAGTTAATAGCGTGTTAATTAAAGGCCACAAAATTTTCATTCTCCATTGCATTATATACCGAGCGGTTCTGGATAAGAATCGATGCTGCTCCGTCAACACATTGGGTTTTGGGCACGTTTTTGAAATAGGAAGGTCAGGTGCAGTAAGACGTGCTGATGACGTTGTAGAGTTTTGGCGCTGGACAGTTTATCAGTATTTTGAGTTACGCTTCTCTGACTTCAGAACTGTCTCCAATAATGCCTTTGAGGTTGAAAAAATTGTCCATTCTCTGGGCGTATTTTCAAATGATTCACTTTCTTCATCGAAGACTTCGGAATTCCCATTTCTATTTCAAGAATCTCTTTCACAAATTTGGTTTCGATTGAGCGATCGCTCCATAAAGTTCGTCAATGTTTAAATTAATTCTTGAATTTCGGTTTCCTTGGTTCATCGTTGTCACAAATTATTATATACCGAGTGGTTCTGGATAAGAGCGAAGCAGCTTAGAAGAAATATCTTTATTAGGTTCGACCTGGTTGACGATATATACAAGTGCGCAGCAATGATCACAGCTCATGCGCAGGCTTCCTCTTCTTCATGAGCGATTATCATTCGATTCATCATTCGATTTACATGATATATAACATATTGGCAAGCGAAATTTGTTCTTTGCGAATGAAAATTTTGTCAAATTGTAGATAGATTTTTTTCTAGCTTCAGGTTTTTAAGGAATTCAATTGCCCCTTTCTCAGAAATAGGACGCAACGGCCATCGCAAGAGAACTGAGTGTGATATACCCCGTGGTCAAGTAATCGCGCTGTTAGAGATAACGATACCGAAAATGCTCCACAACGAACCTGCCGATCGTCAACGGCCAATCTATCAACAGGCGCCGATTATTGCGTTTGCAATTTGGAGGGAGAAACCAGAAATGACTCCAGTACACTCTGATAGGAACTCCCAAATTCTAGATCACGCGACCGAAATAAATTTTGACAGCTTTCCAAAAGTAAGGTTTGGTAGTTTGAAACTTATTTTAAAAGAAAACAAGAGCACACTCCCTTTCTCATTATAGCTACTGATCTCGTGGACCACCCATATTTTTAATCTCCTCGTCCGATCGTACTTTTAGTGGTCTCGGACCAGCAGACCACCTATGATTTCGAACGCTGCTTAAACTAGATATTTTTCTCTAGTTCACTTTTATCTGGATGATGATAAACATTGTTCTACCAAAATCAACTATTTTAATAATCGTATTATTATCATCTTTATTAGACCTTTTCTGAAGCATACAATGCTGGATTTCTAATTTGCCTAAGGTTATGATCTCTCTCTCTCTCTCTATCTCTCTCTCTTTCGCTCTACTGCTATTTACTTTAATTTGCTAAACTTATTTATTGTTGCAAAAATCTAAATTAAAATACTTTTCGTGTTACTCATACATAGTTATACCAAGTCAAAATTGGTTATGAGAGCTTTCACAGATATACTAGCAATACCTTTTATAGAAGTGTACGAGGGTCATTTGGAAAGTAATATCCATTTTTAAATAAAATACAGACCAATTAAAATTTTTTAACCACACTTTTTACTTTACATTTTCATACCTGGTATTACTTTTTTACATAGCCACTTTGCAAATTTAAACAAATTAAAAGGCAAAAGGTGATGAAATACATTAAAAGGAAAGTAATGGTAAATTTTAATTAACGTCACTCTAGAGCAACCCAACGTCCGGGATCAATCCCTTAAGTGAAAGATCCGAGGACAACACCTCGTAATTTTGAACCACGGTCAGATGACGAGGCAGCACCTGAGCTGGTACCCCACTCTCCAAACTTCTACACCAACCGAACGTGAGGATTTTGGGCCACGACAGATTTAAGGTGCACCGCCGCCTCTACACCATACTTATACAAACATCCATGAACTGACCCGGATTCGAACCATGAACCTTACTATCTAGGTAATTGGTAATTTTTTAGTTAACGTATTACTAGAGCAACACATGCGAAAGGAATTGTATAACAGGAAGTAAATCTCCGCCTGCTTTGTTTACACTGAAAATCCCCCTCGTACACAGATTTCGTGGTAACCTTCCGTAACTGCATGAAGAGACAAAAAATATTACTGCTCAAATTTCTATTCTATATCGTTTACTAGTTTGTTGTTCAAAAAACGTTGGACTTTTTATCTTATTGGCGTAGACCCAATATAACCTATTACATATCAATTCAGAATTCATTATTTGGAATTTCTGAAATCGTATTCGAAAAACAAAACAAATGACGTCACGTCTGTGTGCAAGAAGCATGGTCCGTCATCAAAACACTATCACAGCTATTTAGCTTGACAAAAGAATCATTTCAAGCGGCTAAAAACATTAAAGCTGTTTTTTGTGAATTTGAAATATATCTTGTTGGTATTTTGACTCATATGTCTACTATTATAAAAGGAAGTATCTGTCTGCGTGCATGCATGCGGTGTCCAGACGAATCGATAGGACTTACAGTAATGATATTCGGCACACAGGTAGTCCTAAAGGTTACTGAATTGACCCCGAAGTCCGTTATTATTAAATTGAATCTAGAACATTTTTTGGATTAACGTATTGACATTTATTTATTATTTGTTTTTCTTAGAATGGTAACAATGTGAAGAGATCACAGATTCCAAATTAATTTTTTCCTTCCATTTCCTGAGTACAAACGTTTCCAGCGAAGCGAAACAAAACAAACAAAAATTTTCGACTGGTGTTTATTTCTTTTTATTATTTAGTCCAAGTTTCTATCTTTGCGATCGTTAAAGATAGAGCAAAACTTTCAACGGATTTGAAATCTGCGGAAAATTTTACACCAGATTACTACATCAGGTTGTACGAATTTTGTGCGAAGCCCGAATTTTAAAATTTTGATGCTGTTAATTACACAACAAAGTTTTGAAACACATTGGATACGTTTTAATTCCTCAAGAATCAATGCGGTGGAAGGAATGAGGCGACATGCCCGTGTCATGTCGGGTGGAGGTGGGACTCATTCTTAAAATTATTGTAATTTCTTTATAATGTTTTCAGTATCAAGTAAGTATCAGTAAAGATATGAAAGGAATTGTCACAGGCAACTCAGTGCTGGCCTAATAGTTACTCATAAAATTGTGCTTCTAAAATTAAAGGTTGCGAGTTCGAAATTTGGCCTAACCAAAGGTCGTCGTGTAGGTTCCTCCGGGGGTCTACCCAATACGCTAGCAACCTTTATTTTGCAGGCTTTGATGTGGACGCACCCAATTGAGCGCATTTGAGGCCATGACAATTTAACGTGCACCATTATCCACGTACACGACAGCCTTTGATGAGATCGTGTCTCGAATTATATTGTAAGGTAAATATCAATTTTTGAGCTTATTTAAATAACAATTGAATGAAACTTATCAGCTGTATAATTGAGATTGGTAGGTAGTTAAAACACTGAGCCATCACAACGGGCTATCGTATATCAATACCAAAAAGGAAGATATGAGAAGACATCATCACAATGAAACATGGTCATATCACGAGGTCAATACTATTCCCACTCTCCAACATCAAGGCAATTTGATGCCATGGCAGATTTAAGGTGCACCAACCTCCACGTACACGACGGTCTTCGTTTGGATCGAGTTTCAAACTCGGAATCCTCCGGTTATTAATGTTAACAATGTTAGTGAGACCACCTTTCAAAGTGTAATACTAACAAATACAAATACTTTGTACGTAGCGAAACTGAGTTCAGAATAGATTCCAGTGGCTGCAATGAGTCTAAACCCTGATATGGAATCTAAATATAGCGTTTCCCACACATATCGCTTATTCCAATCGCGAACATCGATATCCTTATCAACTCAAATAAATTTTCAGCAATCTATCAGTGAATCATTATTTTCACAACTAACCTTGGCAATGAATCCTAAAATTTAAAACGGTACCGTCAAAGCGTTTCTATTAGAACTAGGGGTCCGCCCCCTGCTCGCTGGCGCACGCCAACCGCTGAACGCGCTGAAAATGACCGTTTTTTATATGGCCTTGAAAAGATCCTCCACTTTCTATGATTTCTATTAACTGCAACAACTGGACTAAATTTTTTTTTCCAAAAAAATTTCATCTGAAAAAGCTATAAATTCGCGAGGCTTTGTGGTAAACAAACACTCGAAAATGTTGACAAAATGCGATAACAAATTGCCACGTAAGCACGTAAGAGAATTATATATATGTGTGTGTGTGTGTGTGTGTGTGTGTGTGTGTGTGTGTGTGTGTGTGTGTGTGTGTGTGTGTGTGTGTGTGTGTGTGTGTGTGTGTGTGTGTGTGTGTGTGTGTGTGTGTGTGTGTGTGTGTGTGTGTGTGTGTGTGTGTGTGTGTGTGTGTGTGTGTGTGTGTGTGTGTGTGTGTGTGTGTGTGTGTGTGTGTGTGTGTGTGTGTGTGTGTGTGTGTGTGTGTGTGTGTGTGTGTGTGTGTGTGTGTGTGTGTGTGTGTGTGTGTGTGTGTGTGTATGCGCTCGTCGTGTATTTATGCTATGGTACAGGAGTGAGCAAGCATGAGGTCAATGAGAGCCGCATTCCGGTTTTTCAAATATTATAAAGAGCCACACCATAGGAGCGTATAGTACTAAATATACAAATTCACACATTTAATTTGATTTAATTAATATGGTTACATATTCTATACAAGTCGTATAGTGCTATGTAAAGCATACATATAAGAAAATGTAATTAAGAGAAATAAAATACAAAATAATTATATCAAAATTTTAGCAATAAAAATTAAATATAATAAAAATGTATTAATAGAAAGTGTAACGTTTACAAAGCAGACCTTTGGTCAAATCTTCATGAGTTACAATAAATTTTTAGTACAAAAGTTTTGAAAAACAACTTTTTCCATTACTTAAGTAACTAATGTCTCAGTAAATTAATGTTGTCCTCTATAGAAACCAGCATCCATAAATAACGACTACAAGAACGCCTACCACGTAAAAATAAAAATTTAATTCACAATATTGACTTATAATATACAATTCGAGGAAGAATTCATCTAGCACAGCTTCTCACTTTTCAACACTCCCCACCTGTAAACTTATACAATAATTCACACAAACATCAATACAATTAAAATAAAACACTAAATTACTTAATTACTAGACTCATACAATATTACGAAATAAAATTAAATAATAGTACAATGCAACAAACTTGAAATTTTACAAGTTAGATATTTAACTAAATTGAAATTCAGAAAAACACAGTATCTTCAAATACAGTCACAAATATAAATTATATCCAGAAGTAAGAAAAGCAAAATATTACTTCAGATCAGGGCTCGAAATACCCGGGTGCACAGGTGCACTGTGCACATGAAAATAAAATTGTGCACCTTACTTTTTCCCGCCAGGTGCACGCAGTGCATCTAACGTTAAACGTTACGTTAACGTAACACGTTAAAAAAAGTGAGGGGAACGTGTTTTATGTTATTTTTATGAGTGAACAAAATATTAGTGTCGACCTCTCTCGCTCTAAAGGAACGTAATTAAAATTCCTAAATACACACTATGCAAAAACAAAATCACTGGGCCGTAACGGGTTTATATAGTAGGAAGGTTTACTTGTGCCACTGCCACCAGAACGTTCCGATGATTGAAACTTTTTTCAGATGGCTCTGTTGAAGCAACTGTCGCGACAGCCGGAGAAGGGAGAATTTAGATTACTTGACCACCCGCGAACGATAGGCATCTCACATTTCTGTAAACACCTTGTGTTTCAATAAAGTGTAAAGCCGTAAGAATTCCTGAGAATTGTCTGGCCACTGCGTATCTTAAAAAATTATTTTCATTATTTATCTTTAAATTCAGATTTTATCTTCTTAAAATATACTGTACTTTTTATGTGTTTTTTGTCCACTAATGTCTGATGGTGACTCAATATTTGCAAGTAATAATTTCGCTGATAAATAAAATTGTTTAAATATTTTTATTTACTATCTACTACTAACCTATCAAGACATACTCAACTAATGAAGTAGTTTACTTTATATCAATGTTCTTACATCACGTTTTTTTTTAATGTACACTTAAAATATAATCTGTGCACCTAATTTAAAAACTTAGGTGCACCTTGTGCACCTGTATAAAAAAATCTATTTCGAGGCCTGACTTCAGATTATAACATCAAATTTTATATTTTAAAAATTGTTTGTAAATAGTACATAGCTATTCAAGTATTAACTTCTAGATTATATAGAATTTGAACGGGTCTTCTTAATTGACCTGAGACTAGAACGAATTTTTCCATCTTTTCTTGTAAATGTTCACAATATTATCCAGTCTCCACATATTGCGAGGGTATTTGTCCTCGTGAATCAATACCACATCATTCACCTGGAAATTACCTGAAACTTTGATAGGAGAACTTAAAATAAATTATCTTAATGCAAGTAAATAATTTTTCCTCCATCGTCTCCAAAAATGAGTTAACAAAATTCGTTAATATTTATACCTTTTGACAAAGGAACTTTTAGGCCCTACTAGGTTTTTTTTAGATATTTTAGAAACAGAAAGACAAAACAAACGCTTTCCCAGCAAAAGTAAGTGGTGAGTGATATATATATATGACTGTTTCCAATTTTCCAAATTTAAAGTTAACAAAGATTTTCCTGCAATTAAGCAAGTCTTAATTGTTCGAAAGTGTCTCTCCCAGAACCGACTCTTTTGAAAGTTTTTGCATTATCCGAGTATATCATCGCACAAGGTCCTCGTCTTGAGACAAATCTGCGGAAAGCAAGTAAGAAATGTACTGTGCTTAAATATGGGACAAGTTCAAGATGCAGATGTCCGGTGGTTGCACAAGTAAATAGGAGAGAATAATGTTTTTCAGAGCTTCCCTTAGTGTAAAACAGCCCAATAAAGTCCAATCCAGTCAACGAGAACGGATCAGTCTCTACTACTCTGTCTGGAGGCAAAGGAGCAATTTCATGTGTCCCTAGTCTCACTTTGTACCTTTTACACACATTGCATTTGGCCAACAAGGATTTGACCAACTGGTGACCTTTAATAATCCAAAAGCACTCTCGTGTCTGGGCAAGAGTAGAAACTACTCCCGCTTGGAGAACTTTGTCATGTCAGTCCAAAATCACAAGTTAAGAAATCCGTTCCTTGTAACGCAACAAAAAGGAATGTCTTTCACAAAAAGTGAAATCGGCAAAACGAAGACGACCCCTTAATCTTAATAATCTTTGTTCATCAAGTTCTGGGGTTAACGGACAACTTTATGATGTTTTATCCACCAACTTTCTGTGGGTCAGAGTTAAAATTTCAGCTCAAAAATGTTGGTTTTGAACAGCTTTAATCCAGCATGTTTTAGCTGAAGATATTTCACCAACGCGGTCAAAGATCCGTCAAGTTTTTTTGAGTTGGGTTTAGTGTTTTTGATGAACTTCAAAACATAAGCAGTTATGCGATACACTTTGGCCAACTTGCTAAATCTAGTCAAGTCTAATAAAGGAGCACAAGAGTGATCGACAGAAATAAGAGATCCGACCTATTCTTATCTACTCTCCAAAATCATATTCTGCTCATCAAGTGGTTTCTCACAATCAATTGGCCAAAAATTCTGAGGCTCCAAAAGCTAACTTGGATCATGTAACCAAAGGAGATAATTAATAACTATGTGGACACTGTGGTTAAACACTCTGCAGAATTTTACGTTCCACTGCAATGTCGAAAATTTTCAGGATCAGTAAGAGGTTGAATCTCTGAAAGTCTGTTAGCAACGAAAGGCTTCCAATTTCTAGCGGAACCCTTGATCTACCAAAGAGTTATCGTACTGTCATTCCATAAATACACACGTTAACATAGTTCAGTTAGCAGCCAATAAGGCAGTTGTTAACTCCGAATGCGGCAGAAATAATAACTTCAGTGGGGCTACGCGACCTTTTTCAGTGACAAAACTGGTTTTGTATTCTCCATGGGTGTTTTTGTACCGAAAATAACTAACTACACAGAAACCTTTAGGACTTGCGTCTACGAAAACATGTGAAAACTACTTTCAGTTTTTTCGTAAGTTTCAAAATACTTCCGAGGGATTGCAAAGTCTCGAAGTGAATTTAGTTCAGCATACCACTGAGTAAATTCTTTGACAATTTCTTGACTAACAGGTGTGTCCCATCCGATTCCAAGAGCCCATATAGACTGAAATAATGTCTTCATTTTCATTAAAATAGGTTGGATAATTCCCGTGGTCCCACTGAAGCAACAGCTTTCAATATGCATTGTTTTATGATTTCAGTATCACTAGGTTTTAACAAGTCTAACTTGGGAATGTTTATTCTCATCGCGTCCATACTGAGGGACCAGATAGGACCCAAACATTTAGACTCGTCCAAAGATCTTACATAATAAACAAAAACCCTTTCATTCCATAAAGAATGACGTGCACAAATTTGTCTTTAATTTTCTCGAATGAAAGTTGTTGAAAGCCGAGTTGAAGAAAATACCACTAGCCGCCATACAAACCAGCAAAAAAAATCAACCTCTTTCCTTCAAAAAAAGATCCATTTGAAGGTTTCTTGAAGAAAAATGTAGGGTTTTTTTGAAGGCAGTTAGATAGGTGGAGAGATTTTACGCATAGAAAATGCAGAAGTTTTGAAGAAATCAGAAGTTTTGAAGGCCACGTAGAAATTAAAATTTAATACACAAGATTGACTTATATACATTGCGCGGAGGACAGCGTCATCTTGCACAGCTTCTCACTTTTCAACATGACCTCAGTGGTAAATTTCAATTGGTTGGGTAAGAATTATCAAAGCACTTAACTACACTACACATTAGTTAAAGAGCAATTTTATGCCATATTGTGTGCGTTAATTAAATAATCAGAAGTTGGTGTTGGTTATTTCAATCACCAATGAACTAGTGTTGCACAGCATTTTAATTCGTCAGCAGCGCTGACGTCGTATTGTTAACTGTATATGAACCCCCGCCTCAGTTCTACCAGTCTCTCATACTCTTACTCGTATTCTTACTTTCACTGTAGTCTACTGGACTACTTCACTCTTTGTACTTGTTCGTGTTGTCCCTGTTTATAAATAAATATTTTTATTATGATGCTCGTTCGAGTACGTAAATAACCAACGTGCACACAATCACTTAAATATATACGGGCCAATCCTTTTTGGCATCCCATAGACTCTAGAATTGTAACTGTGTACTGTATAAATGAATCAAAATAAATATAGTCCAGATCAAAATATGGTGGATTAAGAACATCTAAAATGAAGGGTAATTAAATTCTTATTTAGAAAAGAAGAAACACAAAAAACTAGAAAGCATAACAAAAGAAAAGCGTAATTTTCTTTCTATATATAAATAAAGATGTGGGTGTCGGTGGGTGTGTGGGTGGGTGTATATTCTCTATACAAATCTACACCGTTTGACCAATCCACACCAAATTTGATACACTTATACTTTAGAACACTGAGGGGAAACATAGGGTATTTCTTTCTTGATTTCGGACCAATCTGTCGCCATGAAAATTGGCACACAGGTAGTCCTAAAAGTACCCCTCGAAGCCCCAATTTAAAACTCTAAAATTGGTTTTTCTGCAATAAATGGACATGGACAAGGAAACACGTTCTACAGGGTTTGTGTATGTGTTATGTCAGGGAAATGTCGCAGTCATATTTTAGCTGTCGCGGTCATATTTGAATCCCGAGCAACGCCGGGTTATTGAGCTAGTTGACTGACTAATCAATACAAACCAACGTTACATAAAATGATAAGCATCGTTAGAAGTTTTATCATTCATTACAAGATGCTTCTGTACAGTTCTGCGATGGCATTATCGAAAATGGGTTTTAATTAGTAAAGTAGTTACATTAGGTTACGTAGGTAGTTGCTTATGTTGCACTGGAGCAACACGCGATCGATCCCGAATCAATTCTGAAGGGAAAGATCGGACAACGCCAGATGGCAATCACGGTCAGATGGCAAAGTCAACGCCTCAGTTGGCATCCCAATCTCCAAACTTCCACACCACGCCAACGTGGGAATTTTTGAGGCCATGATAGATTTAATATGCCCTGTTGCTAATTCACGACTCTTCAAACTGTGATACAATGGACAAAAATACTTAATGAAACATTTTGTCACACATGAGTCAAACTTAGTATTTGAACTTGGAATTCTTTATATTCTTTCATACATTTATTTTATGCACAGTTTAATGTGTATGTCAAGATTTTCTCGCAAATAGCAATAAAACACTTAACTACATGTATGGGTTCAAGTAGTCTGGTCCAGCTTATGGGAGAATGAAGAATCAGATACTTTTGAAGTATGCACTATATCTTAGTGTGGGGTTATTTTTCCTCACTCATAACTTTATGTACCTGGAACCGTGAACGTTGACGTGCACCTCGGCGTTCTGAATCATTCGGCCCTGCCTACACTACGTCAATACTATGGCGATGATGTTTGTTTCATCTAACAGGATCGATCGCCATGTCGTACTGTAAAACGTATGCTGGACTGATTTCCTGAAAATGAGATGAATTTGCTTGACTGGCCTGAAAAAATCCCAATCTCAATATGATCTAGCACTTGTGGGACAAACTGGAGTGACGAGTACGACACCGACACACTCTTCCATCTTCACAATAATCTCTTCTCAAAGCCTTACAAGAGGCATGGCGACCTATTCCTGCCCTGACTTACAGAGAACTTGTGGAAAGTATGCCTCGACGTATTGCAGCTGTAATGCAAGCAAAAAGAGGGCCTATACGTTACTAAATAAAATAATAAAGCACATTTCTTAAACATATATAGTGTCCAAATATGTGTGTCCATATAATGTATATCTATTGATTGATGCAACCCATATGAGTAAATGAAGTTTCTAACCTTCTTGAGGTCACTATAGTCTGGTTGGACGAGTAACGGTTTACCAAACAAAGGGTTGCGATCCAACCAAATTCGTGGCCTCCAATTCCCTCATGTTGGTGTGCAAATTCGGAGATTGGGATGTTCCGAGGGTGGGGGTTCAAGTGTGGACTTCGTCATATAACCGTGGTTTAAAATTGCGAGGTGTTTTCTTCGTATCCTTCCGTTCGGGATTGATCTAGGACCGTGGCCGATAGCCAATTGTTTGCTCTAGGGCGACATTACTTCAGCTACATCTTAATCCTCCTGTTGGTTTATCTTCGTGTCAAAAACTTCTATATAGTTGCCAGTTCCTGGTGTTCCAGTTCCAAACTGTCACCAATAATTCTGGGCAAGGGACTGTAAGCATACAATAACTGTCAAATTGGAAAAAGCGAGCTAGTGAAACTGCTCTTTCCTCGTTCCTTTATTTCACATTCTAGTACATGAAGGCATACACTAAATGGACAAAAGTATTTGCACAATGCATGTTTTACAGAAAAAGTGCTTTATTATTGTACTAGCAGAAATACCCGGCTTTGCTCGTGTTGAAAATAGTATGTTGATTGAAAAGTCATCATCAATTATTTTTCATAACAGAATGTTATCATCATTTAAAGTGTACGGAAAAAAATTTTAATATCCATTTGAACTTCTCCATTGCTTCTACAAATTACTTCGAACGCAAATATACACACATGTTGTATTCATCCATATAATCCATTTCCTATTCGTCGCACTTTTGTTAAAACTTTTTTTTTTCTAATGTGACAACTACAGAAGTTGATTTTGAGTTTTCGAGAGACTAATAATATTTCAGTGAATTCATTTTCAGTAAAAACAGCGAACATTTGGTGGATAGTCTTGCACTTGGTTTTCCTAAGAATATGCTTTAATTGTGCCATTCTTGGACCTAGTATGCGATATTTTCGAATCTCATCATCAATATGAGAGAATGGCAAATTAAATTGCTACGGCATTCGTGACGAATTTAGTTTGAAGCAGACGCAATTTTTCTTGAAAATTCCATTCAGCGGCAAGTGGAATAACTGAACTTCTGTTACATATAAAACACATTAATAACACATTCTATTACATAAAGCAGAGTTAACGTTTGTCTGAACAAATATAATTTTTGACCAATCTACATCACATAGGGTACACTAATATTTTAGAACTCTGTGGGTATGATAGGCTACATGTTGACCCGCGTTCTATTTGTCCAAGGGGGCTAAAAATTTACGGCATTCGTGACTAATTTAGTTTGAAGCAAACGCACTCTTCCCTTAAAATTCCATTCAGCGACATGTGGAATAACAGAGCTTGTGATAGAAATAAATGTCATCAGTGTGGACAAATTAAACTCAATCCATAACAATTTTTTAATAAACAGAAGGTTGATTTTACAGAGCTTTTACTATAATAAAAGCACTGTATTCAACGAATGATTCACGTGTTTCTAAGTTGGGTAAGAAGAACTTCAATAAGTAGAGTAAGCAACTTTGACTTTCTTTCCCTTAAGATAAATAATTTCACTAATTCAAAATTACTAACTATGATATTATTCTAATATAAACAAAGTCTTGTTTAAAATTCCTTTTTTCCAACAGACATACAGTTTTACATTGAACCCTTATGGTACTTTTTAAAATTCAGAAATTCGGCTGTCGAAATGGAAAGCACGAATCTATTTAGCTTTCAATAACACCCATCAAACACGAAAAACAAATTAAATTTAATTCCTTTCAATCGTCTTTCAATAAAAAGATATGTCAAAATTTTGAAATATATTTGAACTAAAACGTGTGACTATTTGTTTCAGTTTAACGTTACCCATCTAATTTTAAAGTTATTTTTTAATTTAGTTGTTATTTTAAAATAAGAAATTATACGCTTTAAAAATAGTTTGAAATGTATATTTCATTTATTTTATAATACAGCAATCTACACACTATTACGCGTTAAACCAAAGATTTAAAGAAAATTGGTCGAAATATACATATTCCACCAAGGAATTACCCATGTCTAGTCATATTTTGCAGGAAATCATTAAAATCTAACTCCTGTATAATATTTCTGCAATACGTTATAGTATACAGTTACACATAAGTACAAACAGAAACAAAATTCCAATCCTTAACAAAAATGCAGAATTCGGAAAAAATATCGGTTTTAACGTGTTAAATTTCGATTTCCTGGATATATTCTGAAATAGGACAATTCGACAAAAGACGAACAATATTTATAAAGACAATAACGATTTATAAGACAAAAGAACACATGTTTATAATACTTAGGAAGCCCCAAATATACCCGTAACATCTCGCTGTCAACTCAAATACCGAGGCAAAGAATTCTAAATCAAATTAAATAATTAAACATTAGTTCTGAAGGTGCCAGATACCGAAAAGTAAAATTACACTTTTATGATCAATGAGTTTTTCTTTTGGGCTTTCGTATCCCATTACAAAATGTAAGATGTAAAATTAAATGTTTAAATATTCATTCTTCATCAATCACATATTTTTAAATATTATTTTCATCATGGGAAGAAGTACAAGGTCAGTTCAAACATGAATATTATAATCTAATTTGTTTTCAAAAATTGTTTCTTGATCAGCACTGGCAAAGCAATCTAAGCTGCATACAGCAATCGTTTTATACTCAATTGTATTTCTATGGCCATTTCAAATTGCTTCTGGCTTATGCTTTATGTTAATCTTCGGCCTCTTAGAAGTCGAATTTTTAAATCGTCTCTTAGTGCACCTCTACAGTATAAAACGAACCGCCCTGCAAAATTTCAGCATCCTAGGACTTGTAGTTCTTGAGATACAGTGATGCGTGAGTCGGTGAGTTAGTGAATGATGGAATGGTATTTGAATTCATATATATAGATTTAGTAACGGGTAGGCCTTCCTCAGGGTTGCCAACCTTTTCTGAGCAGCTTCAGAAGCATTCTCATAAAATTTCAGGAGTTTTGAGGTTACTTCAGGAGCAACGCGAAAATAAGGACAAAAATAAAATATCTGCATATTTTTCTTTAAAAATAGTCATAAAATTCCCTATTAGCACAAATAATTTCTTTTAAGTCCCAAATGCGGACGTCCAAAATCCGGACGTTTTGCTAACAAGAGTTTTTTGTTTTTCTCACTTTTTTCCATCTTTTTGACAATTTTCAAAGAACAAGGAGGTAAGCCTGGACCTAATTGATGAAATAACGCAAAATAACGGACATGTTCAGAGTAAATACCACACAGAAAAATTAGAAGATTTGCAAGTAAAATTTCTTGCATTGTATTAAAAAAATTCGTATTTATATATTATTCGTATTTATATATGTCTGCTATTTTATTATTGCAAACGCAAAATTCGCGCAGGAGAGGTTAGATCATGGTTGCCAACCTTTTCTGAGCGGCTTCAGGAGCATTCTCATAAAATTTCAGGAGTTTTTAGGCTGATTCGGGAGCAACACGAAAATAAGGACAAAAATAAAAGATCTGCATATTTTTCTTTAAAAACAGTCATAAAATTCCCTATTAGCACAAATAATTTCTTTTAAGTCCCAAATGCGTACATCCAAAATCCGGAACTGTCCAAAATCCGGACGTTTTGCTAACAAGAATTTTTTGTTTTTCTCACTTTTTTCCATCTTTCTGACAATTTTCAAAGAACAAGGAGGTAAACCTGGACCTAATTGATGAAACAACGCAAAATAACGGGCATGTTCAGAATAAATACCACACAGAAAAATTAGAAGATTTGCAAGTAACATTTCTTGCATTGTTTTAAAATAATTCCTATTTAAATATTATTCCTAATTATTCCTATTTATATAACTACTATTTTAGTACTGCAAACGGAAAATTCGCGCAGGGGAGGTTAGATTAAGGTTTTTACGACAAAAATGCAAATAATACGAAATCCGGAAAGGCTGAGGACAAGAGGATTCCGAATTTTAGACTTTGTACTGTTTTAAGTATAAAAAATTACATGTATACATGAAAGGTTGTATTCTTAAATTATAGAAACGAAATTCTAATACACAATTTCTCCGAAAATGGAAAAATTTTCCCTTTTCATAGGGGAAATTTCCCTTTTCCCTACATTGACGCGATTTACGAAGTGAACCAAAGATAGCGCGGAGTTGCGACTTTTCGATGCTTTAGCGGAGACACTCCGGAAGTTCCGGAGCACTTAGAAACTCTGCTTTCTTTTGCTTGTATTACAGCTGCAACACGTCGAGGCATACTTATCACAAGTTCTCTGTAAGTCTGGGAAGGAATAGCTCGCCATGCCTATTGCAAGGCTGTGAGAAGAGATTTTTGTGAAGATGGCCGTGCGTGGCAGTGTCTAATCGACGCTCCAGTTTGTCCCACAAGTGCTCGATCAGATTGAGAACGCGGCTCTAAACAAGGCAGTCAAGGAAATTCGCCTCATTTTCAGGAAATCAGTCCATCACATGTTTTGCAGTATGACATGGAGCTCGATCCTGTTAGAAAAAAACATCATCGCCGTAGTATTGCCATAGTCTAGGCAAGGGCGAATTAGGCAGACGTCGATGTACACGTCAGCGTTCATGGTAACAGGTACGTAAAGCAAAGGACTTACCAGGAAAACAACCCCACACTGATATGGATCCGAATCCGTGTCCATGTACTTTTGCCCATATAGTGTACATTCCTGTACGACATGATTATATTTTTCGCTCTCCTTGCTTCTCATAAGTCCAGTACAGGAAGCTTTGAAATACTCTGTATTTTTCCGTGGGTGATCAAATAATACAGTTTTAGAATACAACTTCTTTAAGTTACTAATATCTCGCTTGGTCTTTTACCGAATAATAAACACAGTAGCAGGTTGGTTTTAAACTGTATCACATACTAGTTCATTTTGGGATACAGTGTAATTATTTTTCATTAAGCTGTAAGTGTTTGCTTAGTCTTGAACGTCGACGTGCATTTGATGTGTTATAAAATATAAATGAGGAATATATTTTAACTAACGTCTCGCTAGTGCAACACAACTATCTGTTGGTCCAGGATCTGTACCGAAGTAAAAGATTTGAAGTCAACACCTCGTGATTTTGAACTACGGGCAGATGACGATGACGATACCTGAGCTAGCAGCTCACTCTCCAAACTTCCACAATTCACCAATATTGATAGTAAAATTATACTTCACTGATTAGAACATAAATAAAAATTTACCCTTATTCCCGAGTCTCGTGGTTTTTTGCAACCCAGAAATAAAATTAGATGGATTTCAAAGCATGCAATATAAGGTGGGTGTGATAATCTATGCTACGGAATATATAAACCACTAGGGGGTTCCGTCCCCTGCTCGCTAATGTCGCCAACCCCCGGAAAATTGCATTGCAATCCTCATTGGTTCACTGCGCGAACCTATGCTCGCTTTGCTCGCATCAATGAAGACATGTGTTCTAGCAAAAGGATTGTTTACAAAATGCGATATTCCAAAAAAATATTTTTCAAATCTAAATTTGCTGTATTACAGAAAAGATATATACAGTACCTCTAGAATCAGATTTCAAATGAAAACTGAGCAAATTTTGACTCTAAATGTGAGGGCTGCTTTAGAAATTGAATACCCAGCATGCTGTTTGTGAGTACATTTCCCCAGCACTCGAGCCACCCACACTTTTTTATTGAGTTTGCTGTCGAAAATTGAAGTGCAAGTGTCTTGTTGAACTATAATTGTTGGCACTGAAAAGGACCGTTTTTTAAATAGCCCTGAAAAGATAATCCAATTTCTATTATACTGTAACAGCTTGACAAAAATTCACTTATTTTTCAATAAAATTTCATCCGATGACGCTATAAATTCAATAGATCCGCGAACTTCGTGGTAAACAATCGAACAATGCTGCCAAAACTCGATAACAAATAACGTCTTTTTTGCGTGCCAGGTAAGAGAATTATGTATATAGATAAATAGGAAGTGATAATCTTTTCTACGGAACATAAAATTGATTCAGCTGCGTTTTATGGCACAAAAGGTATATATGGCCAATTCAAAATGTATGTAGTGTGATAATCTGTGTTAAGAACATGCAATGTAAATATAGTGCTATGGTGCCGCAGAATATCAATAACAACGTATACTATGCCCTCTTACAGTGCGTATCGAAATAATAGGTTCACTAGTAAAATCGAAAGTTATGTTGGTAAAAAAAGTTTTACTGTGTACAAAGTACTATTTTATAAACTACGTTAGTTCATACAATGAAAAAATTATGCATAAATAATATACAAATCATAGGAATTATACGGAAGACAAAAATTATGTGAAACAGCTGTCTATAAAAGATAGGTCCACTGAACCAAACATCGAATTAGTGTTCAGCTAATACGAAATTTTCCCACTGTTTTTCAGAATGAGCTCATAAATTCGATTCGGTATAGTTTCTAAAAGTTTTTGTAAAGAGTTTGTCTTGATTTTTGCCCAATCGGAGGAAATAGCGTTTTTTATGTCTGTAGTACAGTTGTACAGCCTTCCGCCTGCATGCACTGCTCTTGTGAGTATGGCCCATATGTTTTCTACCGGATTCAGGTCGAGGCTGCAAGGTGACCAATCGATAATATGTACATCATTATCCAGAAACCATTCAAAAGTGGACTTTGCAGTATGCACAGAAGCATTGCCCTGTTGGAACATAAAGAACGGGCCTCCAATTTGCTGTGATTGTGGAAGAAAATATTGTTCAAGCAGCTGTTGGTAGGCTTCAGCATTCAAACGATTGTCTACAAATGCTATATCAGTTTTTCCTGCACGTCCAAATCCGGCCAATACCATAACGGACCCAACTCCAGCTTGCCTCTTCCATAATATCTCTCTATCGGTACGCAGATCGTACCAGTAATACTGCCAGCCATCTGGACCATCCAGGTTAAATTTTTTTTCATCACTGAATAACACTCGATGTCAGTCTTCTTTCCAGGACATCACTTCCTGCACAAATTTCAATCACTTTTTTTTTTATGCTCTTTAGTTAATTTCGGAGCCGCTTTCCTCTTCCAGTAAACTAAATTGCCGAACTTCTTTACCACTCTATGGACCGTAGATTTTGATATTGGGGGGTTTTGTTGCCTGGCCAACGTGGATAAGCTCTTATTTTCAGATTTTAAATCCTTTACGATACTCCTTCTTTGTCAAGGTGTCACTTTTGATGGCCGCCCAGGTGTTTTTTTAGTGCTATAAGCATTTCCAAGTCGCACAAAATTGTTTACAACATTATGCGATCTGTTTAAAAGTTTAGTTGTGTCTCATTTCGATTTTCCCACACTTCATAAATGCATCAATTTTCCCCTGCTCAATCAGCGGAAGACTGCAATGACGAACCATTTCATTTGATTGCAACGTGATGTTGAAATCTGTTTAAATACCTCCACAGCAGCCAACGTAATCAATCAGTAAGACTAAACTGTGATATTTATGCAAATTGTGTGGAAATAAACGCTTTGATGCAAAGATTTATAAAGTTGGACCTATCTTTTCGAAACGATCTCAAAATGAAAATTTGCGTAAATAAAAAGGAATTATTTATTTTTAACATATTGCTTCCTAAATAGTTATAACGATTATTATATAATTATCTCCACCAAAAAAGTGATTCTTATTCTAAATTAAGAGTCGAAACTTTGAAAAATGCGGGTGGACCTATCATTTCGATACACACTGTTAATACATTGTGTTATCGATATTCCGCTTTGCTGACTTACTCGACCAACTAAACATGTATACAAGATCACTGTTTTAGTAATTTTCTATCAACAAACAATTGGAGAGCCATACTCTGCTCTTATCATGTGTTACGTCTTTGTTTTATTTTACATTGGTAAGCTCGTCGCACGTTGAACTTAACGTATCTGCATCAAACCTATTTTAATTATATTTTAAATTATATATTAATTTTATATCATATATTAATTATATTATATATTATTATTTATTAATTATTTATTATTTTATTACATATTAATTACATTATATTATATATTATTATTTATTAATTATTTATTATTTTATTACATATTAATTACATTATATTATATACCAAAATTATTTAATAAAAAATAATTAAATAATCAAAGGGTAAATAATTAAAGAATTAATCTGTTTTTGGTATTGATCTGGCATCGAATTTTACAAAATCGCATTTTCAAATATTTTTATCGCGAAGATGAAAACTTGAATTAGAGGAATAAAAAAACATAATTTAATGCTTACGGAAAGCTGACCTCGAAAACGCGCGTTAGAAAACGCCTCATGTGAACAGGGCCTTACGTAACTTCATCAAACCTTACCAACCGTCTATAGAAAGATACACATCATAGAATACTAACTTTTAGAGAAGAAATTTAATTCTCTATTAAGGACACATCATTTAACAGACGAATATGCTGTAATAACTTATCTGGACTGTACTCCAGGCTGGTTTAACTACAACACTACCCCTATCTAGCTAAATAATCAAACGAGTTAATACCTTGAAACAAATTTTTCAAATTCATTGACGTAAAATTTATTTTACAAGTCGTTTTAAACTTATAACTTAATCCAAAAGTGCCATTTGTTGGAAGACAGCTTAGAAAGCCAGAAACTAAGAAGACAAAAATAATGTTTCTTTCTTAAGCAATTACATCGATAATTCGAGCAACATTTCACCTGTAAGAAGGAGGATTACCTTGATTTATTATTCCAACCAAATTTATTTCTTCCTATCACTTGAGAAAAGAATGATACGCACCAGAACATTCGAAAGAACTGAATCCCTTCTTAAGTTGTCGTAAAGAATTATGGCACGAGTGTTCCTCTGATTTGCTTCTTTTTTCCCTGTTTGCTAGTAAAGAAGAACAGAATTAATTATTCTTCGAATGCTCCTATTCTTCACCATTGTTTTTTATCATTCCAAATATAATTTTTTATTGCGAGAGCTTTTGTGCTTTACGATACACGTAGGAAAACGAATTGATTCATTTTTTTCTGGTTGGGGAATACTGTTTTCTGACTAATGAGATCTAGTTTGTACATTTATAAATGTAACACAAAACACTTCTTTTTAATGCAGTGTATTTATAATCACTTTTCTTTTCTCGAATGAGTTTCCAGAAAAGTTAATGCCTTCAAAATCCGGCGTCATTAAATTCCTGAGAATATGACCTTTACTGGATGATCCTGGAACGTTCCCACGCCCGTGTTATCATTGGCACGAACAACTCTTTATATTCTGATAATAAATTTCATGCCTCTCATTTGTCCCACCTTGTATCCAGTCTATAATTCCTCTTAATTAATCGTTTGGTTGCCATGAAATGTCCGTGGAGTAGAATTACTTTTCCTCCATTACACACATAATGACTAAACAATTATATCAATTGGTTGACAGATTCCTAATCAAAAAGTCAAAACTCATTAGAAGTTACGCAGGGAAGACTGGGCTGTAGAACGTATGTATTCGCAGGAACCCTCAAAGGGTAAATGTTCTGTTAGTAGTTACCTAAGTGAATAAACCTTTAAACACAACTACTTTAATCTAGGATGCTTTTATACTGTACTAGCCATTAAGTGGTTCTTGATAGTTCTTTTCGTGGGGTCAGATGTGACCACTGCTCGCAGACGCTCACCAACCTCCTCCTCTCCAAGGCATTAGGGCAAAAAAAACGCTTGTTGACGGTCGAAAATGGCAAAATCCGTTCCTTCTTCATTCGAGATAGGGGTGACATCACATTCAAACAGACAAACACCCATGTCTTAACCCTCCTGATGGTTGTCTGGCCAAGGTAGCTCGCCAATAGTAATGTTTAACTAGATCCTGACGAACAAGAGACGAGAGAACGTTCATCGAATCGCGTCGTTTCTTGCTAGTAGAAGAAAACATGCCAGATCTTGGCCTCGTCCCAATAAAAAATGGGTACTAGCTTGATGACGAGTTATCTCGTTATTTGGATAATTGAGCAGACCTTGATGGACGAGATGCCTCGTCGAAACCACTTGTAGGCCTCACACCCCGATTAGAACCAGAAACTTTTCTATCCATAAGAAAGCACCCTGACCACTAGACCGATTGGTCTGTATTCTTTCAACAAATTAATGCGGCTGTTTAGTCATTGTGTGTAGTGGGGCTCCGCCCCCTGCTCACTTAAGCTCGCCAACCACCGCATATCCGCAACTAAGCATATCCGCAAGCGTAACTTGGATTTACGAATTATGAACACTAAGGTTCAGCACTTTCATGAACACTAAGGTTGGATACACACAAACAGAACTACAACTACAGTAGAATTTCATGCAAATCCGTATATTTCAATAAGTTGTTCCCAAGTCTCTGGGACATTTCTCTCTCAATTTAGTTGATTTTCTAAATGTATCATGGAATGTTGTTGAGTTCTATGCTTCTTCGTATTCTTCAGTATACTTCACAAAGTATAGATATCCTTAACATTAAGCAAACCAAAAATTATCAATTGAAACTGTAATGGTGAACTGCAATCATCGAAATCTGACATCAAAGATGAAAGGAAGGCATTATCTATGTAGAATCAGTTCTATCATTAACATCAAAATTATCTACTTTTAGAAGAAAAATATGCTTTGGAACATCAATTCGAATGCAATAAGATGTTAGATGAAGCGTGAAGTGCCGTACATTGTAAGCATATATGTTTTATCAAGTTCCTAGAGCGTTTTGCATCAGTTGCGTGAATTTTCTAAAAATAATATGGAGTAAATATCGGGTCATAAATTAACAATACAGAGCATTCAATATTAGATTAGAAAGCCCGCTTTTAAGTAGTAGTATACATAAGTTTAGATTTCCTGTTGTACATTAAATGAACCGAAAATGGTTTTTTTTAGACTGGTAAGTTGCAATCCTCAAAATATGCTATCAAAGATAAGAAGAACACGTTATTTATTTAGGATAAATTCCATGAATGAAAATAAAAATGTTATGCTACTGGAAGAAAATTTTCATTGGGTACATAAATTCTATTGCGATGAACTTTTATATGAAGCGTGACACTCATTAATTTGAAAGCATATACATTATCAATTTCTGGAACATTTTCCATTCAGTTAAGAGACGCTTTTCTAATATAATATTTAGCAATATTGCAGAAATTAAATATGGATTGTATACATATACGTAGTTCCTGTACGTTACACGAATCGAAAAACCGCATTTAAGACAATCAATGTAATTTATCATCATCAACATTCCAATCGATGGCAAAAATACAAAATCTCACTACAAAAAATTGCCAACAATAACCGTCAAAATGTTATGCTCCTAGAAGAAAAATATCCCTGGGTACATAAATTCTATTGCAATAAAAATGTTATACGAAGCGTGAAACACCGTACATACATTGCAAGCAGGTGCTTCCAAGAACCTGGGACATTTCCCATTCAGTTGAGTCGACGATTTTCTAAATATAACATGGAGCAATATCGGGTTAGAAATCTTGAGAGCATCCCTATCTCATCAATACGGAGTCGAGATATTTCCGAAATGAGAAAGGGACTTCCTCTCTTATGAAAAATGCATCGCGGCACTCTTTTTTAAGTCTCAGCTGACTTTTTTACATAGCGGGTTAAAAAATATAGTTCATGTTTGACTCCAACTGGCTGTTGGACACTTTATCAGCTACAGGGATGTAGTATTTCTCACTTCAACGATGGACAGTTGATGTGAGGCAGCCATTCGTGGCCACCGGTATTTGTGAAAGTACCATGCAAGGACATAAGTGTTCGGATTGTAGTTTACTGAAATGATTTGCGAAATCATTGATTCTTTACGCATAATCCTGAAATATGTGTGATTTCCTTTTCGATGGAGTTGGTTGGGTTTGGTTTTACGGTGTAAGGGATATTGGCCAAGATATGCTTAACACAAGGCAGAGTCAGGTAATGACGTACATCCGTATAGCTCGTATTGATACAAATGAGACATATACGTTGGTTAAGTTATAGGAATCAGACTTGCAACGTCTACACTTCTCAAGTTGATGGAATCGAGACAAACCCACTCAGTGTTTCAACGTGTTCGGATACCTTAAAACGAAAAGCATGAGATTGCCATTGTTTCTGGCTATTCGAGAAGATATGGTACAGGAAATTAGCAAACAGCATTCGTGAATACTCCATTAACTCTAAGGATTTCTGACACATAACTCCACCGTGCAATCTGCAGTCTTTCCTGAATGACCTATAACCAGTTTCGATCGTCTTAACCAATATAATCGTTCCAAAAGTTTTTTTATTCCATTGAAAGGACAAGTAAAATAGTTCTAAGGAATTCAATTATGAGGAAATAACCATAGGAAAAAGAGCCACTCCAATCCGCACTGAAACCAGCACGTCCCCCCTGCATGAAAACAAACCAGCTTTCATCTTCTAGACCAATAGGATGTTACCTAGCGATCTTCCAACCAATGGATGTCAAGCTTGGGCAGCCAACACAATAAACAATAATCAGGCTCAAATAAAAATTCTGAATGCGTTGAAATTACTAATGGAAAACATTATCACGAACTAACAATCAGAAGATTCTAGGACAGTTTAGATATGTGTTATAATGTTAGTATTATTATTTATGCACTGTTGCTGTACATATGTAGTGAAATTATCCGCATTACGACCTATAATATATAGCTTAATTTAGCTAAGTTCAGCCGACCAATCGGACTGGTGTTTGATGTGTTAGCCTCTAGATCGGAAAGTCGCTGGTTCGAATACGGGTCAGAACATGGTTGTTTGTAAGCGTATGGTGTAAAGGCGGCTGGTACATCTAAAATTTGTCATTGCCGAAAGGTACTTACGTTGGGTTGGTGTTGAAGTTTAGTGCGTGGGGTGCTAGCTCAGGTGTTGCCTCGTCATCTGACTGTGGTTCAAAATCACGATGTGTTATCCTCTTATCTTTCCCTTATGGGATTGATCCCAGACCATCGTCAATAGCCCGTTTCTTTGCTCTAGAACAACGTTGATTAAAAATTACAAAAATAACTATTAGCTAGGGTCAGAAATGACTACTGTAAATTAAATTTAGTGTAGATGAGACTGGTGAGAAAAGCAGGACAGTACCTGACATCAGAATTCAAAATTTCTGAAACTACTATAACGTATACTTCCGGATTATCTTTTAAATGTAACGATAGTATTTCTTTTTTCTTATTCCAAGATATTGTGTGTGCCGACCAACCGGTATAGTGGTTAAGGTGTTAGCCTCTAGATCGGAAGGTTCCTGGTTCGAATCCGGGTCCGGGCATGGATGTTTGTAAACGTATGGTGTACAGGCGGCTGGTGCACCTTAAATCTGTCGTGGCCGAAAGTCCTCACGTTGGGTTGGCGTGGAAGTTTGGAGAGTGGGGTGCCAGCTCAGGTGTTGCTTCGTCATCTGACCGTGGTTCAAAATTACGAGATGTTGTCCTCGAATATTTCCCTTAAGGGACTGATTCCGGACCGTCGTCAATAGCCCGTTGTGTTGCTCTAGTACGACGTAACTAAAAATTACCATTACCATTACCAAGATATTGTGATACTTCCTGTGTTTATTTATACTTCTTATTACTCTTGGAAAGGATATATTTTCTTTTGACATATTTATGTAAGCTTAAATGGTTTTCCCGGAAGTTTATTTTTTCTTTTATGTATAACGTTGTGAAATGTTAGTTTTTGAAAACTGCTTTGGAGTCGATTGTATGTTTCTTTGAAGTGTGGACACGGTGCTGTGTTAGAGTATGATGAGATGTAGTTGTGACTGTAATATCGCTACCAAATTGTAAATAAATATTTTTTTATTCTTTAAAAAAAAAGAGTTATTTTCTTTTTATTACGATGTCACACTACATGCAAATGCTTGCCAAAAGAGGCAACATATGCTTAAATTAAAGTATCTCGAAAAAAAGTTAAGACAAAATCCTGCAGACCTTGCCCACCCTCATGTCAAATGTATTATTAAAATAATGTTTTATCAGGATTATTACTCATGCCATGTGAATTATCACTAGGGGCTTCAATTCCTACTAGCTAAAGCTTTCAACCTACTACTCGCTTACGCTACGCATTCCCACGCTACTACTCGCCTACGCTACGCAATCCCATTTGATTTGCTTCGCAAACCAACGCTCCTTTCGCAGAGTTTTCAATTTCCTGCAACAGCAAAACTATCTTAATAATTCGTATATTCCTGATTGGACTTTCTATGCCATTACGTCACAGCGAGGGCTCCACCCCATGCTCGCCAACACTCGGTCCCAAATGGTTTGCTTTGCAAACCGACACTCCTTTCGCAAGTGATTTTGCTTTTTGTGTTACTTCAACACTTAATGCACCCTTAGGTAATAGTCGCATCAGTTAAAAACCTTCTTCATCTTGTTCCTCATACAATTTTAAATAAACCATGTAATTATCGTAATTTTCTGATCTGTACTTTCTCGAGAAACTGTTCGAGAATCGAGCAAAAAAATGCGTGTTGAGCCTTTTGGACTCCAGGTCATGACGTCAGAGAGAGAGTTTCAACGGCCAAATAAAAAAGAATCGTTGCTATGGTAATTGTTGCTACGATAAATTTTGTATCTGTAAAACCCGTTAGTTGAAATTTAACCTTTCAGTTCCGTGAAGAAAAATGTACGATATAAGAATGTTTAAATTATAAATTATACTTTTCGTCACATCTTCTACGCTTTCACGTGGAACATTCAAATTTTTAAAGTAGTCGTATTACGCTATAGATATGACATTCTTAGTTTTGCATCGAAAATTACTATCTAAAAGTTCCGAAATTTGTCTGACCAACTTTCAATCGCATAAAATTTATTTATTAACCAATTTCACAGATAATTATACCATAAAAAAGAGTGCATTCTAAGGTTTCCAAATTTAAAAAAATAATAGCATTAAACTATAGATAAGACATTTTTATCAAAATATAACGAAAATTTCAAAAAATTCCGAATTTTGTATGACCAACATTTAATTGCATCGAATTTACTTATGAACCAACTAGTAAACCCATCAACCTGATAAAAGTCGGGAGTTGAAGGGGTCACCTGCTGAGGAGACCAACCAACCAATGAATAGATGTGGTAATTCAATCATTAAATATGATGTAAAATCAACTTTTCACTACTCGAATGTTTTATGAAGCTTAAAGGGTCAAATTCATCTTGAATACGAAATTTGTCTAGAATAATACTTTTCAAAATAATGATTAACACAAAAATAACGATTTTAAAATTGACATTCCTTTGCCTCAAAAACCCTCACTATAAAATATTTTTAATAAACCTATTGGGCGTATTGAAATGCCCTAGAAATTAGTGGTTATCTCGACGAGTTGTTTTGCCAAAATATTAACAATATCTCTACGACGAGATACATCGGCATTGAAAAAGTGGTCAGATATTGATGGACGAGTTATCTGTTCGATGCCACTTGGAGGGTTAAAAAATAATTCTATCACAATGGTGGAAAAGATTTAAACCCCGATCCCTTCGTAGGTTCGGAACACCAAGGTGGAGTTAAGTTCAGTTTAGCGTGACCGTGAACAAATATGGCGTATTCCACCACTTTGGAAGTTCACAGAGACATCACCAGTAATGCTATCATTGAATTTTATTTCCGATATGACTTCTGGTGACCGGAGTTTAATATTTATTACTCCTAGCAATAACCGATTTGCTGATGCGTCATAAACATCTCATTCGGTGCCGTGGGATGTCGTTCAGCAACTGACCGTGACGAGAGAACTGTTTTTCATTACTTTTATGAATTCGACTCGGCATATTTGACGCTTTTTGAAATGGTCAATTTGTGCAAAAATGTGTCTGGTGGGGAATGAAAACTGTATCTGAAACGGCAGGTGGCGATCGCGGTTTCGTCAGTTGGAATGGTATTGTTAATGTGGAGTGAATGTGAATCTCATGAATGAACTTAAGAGTTTCAAAAGAATTATCTTTGATAAAGTCATAATATATTAGAGACATCTAGAGCCAAGAACTCCACATGTATGTCCCTAACTGTAAACCATTAGAGCAATCGCGAAATGGTATAAATTACTCGATGGAAGACAGAGCTTAAAGAGACGATCGCCCAAACTGGACAACTGCAGCTTTGCTGAACATTGTCATCTCATAAATCCAGGTGGCTTTGATAAAAAAAAATGTTTCATTTTAGTAGAGGTTTTTTGAAAAAGACTCAAAAGGAAGCATGAGCCTCCTTTCTATTCTATTTCACTGACCTTTCACATTAATTAATCAATGTCCGGCTTCATTCGTGTAAACAAAACATTTGAGGCGTCATTGAGTAGCATTGTACAATGTCCTGAAAATTAGTTTAAATAAAGTAAAGACTGATTAAAGTAGCGTTAACCGAACTGTGGTTTGAAACGTTCCTAGAAGACGTTGACCAATTAACTATCATTTGTCAATTCGGTATTCATTATTGGAGTTTTTAAAAAAATCATTTCTTGAGAAATTAAAAGCTTTTTCTGTCAAGTTAAAAATAGTTGTTGGTAGATTTTCTGCTGCGAACTTTTTTTCTGTACATATTCAGAACGCGACGGCAGTTAGCTTTTTTTCGAATACGATTTCAGAACTTTACCAATGAACATTCCAAATAATAAAAGGTTGGAAGCCTGATTGGAAGAGCATTGAATTAGCGACCGGAGGGACTCGAACTCGATATACATAGTCGAGTCCGAATCCACTGTCGTGGTCTCAAATGTCCTCACGTTAACATGGTGTGGAAATTTGGAGAGTGGGATGCCAGCTCAAGTGCTGCCTCGTCATCTGACCGTTGTTCAAAGTCACGTGGTGTTTTCTTTGGATATTTCCCGTTGGGATTGATCCCGGATAGTTGCCAATAGCCCGTTGTGTTGCTACAGTATGACGTTAATTAAAATACCTACCTACCTAAATCATAAAATTTGAAATGCTAGCACGTCTGCAAAAGCATAAATTTCAAATAGAAATGCGAAATTGATAAATTAATTCCAAATTGGTGCATGTTATATTGATTGATTATCATCAGATAGATTAAACTCTAACGTTGCCGAAACTGCGATGAACTACATTTTAAGGTAATCCTTTATGTATCATGCGACAGAATTTTGACAGCAGATGTAAAATGATGTGACAGCAGATACACTCTTGTTCTATTAAATCCATCTCATTAGTGACGGTTTTGAATCGTATCCTATTATCAAATCAAGTGACGTTACGTCCGGGATACGTGCAGGAACATAGTTCCACGACAAACACAAAATCGCCACCTGCATTTACTTGAAAAATAAGCATCTTTTATACTGTTTCTTTTTTTTTTCCCCCTTCCTCTTTCTGCAACAGAATATTTTTATGGTGACTGAAAGTGAATTCCCTACTGTAATGAGATACTGAAGCTGTAGTTTCGTGTTACAACTTTGAAAAATAAAACAACAAATGTGTAGTGGTTTAATGCAAATTAATCATATGTTCTACTGAATACAGAAGTATCATCGTAACGGTATTATTTACGGTAACAAGCAATCGAGACTTTCTTGTACGGAAATTTGTATATGAACAGAAAGAAGAAAACGAAAGTATTTTTTAACAATGGGAATAGTAAGGCTTTTCTCACACACAAGAGAATTAACGTGTAAAGAATATCGCTTTTCGTGGATGTATTTCCTGACTGATGTTTATTTAAAACTATCCAATGCATGGCCAGAACTGCGTTGACCGTAACAGTTCTTTTGGTGGGGTCAAGTGTAAACAATGCTCGCTTTTATCGTCTACTGGGAAATCATTCCTCCACGCAAAATGAAAACGGAAACGAAAATAATAAATTTGGAATCTGTGATCTTCTATGCTGTTGCCTTCAATAATAATTAAATTTCAATAAATTCATTTTAAAGTGTTCTAGATTGAATTTTTAAATTCACCGCGACTCAAAAATTGCAAATAATTGGGACTACCTGTCTGCCAAATCACATTGCAGTAAGTGCAATAGATTCGTCAGGACTTTGCGTGCAGGAAACAAACAGACAGACAAACACTTCATTTTACAATTTTAAAGATTATACTTCGCGGTTAAAATTGCTGTTCAGATTATAAGTTTGGTGAGGTTATAACCCATACGAACACCTATATTGATACATTGATCGCTGAAACAGAATCTTAAAATCATGAAGAGAAATCAAGTTACACTTTTTAAAACATTGTTATAAAAAAAACCAGTAGTGATGTGTTGGAAATGGTAATTCCCATCTAAATTCAAAACCATCTGTTACCTATATTTAACTATTAATTGTAAAACCGTGCACGAAAGCGTCAACAAACCCCATAAAATTTATAAATATCTAATTTCTGTAGTTGACTAACCAAAGCGACTTGCAAGATGGAACAAATTTTGGTAGGTTGTAGATTCTATCTACTAATATCACTAAGATTGATCTATTGGTGGACATAAGATATGAAATACATCATTTCATTGACATATTGTTGCGAGCTCTTCCTAAATTGCAATAAAGATGGATTGCTCTATCACAATTCTCCGACACTATTAGACATTACATATACCATCTATCATAGCATTAGTTTCTAGATTCATCAACTACCAGACATACGATTACCATTCATGCTATTTTGGATGCCTGTTTCATCGTGCCAGGCCAACTTAATCCGATACAAGATTCAAGATTTCAACCGTTGGCCTACATATATTACACTAGGCACTGCGTGGCTTGCCCGACGTTGCCCGTGTCAGTTGCTTTTGTGGGGTTATTGGTTTACTTCGCAAATCAATTTAATGGGCGTTGCCCGTGACAGTTCTTTTCGTGGGGGTCACATTATCCGTGGTGTTGGTTTGCTTAGCAAACCAAAAAATATAAATATTTGATTGAAAAATTATTTATTAAAAGAAAATCAAGCGTATAAATTACAAGGTTGGACAAAAATATTGAAACACCAAAAAAAACATTTAACCTTGCCTAATATGGTCTAGGAAAACCATTGGCATTCAAAACAGCTAGCAGTCTTCTTGGAATGGATAATTACAGTTCCTGCATGAGTGCAAGGGTATCTTGTACCATTCTTCCTGCAAAAGGGTGGCAAGCTCAGATAACGATGATGGCGGTTGTTAGCGATAACGCACATTCATCTCCAATGTAGACTACAAAGATTCAATAATATTGAGGTCTGGTGACTGTAGTGGCCAGGGGAGATTTGACAAATCATCCTCGCGCTCAGAAAATCAGTCCTGGACGATGTGACCTGTGTGAACAGGGGCTTTGTAGTCTTTGAAGACACCATCACAATTAGGGAACAAAATATGTACCATGTTATTGACTTGATGATCAGCCAAAATGTTCACGTAATCCTTGGTCTTAATTTGCTTTTCCATAGTAATCATGGGGCCCACAGAAAACCACGATATGGCTGCCCAAACCGTCACAGAACCCCCGTCCTGTTTCACTCTTGGCAACAAGCAGTCTGTATTAGAGTCTTGGGATGGCGTTCGCCAGACGTAAACTCGTCCAGAAGTAGGAAACAGTGTGAAACAAGACTCATTCAATCAAATTACTGCCTTTCATTGCTCCATAATCCAGGCTTTATGACTTAAGCACCACTTTTTTCCTGTTACAGGCATTAGCATCACTGATGAATGGTTTTTGAATTACAGCTCGTCCAGAAATACCCTTCTTTTGGAGCTCCCTTATTATTAGTTTTGAATGACCGAATGACCGTTTACATACTCGCTGAGTGTTCAGTTCAAAGCTGATGGACGATGTCAACGTTGTGGCGACATCCGCCGTGCACGTTTTGATAAACGCGCTCATTGTGAACTGAACAAAGACTCTCTGAGTGGCTCCTTGTCGCCGTAGCAGCGAGGCGAATGACGAGGGAACCGACAGCTCATTTTTCCGCGACTCGCATTGCGATTCTACTCGCCAATCGCGTGATTGTGTCGACACGGTATAACAGTTGCACTGCTAATGCGATACCAATAACTTTTGTTAACTATGTGAAGTCCTGTGACAACAGACTCTGCTTTTATTTCTATAAAGACTTCACTTTTCGTTCGTTCTTCACACTTCGTTGTTGTTCAACCTTCTCTTCACAGAGCATCTCGCGCTCGGTTATTAAAGGCACAGTCCTAGGTTTTAATCATCTACTGCATTATCATGCATATGGAAATACACGTAGTCTCAATACAGCTCTGTCGGTCTCACAACTGGTAATCAATTAGTGGTAGTATCTATTGATTTCAGCCCTGGTGAACTCTAGAAGGGGAATAATGGGGTGTACTTAATAACTGCAGAAATGAACTTAGAATAATGAAGTATGACACATCTCCACAATCAGAATAAAAAATATAGGTGCTGTTTCACAGGTTGGTTTCTGAGAGAGGAATTCAACGTCCTGTGTCCATTTAATCCAATGTGACTATTGGATACAGTGTTCATTGAATCAATAATGAGTCTGCAAGGGAATGCGTCGTGAAATTAATACCGAATTTAATAAAAGCTTTGAGATTTCTCTAAATTTATATTAGCTTTCAGGTTTCCCAATGTGTGTTTTCCTGTTTCAATGTAGAATGTTCATAGATGTACACTCACTGTCAAAAGTTAAGCACAGAGAGGAAAATTTTAATTTCCAGAAGCCAATCTGAATTTGAGAAACTGCAATTTGTTGCAGAGGTAGATGAAAGTATGCAAATGTGTTATGTAACAGCCAATCACGGTTTCGTGTTGAGAAATATGCAAAACTGCCCTACAGGAGGAATGGCGATTATTTGACACTGGGGTGGTTGATCACCTCATGGAAAGCATGGTCACATGCCGTAAACTTTGTATGAGGGGGAAATTTTGCATTGTGCACACTCCATTCAGTCTGTCTAACATGACGAAACAGACAAATCTGTCATCATGGAAGGCAATCGTGCTCAGAGAGTATGTCCGATAGTTGATCAATCAACAAACCAAGTACATGGTAGATGGAATACAAAACGACGTCTTACGAACGGTGTTGGAATATTCAGTTACCTTTAATCAAGGTTAACAGAGTTAATGTTTAGGATTAGGTTTAATTTTTTGTTTCCAACCTTCCTTAGACGTCTGTACAAAAAGTACTCATTTTTATTGAGTACAGCACAACGGTTTCAATTTTGCAGTAACTACTTAACCCTCTATGTGGTTTCGACAAGATATTTCGTCCATCAAGATGAAAATAATTTTACTTATGACAAGGTATCTCGTCATTAAGATATCTATCTATTAAACAACCATCCTGACAGACAAGCATAAGAACAATACAAACAGCGTAGACTCAAGAGGCTCACTGCATATCATAAAGGAATGCATCAGAAAAATGAACTGACAAGAATTCGTATACAAGATGCAATAGTGTAAACACATTAAATAGTAACATAAACACTCACAGGAAGTGTGCAACACAAACACTTCATTTTTGTTACGTACAATTTTAGCATTTTTAACACTCAAATCAAAACAATTTGGCAGTTAGAAGTTAAATGTGAAACATTTGGCTCTTCACTCTCTATTTAACTGATCTTCCCGTACTATACAACTTACACATGCATCGAATATAACGTCAAAAATTCCTCAAACGACGGATTACCAGCTATCTTCCCATTCAAAAAGATTAATTATACTTGGAATATTAATGATCAATCTCTGTGGAGCACGACTTCGTGGGCGGGATCTAGAAAAATCCAGAATCCTATGCACCATCAGCGATTACTCTAGATAGACTTTATTGATCTATTCGAATAGCCTCAGCGAAGCGAGAATATTATGGTTATGTGCAACATTTATAGACCTTGCCATAACATTCTGATCGTTGAGCACAATGAGTTTTAGTTGGATGGTATTTGATGGATTGTTGGGCATATAACATCTCTTTCTACCCGTGATTTGAACACTTAGCTTGTGCATTAAATTAACTATTATATTATTTAGAAATACGCTACTGTTTAAGAATCGATTGCTGCTTATATTAAACATCCTTGATGCTAAAGGAATTGTAATTTGCCTATCGTTTGTAAATTGGTGTTACGAATATATGTGATGGAAGTTTCATGTAAGATAATTTCTTTATATCTCTTGTAAAATGTGTTTTTTAAGTAATTTGAAAAACTGTAGTCCAGACATTTATCATAGGGTATTTATAGGGTATCTTAGATATATTCAATAATTTAAAGAACATTTAAGTACGCATCTTTTTATCCACTAAAGGAAATTTTATTATGTATTGTACTAGTTAGTGTTGGCTTTTATTTTTTATCATTACGTAACCTAAATAAAAAAAATGTCACTGATCACTACTCTTTTTTAAAGTGATTATGTAATATTGTTCAAGTTACTTCTATTTATTATTAATGAATGGCTGTAATATCATGGTTGCATGTAACATTTATAGTGTTACGCATCAGTTGCGTTGAGCACAACGAATTTGAACTGAATCTCATTTGATTTATTCTTTAGTGTATAATGATCCGATAAAAATGGCTGGAACATTTTGCTTTTGGAATAAAAAAGTTAAAATTTATATCGCAATATATCATTTTACTTAAGTATATGCCATTGCTTAGGAACCCATTATTGCTTTCAATTTAACAGTCTTGGATACCAAAAGTAGTTCTACGTTATCTATATTACTTACTAGTCACCAGGGCTGTAGTGGAGGGTATACGATGGTATACGCCGTATACCCTCTTGTTTTTCCAGACAATTCCGTATACCCTCTTGTTTTTCCAGAAAATTCCGTATACCCTCTGCTTTTTATTAAAAACTACGAACACCGCTTTGTTTTTCCTAGAAAACATCACGTGAAACGCAGATAGCTGTAGAGGAAAAAGAAAAGTTTCTATTTCAAGATATCACCTAGGTACATAATTCCAAAATCGTACCTATCAATCAAAAGCAATTCATTCAAAGTAATGTCAATAGAATGAAATTCAGACTATGTTCTGATGTTAATGAAGAAAATTTTCAACTTTTGAAGGATATATCCTTACTTGATCCAGAAAATATAAACACAGGGGATATTCGCCGTATAGAAAAGGAGGTAAAAAGGATCTGTTGGCGTTTTGGTATAGATGAAATGTGCACTATTCTGGGTTTAAGGGACCAATGAAAACCCCCAAGTTGTTCCAGAAAAATTAAAGCCTCTTTTAAGAACAATTAAAATATTACCATGTTTCACGGCCGTTTGCGAGCGCGGGTTTAGTTTAATGAATACCTACCCGGTCCTTAGAAAGGATTTCCTACACATATATACATGTATGTGCGTGTGTGTACATGTTTTTTGCCCCCCCCCCATGTTTTTTGGAAAATGTAAGTAGTAGGTACGTATTTCGCCTCCCCATGGGAAAAAAATACTGCGGGTATCAGAGTGTACCATACAAAGAGTGTACCAACAGAGGATATACCATGGGGCCCTGCCTATACTAGTGCAGGGGCCCCCATGGTATATCCTCTGATTTATTTACGACTACTACACTGCTAGCCACTGCGTGGCTAGCCAGGCGTTGCCCGTGCCCGTGGTGTTGGTTTGCGAATCTGGTGTAAAACTTTCCGCAGATTTCAAATCCGTTGAAGAAATATTCAATTTAAAAATTATTTATTTAACGAAAATCATATTTTTGGGTATCAAACTAAACTGAAATTTTCCGCAGATTTCAAATCAGTTGAAATGTTTACTCTATGTTTAACGATCTAGGAGATAGAAAAATGAACTGCGACTAGTTAAAAGATTTATCGTCTGGCTGTAAAAGCACTCCTCCGCGCAAAATGAAAGCGGAAACGAAAAAAAAATTTGTCTCCGCGTGCAAAATGAAAGCGGAAACGTAAAAAAAAAATTATGATCTTCTCCGAAGCGATGAAAAAAACCTTGGCATGGTTCTAAGGTCACGTGAGGAGAAAAAGTCAATATTGGGGTTACTCTTCTTTTGTCCGGACGAAGAATCACATAGAGAATAAAACTATAAAATTCATTTTAAAATCTTCTAGATTAAATTTTATAATTCGCCGCGACCCAAATATTGCAAAAAATGCGGACTACCTGTGTGGCAAATCTCATTGCTGCAAGTGCCATAGAATCGTCAGGATTTTGCGACAGACATACAGACAAACACTTCCTTTTATTAAAGTAGAGGTATCAGTACTGAAAGCATATTGGAAAGGATATTGCAGTAGACAAATGCATAGGTGGGAACATGTAATCTATATTGGAATATTTGCTGTTTAAAACGTTAGTATCGCTATACGTCATTTTGTTGGCGTTGTGGTTGTTTACATAAACTTTCTTAGATTTCTACTGATAAGATAAGTTAATAAGCAATTGCAAAGATTTGGAGGTCTATATATTCCTCACGCTCACACTTTGATAAAGAAAATTAAAATAAAATTCTTATTATTCGTTCACAGAATAATATCAGAACGTTTGTTAAATTTAGTTATATTGAATGTATTACAAAAATATGCATATTTTTAAAAATATGCATTTTTAAGCACGTTGATCCACTTTCCAACCAAGTTTCATCGAAAACCTAAATTCCTGGTGAATACGAATAAAAATACTAAATTGTGTTTCACCATGCTTTTCCATCTTGTACCTGGTACTTACCCCATGAATTCCATTCATCTCAAAACAAATAGCAGTGTTCTCTGTAAATACAATCAAACCATGGAAAAACCTATAAGTATGAAGCATTCAATTATCAACATATTGAAGTTCAAATATCCAACTGAACGAAAAGAACAAGGTAGAATATTTAGATCAGTGACGTATGTGTCACTGCATAAACACAGCAAAATTATTTACTATTCATTTCCGATCAGGTGCAAGAAACAAATCATCACAAGCAGAGAAGACTTCTCATATTCAATTTCACCACAGTTGAAAGAAACATTAAATATTAATAAAGTATTCCAAACTTGGAAAAGAAGTTTCAACCCACACATTCTCCCCATCTCTACAAATATATTACGAAATAAACCTAATCCAGCAGAAGCAGATACGTTCTAGCAGTGCACGGTCACAGTCAATTCGATTGCGATATTTTTTTGTGTGTACTACACTTTTATTATTTTACTTTATAAGCAAAGCAAACAAAACAATTCTGGATTGCGAGTCTAAACTTTATTTTGAAACAAGTGTGAGAGTGGGACTTTATTATTCATGGAGTTAGATATTTCGGTAAATAAACTTTTTGCCGGTTTTTCTTTTCATTCTTAATAAAATAAGCTCTAGCGAGATATGTTTTTCTGTATAGAATGAGGGTGATTCACTGAGCGGATCACATCTTCCGGGTAGAAGGAAAGTGCATTTTCAAACATTAAGAGTCTCTTTTCAATGAGTGAATTTAGAGGCACGTATGTCATCACATTTTAATTTATATAATTACCTATTCCAAACCAATAATACGTTAGAGTAGAATGAACTGCTTAAGAGAATACTGGAAGAATGAAACTGCTTAAGAGAATACTGGAAGAATGAACTGCTTAAGAGAATACTGGAAGAAGAAATAATAACAATTATCGGAATGTTCCCAAATGTAGATATTAATAGTTTCGTGAAAGCTGAAACTGCACACATCGCTACTCTTATAAAAGGAAGTGTTTGTTTGTGCTTCCGTGTATGTGTGGGTCTGATAACTTCAGACGAATCTTTACCACTTAGTCCTGAAGTTTGGCACACAGTTAATCCTAAAAGTGACTGAATGTACCTCGAAGCCCGAATTTTAAAATTAAATCTAGAACATTTTAAAATTAATTTATTAATTCTTTTTCCCCGTCGTTTCTTTACTCGCGGAGCTGACGTCACAGTTCCTCGGTTGAAGAAAGCAAGTTATTTTGTTTTTTTCGTCCTTTGGAACTGTGCCAAGTTATGACGTCACGCCCGGAGCTCACGTCACATATCCTCAATTGAATAAAGCGTGTCTTGATTTACGTTGTTGATCAGCATAACTGTCTTGCTAACGATTTTAACTTTGTTACGGGCAAGGACTATTTGTGGTTTTCTATTTTCGCGATCGTTAACAATAGATAGGATTTGAAATCTGAGGAAAATTTTACACCAGATCGATACCGCATGTGTGATTTCCTTTAAATAAATATTTTTTTTAATTGAAACCCTTGTCATGCCGGGTGGAGGAGGGACTCATTCTTAAAATTATTGGTTATTTTTGATGTTTTAGTATCTTTTTTTTAATGTTTTCAGTATCAGTAAACACACGAAAGGAACTGTCACGGTGCAGGCCTGCAAGTCCCAAATAAATACAAACTCTGAATTCGCATCATGGAAGGTCACCTGATCTCAATCCAATAGGGCATGCTTGGAATACTCTCGGATGCCACAGTACAGTCTACATAACACTACCAAAGACCACGGAAGAACAAAAATGGTTTTTGTGCGCAAATGGAGACTACAAAAACTCATGGACAGCCTTGTGGAAAGCATGTCTGCATAATGTGAGGTTTATATTAGGATCAGAGACCAGCACGATTCTCTATTAGGTCGCTTTTAAAAGGGAAAACTTTTTTCGCGATAACTGAAACTCATACTTTTCATTTCTTTAGTTTCCTATAGAGCCACGAGGCATGTGGGTATTCTCAATTTATTCCGCAAGCTTGAGGAACATTCATTTGTTATTTTATTAACTTCTGTGAAGACACCCCGGGATTCCATTAAGGATTGCACCATCCTCAATTTATAAATATGTCTATAGTTATTCAGAGTTAGAAAACAGCAAATATCGTCTCCTATGCTCGATTTGTGATTCTACGGTCATTATTTATGACCCCTTTTTTTCTGGCGCCATTATTTATCACAGTCTCTGAACCATAAACACATAACAACATTTAAACCTTTAAGTTGTATTAAGGATCCTCGATTTTTGTTTGTTGCAGGAAATTCCATCAGTCACAATTTTTAATCAAAGAAAAATACACGCATGGTGTATTATGGCATAGATCCAACGCAGCATAGAGCCAAATGTCTTTAAATCCTCAGGCGTCCGCTGTTAAACCTCATAAAGATGTTTCTCTTAATGTTCAGTAAAGCCGCCAGTAGTTGTTGGAAATGAAACACCATAACATATATTACAGGCCTTGTCGTGACTTTCTTGCATCTCCGTAGTATTAATACCATTCAGGAGAATATTGGCTTGCTTCAAGTTTAAAACACCCTTATAATCATACTTTGAAGCGGAAAATGTCCTATCCTTACATACGAAATGGTGTGTGTTTGAGGTATATTTTGTTCTAATGAAGGCGTGTAATGACAAATATTTTTATACATTATAAATTTATATATTTTTTATCTGTAGCAAAAAGAGCTCTTTTTCATGCAAAGAGAAGGTAAGTGCGTGTTATGTAGAACACCGTAATATCTTGACAGGTAATTATCTAAGGAAATTCTCGAAACATGTCGGAATTTGCATAAAATGTTTCTGTTTTAGAAGGCTCCCATATGCGGTTTTAATATCTTATTATATAGTCTAGGGTAATTTTAACAAATGAGATCGCAGTTTGTTTGTGAGGTTGTTGACGCTTCCTATCCTGGTTACAAACACTTAAATTATTCCGTTTCTAAAAAAAGTAGCATTATTTAGGACATACTAAAACGCAAATACATGCAAAATATATTATTTATATTTTCAAATAATACGTTCTTATAGCTATTATTTTCATTGCGTTACAATAAAAAGAGTCATCGTGCACATATCAAGTACGTTGGAAGGTGGTACTCAAGCAACACAGCGTCTATTGGTGACGCTCCGGGATCAACTCCGAAGGGAAAGATCCGAGTACAAAACCAAGTTATTTTGAGCCACGGTCAGATGAGCTGCACAGATCAGGACCAGTGAAACTTACTGAAGGCACTTTAGATACAAGGGGGGCTCCGCACCCTGGTCGCTATCGCTCATCAATCCCCGATGATTGCTACACAATCATATTTAGTTCGATTCGCTAACTATACTTTTCAACAGTGAGGGGATTGCTTCACAATCCATCTCCATATGGATCGCTGCTGGATTGATCCCGGACCTCTAGTACGACGTTAATTGAAGGTTCCCTTCACTTACCATTGCGATATTTATCGCATGAGCCCGAGTATAAAGGAAATTGCCTACTTTTTTTTTGGAAGATTAGCAGATCCGTATATAAGCCGACTCTAGTACTTTAGATTTAAAAAAGTTCCAAAAATTCTCGGCTCATACACGGAAATATAGTGTAACTAAAAACAAAATGTTTTTAAAAATGTCAAGAACAAAACATCTCATTTCCACAATGAAAAGGAAATATTTTAACATAATAAATTGTTAAAATTCAAAGGAAATTCCATCATAATTTTAAATGTTTTAGCTAATTCCGGTTGTTTGTTGTAATAGTACTTTTTAAGATTTTCATATTCGAATGTTGCTATGGAAATGGCGACCAAATTCGACGGTTCTTCTGAAAGCGCGGGCTCTCAAATGTTTTATGAATGAATTAATTAAAAGATATAACTGTGTTTATCGTGTGCGCGTGCTCCAAATTCATTAGCCCGTTGAACCACAAGACTCGCTGCCACGTGACTCGCTATCTACCAATCTCAGTCAGTAGAGCGTTGGGCTCGCATCAGAAGGGTTGTGGGTTCTGTCCTCGGCGGAGCCTGCAATTCTGATGATTGCGAGATCGGCGCTTCGACCTGGCTAAAGACCGTCGTGTTCACTAATGGTGACTGGGGCACGTTAAATAGGTCGTGGTCACAAAGTCCCCCATGTTCCCATACCAAATCAATACCTCTGGGGGTACCTGATCAGGGGGTTATCGGACTCTGATTGGCATCTAAATTACGATATGTGTGAGTGAATGGATGTATGAAAGGGACCTTCCTGTAAAACGGATGTGTCATGTATGTCGAGCTAAGTCGGACTTCCTCCCAATGGGGCTCAATAACATGGAAGGCGCACCCCCCTCGCCTCTTGCCGTCTTTGACGGGCCTGGTACTCCTCCGGTCTGCCGGTGTAAGCATAAGAAACAACAACATAAACCTGAAATTTTTTTGAATGAACAATTTTTTTTATTATTAGAAAGATAATAGTAAGTTTTTCCTCGAAGCATATGTAAGGTTGGTTAGTTTTGGTATTTTATGGTGAAAGAGCCATATTTGGTCAAGTTGGGCCAAACACAAGACGGGCTACATTCACTAATAGACATACGCACACAAGGAAAATTTTTACTAACACATAAGAGATATATACTCCCAGAAAAGTATCGTAGCTCACAGGACTCAAACCTGTGCCACCTGCAACTCACAGGTTGTTATGGCAGTGAACACACCCACTGTTCACCCCATGTGCAGCGCCACACATGTAAGGGCCGCGGTAGCCTAGTTGAAAGAGTAACAGGTTACCAGTTGCGAGTTCGAAACAGGTCCAACCAAAGACAATCGTGTATGTGTGGATGATGCACTTTAAATCTATCTTGGCCTCACATTGCCGTGGTGTGTGTGGAGGTTTGGAGAGTGGGATCCCAGCTCATTTGTTTACCTCATCATCTGCCCGTGGTTCAGAATTGCGAGGTGTGGCCTATGAATCTTTCCCTTCGGGATGGATCCCACCCACAATATATATATATATATATATATATATATATATATATATATATATATATATATATATGCATCATTTGGTACACTTATACTTTAGAACACAGCGGAAAACATAGGCTATTTATTTACTGTCTTCAGATCCATCTGTAGCCATGAATATTGGCACACAGGTAGTCCTAAAAGGGCCCCTCGAAGCCCCAATTTTAAAATCTAAAGTTTGTTTTCCTGCAATAAATGGATACGGACAAGGAAACACGTTCTACAGGGTTTCTTTACTTGAGTTAACACTGGAAAATGTCACGGCCATATTTAAGCTGTTTCGGTCATATTACCCGAGCAGCGCAAGTTTAGTGTTAAAATAAATTAACCAGCATGGTACTGTCGTGGTGATATTGACTATCAGATGATGGGTTGTGAGTATATTGTATTGTTCCTTTGCTCAGAGTGTTAAAAATGTATAACTTATTAAGATATTTTTATTTAAATTTTTATACAGTTTCTGTATATCAGCTTTCGATCACTTTCCCGTCAATTTTGTTCAGAAATAAACTCGAATCATTTCCCGTTCAAGATCCTAGAAAAAAGATTCGACAGCTCTTCGCTCGAGAGTCCATTTATCCTTTCCAGCAGGCATTTATGCTCTTTCCGCAGGAAGGGAGACATCATTTATCACTAGTCAGAGAACCACTTTGTCGGAAATAAACTATATTACAGTTCCACGATAAGCGAAATACCTCCTTACTCCTCGTATACGTGAAATTAGTTAACTAGCGTGAGGAATTTTTCGTAGCAGTACACAAAGACAAAGTGTTTAACAGGATATTCTTATTTACTGGTATAATTGGATAGTTTTTCAGTTTTCTGCTGACTCAGTGTCGTAACATACTTCAACATGATCCATTCTAAATATCTTAGAGAAATAATCTCTGCAAAGTTGCTTCTGGTAGACGCGTATAAATTGAAGAAATTTGCAGAAATTTATTTTAACATGTGGGTGAGTGGAGTAAGCATCTCGGAGTAAAAATTAACATACTTTATTTACAAATTATACAAATTACGTTAAAACATTTGCCGACCAACCGGTCTAGTGGTCAAGGTGTTGGCCTCTGGATCGAAAGGTTCCTGGTTCGAATCTGGGTAAGGGCATGGATGTAAATTGTGCTGTACTTTGTTAGTGACAATGATGGTCCTCCCACTGGGTGCCCCTTCACAAGTGACCATCACTTCTGACCTTGTATAAAGCTACAATGACTTCGGTCAATTCTGTACTGTATTGTATCATGTATTGTATTTGTCTTTGCAATCTGTACCCAGTCTTGCCATTAGGAAATACAAAAAATCGTTAAAACATTTAGTAGGTTTAAAGACAATGACCAAGCCTGGAAGGAAGCAACAGAACCACCATTTTGCAAGGAAGAAAATATTTATTAGTTCGTTGCGCAGTTGGCAACGTGGTCAAGAAGGAGTTGAGAATTTATGGCGTAGTTGGCAACGTGTCAAGAAGAAGTTGAGAACTTATGGCGAATTTGGTTGTCAACACGCCAATAGTTCAGTTCGCCTTCAACGCGTTAATGATACGATTTGCTATATTATGTAATTTTTTATTTGCCAAAACTTTGTCACTGTTGAGGAAGAAAAATGACGCAATTGCAAATTGACTTGATTCAACCTATACTGTTTTATAACGATAACTGTTTTCGAGAATAGAAAGCTCATTTCAAAATAAATTTAATCTTTACATAACGTAATGAATGCAGATCAAACGCAAACATTTTAAATGATGGCTCGTATTTGATAGTCCTTGGAGACGAAACACAAGACCTAGCATCGAACTTTCGAACATCTTACCAATGGAACAAGGACAGAGTGGAAGTAATACTCCGTTTAGCTACAGAGCATTGGTTCATACTTTAAATTTCAACTGTTTCTCATCCGATGGAGGTGGAATTACCGACGAAAGTGGTAGTCGTGGCTCAGATTTTGAAGCGAAAAGTTGGCTTAATGGAGTAACAACGACCCAAGTTCTGTACGAAATGAAAGTGTTGCTGGCTCAGGGCTTCATCAAGGAAGAGCCTGACCCAGACAACACAAAATGGTGTTTACTAAGTATGAGCAATGCGCTAAAAAATTGCTCATACACTCCCCCAAACACCATTAAAAAGCAAGCGCACAAAACAAAATGATATAAAAAGAGTTAAGAAGAAAACGAAATCACACCTGCAAGAGCAGCCGGGAAACTGGTGATATCAAGCCCGAAGATAGCCACCAAATGTCACTAACCACTTCGTCCAACTAAACCCTAACATTAATGGCAGTAAAATTCTTCTTGCTTTGAAACAATAAAAAATAAAAATGGTAGTGTTCGCATATACGAAAAAAAAATACTGTCCGTGTTAAGTTATTAAGAATCGAGAGTGTTCCGATTTCTATTTTATTCATTCTATTTTATTAATACTATTTACAGTAACTGGATAGTGTTATAATCGGGTTTAAATTAAATATGTGTGCTCTAAGATATAAGTATACTAGAGATTATTGCCTTTGATTTATTTATTGTGCCATGAATGTACTTGCTATGAACTATAAAGTTGGAAGGAATTGAAAAGTTAACGTTCCCGATGTTTAGGCCGCTGTTTAATTTCTTTTCCAATTCTACTTAAAGTAAAACAATAGATTTTTATTTAATTCCAGACGAGGTAGTTTAGAAAATCCGCTTCACTATAGTTTCATTCAAAGGATTTAAAGTAGTTTATTGCTTTGATATTTAATGTCTCGTGAATGAAGAGTAAGCACAAGCTAGTGTAGGACTTTTGTAGAAAAAAATGAAGCACTTCGATATATCTAGGTACTTAAAACAATTATTTGATCTTGCATTTTAATCTACATTCTTAAATTAAATTTCTTACATTTTTGCTCTTTGCAAATTTTAATATTCAATCTCTTTTAACACGTAAAGTGTGAATACGAAAATAGAATATGCTAATATATACGACCGTGCATTTAAACAGTCCCAAATTTTTTTAATCTCTAAAACAGTATGGTGGGTCAGGGTGTCATCAGAGAGGAACATGACCCAGACAACACAAAATGGTGCTTTCAACGTATGTGCAACAATACGCTAAAAAATTGCTCATGCACTCCCTCGAACACCATTAAAAAGCAAACGGAGAAAACTATTTCAAAACCATTTTAAAAAAATAAGACGAATACGAAATAAAACCCGCAACAGCAGCCGGGAGACTAGCCATACTAGGGTTGAAGATCGCCACTATCCACATTAAAGAATAAAAAAGGTATTGTTCGTATTACAAAAAAATAGATATATTGTTCATGTGTTTAGTTATTCAGATGCGAGTGTTTCTGTCGTCGCTAAATGAAATTAGGCTACTTGCACTCGCATCGATTTCGGTCGGGCGATAAAATGACATACAATAAATTCATTTTGGTGGCGCGAAGAAGAGTATGGGAGCTTGCACACAGTTCGATCTACTCACGACCCGGCAGGATATCCATTTTCATGTCGTCGATTGCCACTAGAGCAGACGACAGTCGTTGTTCATTTTATTCAAGAAACAAAACAAATCCACTTTTCTTACTCTCGAATTCAAGTTTATATCTACGAGCTTGAAAGATAGAGTAAAAATTTCAACGGATTTGAAATCTGCGTAACATTTTAGACCAGATCGATACCTTATAGTTGATTTTAAGTCAAAGATTGATTAAGTTAAGATTAAGTCAATTGTGATCAAAACTAAAAGGTTTATTAATTATCTAGTCCAAGTTTCTATCTTCACGCTCGTTAATAATAGAGTGCAAATTCCAACGCATTTGAAATATGCGGAAAATTTTACACCAGATTCATACCTTAAATGTGATTTCCTTTAAATAAATAGTTTTTCAATTGTAACTTTTATATTTTCGCAAATCGAATTTAGCCGCATTTGATGAAGATATATTGATTACGAACACAAAAAGGTCTATTTATCTCGATTTATAGAAAATATATTCATATAAATAGTAACGCAAAAAAGGATGAATATTTAATTCCTATTCGATTTTTCGAAGAGTTTACATCAAAAGGGGATATATGTAATTTTATTTCTGAGGTAACGTATTCCGACAACGCTCCTTTTAATTTTTCATGCGTGGCAAATGTCTTTATAATAAAACAAATTTAAACATTAAATTCGAAATTATTTTTTTAATATCTTTAATTCAAAATAATGAAAGATAAGTTTCAATTTTTTCATTCATTTTTCATATCCTCGTGTTAAATTGAACTCGATATGGTTTTTAAAAATGAACTTATTAGACTGATTTACTGAAATTAATTTACTGTGAATTTATTTTCGTAGAATTTATATTTTAATCTTGAAGTTAATGTTATTACTATTTTTATCGAAATTTTTAAATTATATAGACAGAAATTTTCTTTGCGATCTTCCGGTATTTTACATAAACAGTTTTTTGGTCATTCTTAGATTGTTTTTAGTTTAGCATAATTCTCACGTCTTGTCGTGGGTTTTAATCAAATTTTTGTTGAAATATTCCCTAGTCGTTATAACATTCGTAGTTCCATTTGTGCTACAAATGCCCTTAAAGAGAAAAGGTTGGAGGATTAGTCTTCGTTTCGGATAGTCTAACTGTAGTTAAATTGACTGATGTGTGCTGTCATCTACACTTTTATTGGTGGGTAAGTAGGTACGCTACTTAATATACCTAGTTACTTGAAGAAAATTAAGATAAGGTTTAAAGTAAACACAGAAAAATTTAATTTGAGTCCAGCAGAGCAATATTGTTTCTAAATACATTAGGAAAACAACAAGTATTGGTAAAAATATATATATTACTTTAAGGTATCAAGAAATTCTTTGTTTGAAAAGGTATATTTAAAAATTATGTTAAATTACCAAACATAGAATTTAGAAAATAAAAACTTCGAAACGAAAGTACTGTTCTATAAATCGGGAAGAACTGATAACAGGGTCTTTGCTATTCACTTTTTCGAATTGTATTTAACAATTAAAGGACGGACCTGTCAAACACAGAAACTTGAATAAGTAAGGAATTATAGTTCCAAGACAGTAAATAAATTAGGTATTTCGATTTATTTTTGGAAATTGGTGCAAATAAAAGACCAGTGCTATTGGATAAAACAATACAACTCTGCAAAGATAAAAATTCTACCAGAAAATGCACGGGAAGACGTCAACTGTAAAGTATATATACTGGGGAATATTTCAACAATAATTTGATTAAAACCCACAACAAAACGTGATAACTATGCTAAACTAAAATCATTCTAAGAATGACCAAAAAACAGTTAGGTCAAAAACTGGAAGATCGTAAAGAGAATTTCTGTCAATATAATACATAAATTTCGATAAAAATAGTAATAACTTCAAGATTAAAATATAAATTCTTTGAAAATAAGCTCACAGTAAATTAAATTCAGTAAATCAGGCTAATAATTTCATTTTCAAAAGCCATATCGAGTTCAATTTAACACGAGGATGTGAAAAATGAATGAAAATTGAAAGTTATCTCTCACGTTTCACCGTTAAGGACATTAAAAAAATAACTTAAAATTGAATGGCTTTATTTTAAAGACATTTTCCACGTATGAAAAATTAAAAAGGACAGTTGTCGGTGTAAGTTATCTCAGAAATAAAATTAACTACTATCCCTTTGTTGAAAAAACTTCAAAACATCGAATACAATTGAATATTCATCCTATTTTAGCCGCTTTTTATACAAAGCAGTAAATTAAGACAACTAAGTACTCTATTCAAGTTATATATTTTCTATAAATCGAGGTAAATAGCTCTTTTTGTGTCTTTTGATTCTTTTGTGTCTTCCTTTGTATCTTCGTCAAATGCGGCTAAATTCGTACTGCGGAAATATAAAAGTTACAATTGAAAAAATTATTTTTTTTAAAGAAAATCACATTTTAAGGTATCGATCTTATTTAATCTGGTTTAAAATTTTCCGCAGATTTCAAATCTGCTGAAATTTTTATTCTATCTTTAACGAGAGCGAAGATATAAACTTGGACAAGGGAATAAAAGTCCTTTTGTTTCGTTTCTCGAATAAAATAAACCACGACACTCGTCTATAGTGTGCAAGCAAAGAGCGATTAAACATCTTTACGTTTGTTTATCGTCCGATAGGAAATTGAAGTGTGTGTAAGTAGCCTTAGTCGCTGTACAACAAAAAACAAGATTTTATGAACAAAATAATTAATTATGACAAGTCCTGCTCGTTAACGATACATGGGCATGAATCGCATTAGGTTTAATGCGCATGAAGCCCCACCAAGAGGAAGCAAATTCAAAAGTTTCGACCTGGCGGATTTACGCTAAACATACATGGAGACTGAACAGCGAGTGTTACGATTTCTATCGAATATAAAAATATGCGTTCGTTTCCAGCCCCAATTTAAAAAATAAAATTCAAATACAGTATAATATAATCAATTGAAAGGCAACTGATACGTTACAGAAGTAGTAGAGAAAATATAATTAATAATCGGTTATATAACTATTAATATTATTAAATCTTTCAAGAATAGTATTGAAGAAAGGAAAAGGGCATTTATTAAACCAACACACGTTTTTATATTCAATTTTCTTAAAATAGAAATCGGAACATTATCGGTTCTCAATAACTAAACACGAACAATACTTTCTATTATTTTTAATGCGAACACTACCATTTTTATTTTTAAATAGTTTCAATGCAGCAAAAGTTAAGCTGTCGTTAATATTACGATTTTGTGAATGAAATGGATAGTGGCATTTGGGAGCGATCTTCGAGGTTGTTGTCGCTGATCTCCAGATTGCTGTTGTGGGATTGATTTCATATTCCACTCATTCTTTTGACTTAAAATACGTCTTACCTTTCAAAACCAGTGTACCATACATAATATTTGATTATCATCAAAAAGCGTAAGTGCGAAAACTTCAATAACTTGAAAAATATAAAATGATACATAAATGAACGTTAACGCGTTCAAAAGAGCATTAAACAGAGAATGTTATAAATACTCATAGATCTTACGAAAACGCAATAATGCAATCGCAGCGAAAAGTTAAGACGAAAATACTCTCTGCTGCTTGCAATTATTTAGTCCAGATCCGGCCTCTTTTGTGCGACCACGACACTTAAAGTGCCACTTGTTTTGCATCTCTCTTTGCGTTTTATAAATAGTAATAGAAATAAAACCTAAATATGTAATATTTGTTTCGATATTAGACTTCAAAGTGTGAAAAAATTCGCAAAAATTTCAAAATATTCAAATTTATGCATAATAAACTCCAGAAATACACTATCTACCAATAAGTATTTGGACACCCATGCAAATGACGATATCTGCGGTCCTGATATACGTCACACCCTCCGCCGTTGAATATCGTGTAGGAAACAACATTGACATTACTCGCAAGCAAGAGGCCACGGAGTGCGAAGTTATCTGAATTCGAGAAAGGTGTAATCGTCGGGTATCACAGAAATGGCCGATCCTTAAGGGACATATCTATGACTGAATCACCCAAAATCGACAGTGGCTTATGTGATTCAGAAGTGGAAGATGAGCGGCGATTGTCGGAATGTGCCCCGAGTCGCCAGACCCACGACACTGGGAGATAGAGACCGATGGGTGCTGTCCAGAGAAATTCTGAAGAACCGCACCCAACCGATGGCCCACATGCTCCAGGAGTTTCAACGGGCATCCAGGAGTGTTGTTTCGATTAATACCATCCGTAAGGAAGCACATCTGCTTGGTTTTCATGATCGTGCTGCCTCCCATAAGCCTCTGATCATCAAGTCCAACCGCGCTGTAGGTTAATGTGATGCAAAGCACGTCGAAAATGAAACGTAGATTTGTAGAAAAGGGTTCTCTGGAGTGACTAATCAAGGTTCACCCTCTACCGCTCGGATGGAAAGGTCCTAGTCTGGCGTTTGTCTGGAGAACGCCTCCTGCATGAATACATTGTGCCCACAGTAAAATTCGGTGGAGGTGGAAATATGGTCTATAGGTGCTTCTCTAGTTGTGGATTGGAACCCTTGGTCAGAATTCATGGTAAACTCAGCGCCGAGGCGAACCGCACTATTTTGGATGACAGTGTGCTTTCTACGTTGTGGCACTTTTACGGGTTGGACCCATGTTCCTTCCAGCACGACGATGTCAGCTGTCATGTTGCGAGGTCCACCATGTATTGGTATGGTGACAATGGGGTTAACCGAATGGACTGACCTGCTCATAGCCCAAACCTGAACCCTATCGAGAATCTCTGGGACGAGTTGGATCGCCGCATTCAGGGGTGCAGCAACTGTCCAAAATCGGTGAAAGAACTGACATGTCTTCTCCAAGCCGAGTGAAAGGAAATACCACTAGCCGCCATACAAGGACTTATGGAAAGCACGCCCCGGAGAGTTGGGGCTTCAATTGCCTCTCGTGGAGGCACAACCAACTATTGAATATAAATTGTGGTTTTTTTTCTGTCACGGGTGTCTAAATACTTTTGGTAGATTGTGTATTATAGAAATGTCAACAGTTAGAAATATCAAGAGATAGGAATCCAAGACCCCGACATCCGATGTTAAACGTGAACGTCCACTGCAAGAGAGCCTCAAAATTGAGTAAAATCATACACATTTCAAACTGTCCAAATATATGTATATTAAACACAAAAAAATCAACAGGAAGAACGATCGAGAGATGGGATGGTAGGAGATGATGAGAGGAAATATCCAGGGACAATACCACGTAAATCTTGAACCAGGATTACTTGACTAAATCACTTCTGATCTGGCATCCTACTCTCCAATTTTCCACACCACGTCAACGCGTGTAGTTGGATTCGAACACGTCAACCTCCTGTTGCTGTTATCTTCCAATCGGTTTACCGAGGCACACTTATTATGAGTTAGTAATTAGTAATACAAAACAGGAAATAAATATTAGAACAAAAAGTTACTGACACGAAATGTATCAGCAGAAACTTTTAACATTTTATAATTATGTTATTCGAGATGAGGATAAATGGGTTGCGAGACGGATGGTAGGAGAGCCCCAGTATACACTCTATAACAAAAAAATCGACGCGCCAAGGAGTTGTCAAAGTGTCGTGCCGTACTTGGAACGGCGCTGACTGGGGACATATAATCTTTAGTGACAAGTCCCATTTCCAACTGTGTCCTGACAAGAACCACAAACTTGTATGGAGGCGTCCAGCGCACAGTGGGTACCCTGACTTCACAATCGCACTCCACACATGCTCACAACAGGGCGTAATGATCTGGGGTGCCATCTCTTTTGATAGCCCTTTGGTAGTCATTTCTGTCTCACTTACAACACAGCGGTACGTAGACGACATTTTACGACCAGTTTAGTTACCGTTCCTTTTGCGACACCCCGGACTTACTTTTCAACAAGTTAATGCCCGGCCGCATACGGCACGTGTTGCTATGAATTGTCTTCAAGCTTTACTAATACTTCCTTGGCCATCTGGGTCTCCCGATCTCTCTCCCATAGAGCAAATTTGAGACATTATGGGAAAGCGATTGCAACTATCCCGGAATGTTGACCATTTAGCCCGACAGTTGGAGACAATTTGGTAAGAAATTCGGCAGGACACCATCCGGGAACTTTTTATGCCACGCCGGATGACAGCGTGCATTCAGGCCAGAGTTTGTCCAATGCCTTATTGACTTCCTTTGTAACGGTCAAACTCTGACATAAATCATTCAATTCCACTGAAATTTTAATCGTTTGATTTTCTATGTATGTTCTTCAAATCCAACAGTATCGCAATCGGAAGTACCTTCTTGGTGCGTCGATTTTATTTGTTATAGAGTATATATGATCCTATTTTAAATACGAAAGGATCCTTTTATGTAAAATACGTCAGCTAATATTTAAACATTTGATGTTTATAGTTTTAAATTAAGTCTCATTCCTATTCCCATAGGGATATTAACAAACAGAGCACTTCTTCGCACTGAGTTTTGTTGACAGAACACTCTTTGAATTTAGTCATTTGGATGGAAAACATGCCTTGCAAAGTCTGTAAAGCACAGTATAATACTTTGAAGCTTACCATTTCCCCACAGAGCAATAACTCACCAACTCATCTTTATTTCAGGAAACTTATAAAAGAAATGTAATTCCCTGATCGCACAATGGAAGACAATTTACCGAAACTTGCTCTCTGAAAGCAAACACCATCTAAAAATAAACACGAAGAAGAGCTGTCTTTGTATGTATGCTCTCAGTTTTCAAAACCGCGGTCGTGCTTTGAATCTCCTATATATAACTCTCTAAACTTCAAGATAACTTTATGTAATAAACTTCGCGATTTCCATTAAAAGAGAAGTTGATGGCTACTCAGCATGCTATGCTCTACATGTTAGCTTGCTGTTAAACAAAGTTACATTTAAGGCCATTGAAAGTGCAAAACACGCAGGCAGTATCATATAACCTTAAATATTTGCACGATTCTTATATATGGAAATAATTCTTATATATATGTAAATAATTTTCACTGCGAATGATTGCAAACCATGTGCACCAGTAACGCCCACTGTAGGGTGTTTATTAGGGGAGAACAACGAACAGGTTTTAAGCATTAGAATTGTGTTTTCACGTTGTTACTGTTTTTTGGAGAGTTATAAGTGTATTTCTCCGAAAAATATGGCAATGGGAAGAGCGCGTTCCTGAATTTGACAGAGGTTGTTTGAGAAACCCCATAAGTCACTTTTTGTCAAAATCGAGTTTTCGGTAAAAATCTATTCTTCAGAGGTAGACGCATCTTTTAGAAGTGAAACCCCACGAGTCAGGTCATTCTACATAGTGTTGGCTCGTATGAAAGTTCTCGAATAAACGAAGCCCATACGTCACTGACTTATGGGCTTTCTCGAATAAACGAAAACTTTCATGCGGGCCAACTCTATGTAGAATCACCTTACTCGTGGTGTTTCACTTCTAAAAGATGCGTCTACCTGTGAAGAATACATTTTTACCGAAAACTCGATTTCGAGAAAAGGTGACATATATGCGTAAAGTACCAAAGGATGAGAAAGTCGCTTTTAAAATCTCGCAGTTCATGCAGTTTTCACTATGTCAAACGTTAGATGTTGAAATCGCCAAACCTTTTAATGATGGTATTTTCAGCCGCACTTTTCGGTTTGACAACAATAAAAGCTGCTTCTATCACTCCCAAATGAACCAATATATCCAAGTGGGAAAACCCCCATCAACAAGAAAATAAATAAATTGATTAAATACACATCCCAAATGAAGAAAACATTGAAGCATTCAAAGAGATAGTTCCCAGTGTTCTACAGGTACATCTGATTCTCAGAAGCCAGAGTTGCTATTGATGAATACATTTTATTTCAACATTTATACACTCTTATTCATAGAACTAAATAATCTTATTTGTGTTTCATATTTATTTAATGTTTCAACTTGTTTCAGACAGCATATTTGAGGTGTACTAAGTGTTCTTTTTATTTTATACAGTTTAGAATGTAATTCCTTTCTGCCAAAAGTTTTATGTATTTGAGAAACCCCATAAGTCAACTGACTTTAAAAATCCATAATAATTTAATTATTTGTCTTTTGAGACCTCCATTGAGCACAAAGATTGTATTTAGCTCCAAACAATACATTTTATCAGAAATAAGAATATAGAGGTCGTCGGTTAACGTAGAAACAGTTTCTTCTCGATTTCCCAAAAATTGTTCTCACCTGACTTATGGGGTTTCTCAAACAACCGATTCAATCGTGGCTTGTCGGCTAAGTTGAGTTGTACGGAGCAAGGGCCATATTTATACTTACTTAGTCAAACACAAGACAGGCAACAATAAGTTATGGACATACATACACAAGAAAAATTTTACTAACACATAAGGAAGAAATACATCCAAGGAGGAATTTAAAATACGTGGTTTACAATTCGCAATTTGCTAGTTCAGTGGGCATACCCACTTTTCCACGAGATTGCGGATTATCCTTCAGAGATATCGGTCCTCTAGTTGGTCGAAATGAGCGATAGTATTGTCGGGGGAGGGGCAAAAGGGACTGATCCACGTGAACGATTGCAACTGCCTCGTCACACAACCGAACAAGACGTCCTATGCTCATAGCTATTTTGGATCGTACTTCTCCATCATGAGCCTTATTAAAAGAATTAAGAATGCTGTCGGAGTGACCGAGCGCTGTCTAATTTGATGGACAATGTGTAGTAGTGGCCAAGAACAGAGGGACACTGCATATCTAAATTGGACACGCACATTTATTTTTAGAATGTGATATAAAGTTTCAGATATACACGCCGCACCGTCTGGAGCAAAAACAAGTCTCCCTCCTCTCAAGTCTACAACAAATCTGCTTATTCCTGTTCTTCTTCAGAACAGCACTAACATTTCGTATTCTTGATCGTATTAGAACACAGACACTGTCATACATCGATGTTCGTCTACTAGAACAGTAGCAACCAGAACACAAGAACAACTGTTCCTATAACTTATCCGTGTTCGCAATCACCTGTCGGGAGATCGTTACAAGTGTGTTGCAACCTGATCCGTGTTGTCAGAACACTTCGACGTTATCTGCAGCAGCGGGGAATTACCTCATGGTGTCAATTGCTGCTACGTCCTCCAACTCTGTAATGATGCGTAAAACGCCACACACGTAAAAACTAATGGTATGACTTCGTCTTCAGACGGATCTCTATTATGTCTACACCACGATGTTTGCAACCGATTCTGGAAGCATAGCAGTGACAGACGGGATGATTCTTGTATGATGCATCGACCAGTCCATCACCTGACATAATGGTATGATATGACATTGGATTCTTCTCCCGCATCCACCGAGTAGGTATTGTCAGAGTACTGAACAAACGACGTTAAATCGCTTAACTACTGGCCCTTTCCTGGGTCAGTTTTCAATACTGTTCGTGGAATGCAACGCATTATAATTCCTATATGTCCATCACGTTTAATTCTTCCATGCCTCTTCCATTCACCAGATGTTTCACCCATAGAGTCGGTCTGGTCGATGATTGGCAAATGACTGGCACACCACAGACCACCCCTGGCTACGGAAGATTAAGTTTGATAACATTTGGAGGCAGCATGGATCATTCAATGGTGGAAGGGGTAGTAGCAGTCATTGCAGACTATGGCGTCTGCACAAAGCATTGATTATTCGTGTTCTGCTAGTCGAATGGAGTTGTAATTACAATCACTTCCCACTGTAAGAATTCAGACGGTCATTTTTGGTTTTTCGAGAATTTAATGCTTTCTCGAGCATTCTGGAATGTCTAATAAAAACGTTTTTGTCCTCTAGCTCTCTGAAAGTTGTATTTTCAGAGTAGTATAGTTTTGATTTTACTCCATCACGCATAATGACTGAACTTTGATATGCAGAGCCTTAAGAAAAATTTCATTGGTCAAGGCCAAAACTGATAAGATGTGAGTACAGATTGCTCTGAACAGATATAGTATACATGTGAATCCCTTAGATAACTAAACAAAATACACTCATTGCCATAAAAAATGTTGCGCACCAAGAAAAAGTCGTCAAAATGAAACGAAATTTTACACATGTAAGTACTACTTTGATTATAAGTAAGTGATTAGAAAATAAAAGAAAAAGGATCATTTATTGCAGAAAAAAGTACAAATGAACGGAAGTTTTAGTACTCTGTTGGACCCCCTCTAGCGCGAATGCACGATGCGATACGATCGGGCGTTGAGGCGTACAAGTTCCGTATGATGTCCTGAGACATCTCGTTCCACAGTTGCTGTAAATACCCCTCTAGTTCGACCAAACTCGTAGGGTGCCCAACTTGTCGTCCCAAATGATCCCAGATAGGCTCGATTGGTGACAAATCTGGGGATCGGGTCAGCCAGGAAAGTGTGGTAATGTGGTGGAGGCAGTCTTGTGACATCCTTGCTGTGTGTGGCCGAGCATTGTCTTGTTGAAAATGGTTGCATTTCTAATCATTTGCATATCTGGCCTACATGTACCTTCATGCCAAGTTTCGTTACGATCCCACAATTATTTCTTGTTGCGCAAATTTTTATGGCAATGAGTGTAGATAGTGCAGCGGTAATATACTGTCAAGTTGACCTATCACAGAAAGTGGTTAAACTCCATACGAGACGGATTTTAGATGTTAACAAACGAACCAGAAGGAAAGTTTTTTTACTCGCTACACAAAAGCTCTCGCACGATAATGAGTTTTTTTCGAATTTCTAACTCACGTTTTATATAATTGATTTTAACCAATTAACTATGATATATCAATTCAGAATTCGGTCTTTTGATAGATTGATTTGATAGATTACAATCTAAAAATCGGGTTGGACACATTAAATCTTACTGATACTGAAAACATTAAAAAGAAAACAATAATTTTAATAATGAGCCTCCATCCGATATGGGCACCCGTTACAATCGAAAAATCATTTATTTAAAGAAAATCACCTTTAAGGTATCGGTCTGGCCTAAAATTTTCCGCAGGTTTCAAATACGTTGAAATTTTCTGTTTTCTTTAACGATCGCTAAGATAGAGCGCTTCAAATATACGCGTGACAAAGTATGAAATCGCCAGCAAGAAATTTATACTAATCAACAACATAAATCAAATCACACTAGAATCGGAAATCCGCTAAGAAGCTGTTTCTCAAAGCTTGACATGGTTCGAAAGGGTACGTCCATAGTGCGCCGCTTCCAGCTTCCGGCTTTATCGCGGCAGTTGAGCGGGGAGGAAAAGTAGCGTTAACTGTATTGGTGCGGTTATAGTGCACCTGCTTCCTTGCTTCCGCCTGCTTTACCCGCTTCCACCCGCTTTTTCCGGAATAAATTATTAATTCTTTTTCCCGCTTGAACCGCTTACCCGCTTGGCTCGCTCGTTTAGTTTGCTGTGTTATTCCGTTCTGCATTTCTACGCTCTTTTTTTGTTGGAACAAAATGGAAGCAGACAAAGATCTTTTAATTTCCAAATGTGGGACAAAAGAATTTTTTACATGATTATGTGGATCCAAACATCGTTAAAAGAGCATTTGCAAGTTTCTTCATTGATATAAATTATTTGGTAAAGAATCCCATACGTTTAATATATTAGTGTGGGATCATTCTAATTTGCACTAATTTCAGATATTTTCTCTTCTACTTTGGAAATCAAGTTATCAAATATATTTTTTCCAAACTACGCTGCTCTGAAATTCAACTAATTCCATTTCTAAATCATGGATACCCAGCCACTTAAATTCGTTTTACTCCATTGTTTCGAATTTCGTTTTGTATGGATATAAAATAAAGTGAAATGCATTTTCCATATTTTTAAATTGATTAAATCTATCTTCAAAGGCCTTGTTTTATTTACTGTATATAATCATTAAATATTTTTTATTGCATTTTCTTGAATGTCAAGCGTATTTTCCATTGTTATTGTGTTTTGAAAATGTTTTTGTAACTGAGGAAAATATTTCATGATTTTCATTTCCAAATCCCTAGTAAAAATGTCAAGTGTCGTCATAAATATCCCAATATTCTCAAACATCCTTAAAAAAATTTGTCCATTTCCTTGAAGTTTTTTTATTTAGTTCATTAAAATTCTGAGTGATGTCGCATAAAAACATAAAATCATTTAACTAATCTATATTTGAAAATTCTTCGAAATTATTGTTTTTTTTTTCATTCAAAAAGAGCGTAATTTTTCTTATAAAATGACAAACCGTTTAAGAATTTGACCCGAACTGAGCCATCGAACATTGTTGTATGTCAAAATCCCTTGAATACTTGCACTCCACTTCTTCTAATACTTGTGCAAATTGTCGTTTATTATGTTTTCCATACCTCTAATACAAGTTACTATCTTAGCGACCTTGAAGAGCGGGACCTCACCAGCCTCGTCAAACGCGCGTTTTACGCGACTCATGTGAACGGGGCCTTATAAATATGTCTTTACTATTAGTATTTACCATATGTGTTCATTCTCAAGCGGTATATTATTAATTTACATATTCTACTCAATAGGCATTCACATACATTTTCAAACAGCATTATGTGTAATCAATAAATTTAAAAACAGGGTGTCAAGATTTATATCACTTGATTTAAATCAACGATTAAAATCATGGTTTTAATTTTTTTTTAATCACTTATTTAAATCACAACTAAACACACATTTGTATAACTAAGTAAATGCACCACAGAATAATCACAGAAGCGGTCAAATGTATTAACCTTTCTTCACTCATGGTGATTTCAGCACTAATGGCTACACCCAGCAAAGAGGGAACTGGGTCAATTACTGCATATTATAAAAGATTGCAACATCCAGTTGTAAATTAGAATATACTATATACTGGAAACAGTAATGTAAACACACATGACATCATAAATCTAAATGCCAGGAAGAGTAATGTATAAACATTCCTGATTAACAACACTCATAATATAAACACCTAAAGGAAGTAAGTAACAGTTTGATTCAAAATTATAAACTAAAGGGGTGACTGATTTCATTAGCTAAAAAAAAACACAGTTCGAAGTAAAGTTTTTTAAGGCTCAGCTTATTCTTGTGGTGTGCAATAGAGATGAAGAGTAGAAATATACATTTTCACACACAGCCATTAAAATGTCAGCAGCAAAAAGGGATCCAATATGAATTAAAACTAAGTAAAATTAATTTATTATTGCTGCTCGGCAGTTTTATTATTATAATTTACTATAGTCTGATTATTGCTCTGTCCTCTATTCTACTTCTCACACTATAGTTCAGGTCTGTCACTTACTCTTATTGATAAAATTGTTAACATGATGATGCAATTTACTCAAGAAAAACTATGTAGGATGTCAACTTTTGTTTTAAAGTTAAACAAATGTTAAGTAAATATTGATTTACTATGTCACAAACTCAATTTTTTTATTTAAAAAATTTATATATTTTTTTGTAAAAACACTAGAGAAACTACAGAAATTTAAATAAAAAAATCTGATTTAAATAAAAAAAGATCCGATTTAAATTTTAAAAAAATCCAACTGATTTTTTTTAATCATGATTTTTTTACACCTGTCTAAAACATTTTACAAAAATCCTTTGTGCAATTTTTTTTTTCAATTTTAAGTTATTTATTAACACTGATATTTTCTTCATGTTTTTTAAAAGAAGGGTTCGAAAAATATCAAAAATTTATGTTTATGATGAAATGATAAGTTTATAAAAATCAACGCGTGTGTCATTTAAAAAGCCTGCGTGGGCCAGTGCGACCCGCGGGTCATAGGTTCGCTATCCCTGCAATAGATCCTCACGTGATAGCTCCATGTTGCAAACTGACAGACGGTCCAACGCGCGTTGCACTATAACCACCCCCTGCTAGAATCGCGCGGTTTTACAACGCTGTTTGCAACTGCCGCGGTTTAAGCGGTAAAGCAGGAAGGTGGAAGCGGTGCACTATGGAAGTAGCCAAAGGCATTAGGACGAAAAACGCACGATCTGTCCTTTCTTCACAGTGACGTCAGCTTCGTGAGTAACGTCATAACTTGACGCAGTTCCAAAGATCGAAAAATGCAAAATCCTTTATTTTCTTCAATCGAGGGGCTATGACATCAGATTCGCGAAAAGAAGAACGGAGGGTGGAACCTTTTAATTAATTTTAAAATGTTCTAGATTAAATTTTAAAATTCAGGATGGACACAAAAATTTGCAAACAATTAAAACTACCTGTGTGCCAAATTTCATTATTGTAAGTTCCATAGATTCGTCAGGACACTGCATGCATACATACACACACATAGAAACACTTCCTTTTATAACAGTAGGGAAGTGCGGAAACCAAGTGTTGTCACGTTCGGTATACGTACAGGAAACACATTTCACAGCAGAAACATTCTCATCACTTGAATTTAATATGACAGAAAATGCCTTTCATATCTCTTAGACTCATCAAAATAATTTTTGTTAATTTCTTTTCATAATTTTTACTTTAAATAATATACTGGCCAAATATCCAGTTCCCGCTCTTTTTTTATTCTTTAAAATTGAATCAAGTAGAAGGAATTTTTCTATCTTTATTAGTTTAGAGAAACGAATATTCGAGTCCGTTTAAAACATAAAAATATAAACTTGGATCGAATTCTGTAGATTCAGGTGCAAAATTTAAGTTGCTTTATTCTCCTCCCCAGTAAGTAAATCAGCTGTTAAAAGAGGAAAGAAATACTTGAATCTATTTAAATATTATAAATCCCGCATAAATATTTATTTGGTGGAAAAGGTGAGACACTCGATCAGCTTTCTTCAGTTCTCTTTTTGAATCAGTGTGGATACTCTCCCTTCTCTTTTTTCATTCATGAAAACTCCGTTTTATATTCCCAGTATTTTCAGAAAAACTTATTCTACATTTTGTTCTTTTTACCTGCAGTTAGTCACGGTAGAGGAGCTGAATTGGATTTTCAGGTGTCGCATAAATTTTCGAAAAACTTTTTCTTTTCGTTTTGCGTTACTATTTCGACGCGATTTTTTTTTTTCACTTAAAATATGTTAAAAGTCCTTTCCTTGCATATACGTTTTCAAGCTACTAACGTTTTCCGAATTTTTAAGAGATACATTGATTTTTGTCTCTTTTTATTTTAACTCGAAGACAGTATGACGGTATATAAGGCAGCATATATTTGCGTAGTTTATAAAATCTTAATGCATTCAGTTTTAAATGTTTGAATGCGAAGTTCTGTTAAAGATAGAATCAAACTCTTGAGATCCAAAAAAATTCTATTTCCAACCAAACCACAGACATAGATATAGAGGGATGAAAGTGACGGTGATCTCTAGCACCATTGCTTAAAAGGATGGTATTTCAGAAAAATTTACTGACATTTTCGTGGTTGTTCATGGGAAAACGTTCTATATAATTGTAATAGAAGTGGACAAAAGTATTTTCAAATGTTATGAGTTTGAAGTGAAGGTTTTCGTGCGTTTTCCCATCTTCAAAATAAAATTAACACAGCAAAGGCCTATTTGGTGAGGCAAGCCGAGTAGGGCCAGATGGTATCATTCTGGTAAGTAACCTTTTGGACGAGTGACTTAGCTCCATCATGGGATACCAACCCTACGAAGGTTTACCGGTAAACAAAATTACCCATAATGTGAAAGATGACCAAATGAGAAAGAGAAGAAAAATTGTGTGATGCAAAGCAGAAATGTTTAGTTATTTAATGCACACGCAAGTGCTGCTTTAAAAAAAATTTTCACTGTGGTTAAAAAGGCAATTAAAGTGTCGTCAAAACTACAGATTATTAGCGCAGGTGGAGCAATATGAACGCTTGACATCAACATATTTATCACAAATTGGTTTCTGGTATCCCTCACAACTGGCAGAAGTCTTATTCTGTCCCTTGCAAAGATCAGAGGCACATTTCTTTCGACATTGTTTATACGGAAACATGTTTACAAACTCATCGAAATCAAAAACGCCGAGTACACAACCGTAGAAAGTGGCTTCGAGTTCCGTTCCTGATAGTAACTATAGCTATTTTCCCTCCAAAAGTTATGTAGCACACCAGCGCTGCTAGGATGCGAGCGCATTTCAGAGAACAGTCAGAGTGCTTAGAGCGAACCCACTCACTGTGGCGATAGTCATCGCAAAAAAAACTAAATTTTGTGGTATGAGTTTCCTCATGCGCAGAAAACAAAAATGAGACTTCGGGAATTCGAAAACAGACATTCACTTGAAAATGGGTCATTTTTCTTATGAGGGTCTAAAATGACCCCTATTGGCTGTTCTATGTATTTCTTAGATTATTTAATTTAATAATTAACATAGAAATATGAAAATTTGTCACATTACACTTGGAATCATTTTAAGAAAAGTAAAAAAATATGAGCTTTGATGTTCAGCTGTATGGTCAAATAAAGCAGGGGAAATTGGAAAAAGGGTCAAAATGACCTTAACGGCGCTTCTAGTGTTAAATGGTTGGTATTAGGTTACCGTTGCTTTGTCAGAACTGAAGAAGTTTGATTTTAAAACAGGTTCTTCTGTTAGAATTGCACGTGCCAAAAAAAAAAATTTTTAATTAGTGGTTGTCATTTTTCACTTAAAGATGGCGAAATTCGAATATGTGTAATGTCTGGAGCAAGAATACCACAATTCAAAAAATATTGGTAGGTAAATTAAAAGTGCAAAAGTAATTGACATAGATTCGTATATTTTTACGAATTGAGTTAGACAAATTTTTATGTAAAGAACTTTATAAAAGCTGCAGTGTGATATAATATTACAGAAATGACCTCGGAAAAGGATCGCCCTGTAACTTCCAGTTCTCATATTTCTCTCCATCTCATTCCAATGCGCTCCTTCAAAAAAGCTTTAAGGTGGCTATCCGATTTTGAGAGGTGAAATGGAAAGGAAACAGAGGGATCGGCTTTTGTGCAAGGCTTCTCATCTTCGTTTTTCCCCAAGTCCAGCATAGACTGGAATCCTAAAGATGGAAATATAAGGAGAGTTGAAACGGATGTACGAGACTTTTCCCGGATGATGGTATTTTTGTGGATTTTGTTTGCAATCTTTAATGTGGCTATTTTACAAACGGGTAGAGTGCAGCTGTACTGGAAGCCTGCAGTGATTCCACCGAACACATCTCTGTGCTATCAAATATCCTTGTACCACTACTTAAAGAGACTGATTGTCGTAAGTATTGGCTCCACAAACCATTACACTACAGACCCTGAGAAAGTATAACGTCGGGCGAAAAATCACTAAACATAGAAAACCACTGCGATTACAAACAATTCAATTTCTTACGACCAAAACTAATGCTGACAAATAATAAACAAAAATATATTTGTAAAAAAAAAAAAAACTGATAATTTTTGGACTATGTAAAAATTACAAAAATCGATGGATGGCAGCTTGGAAAAAAGTATTAAGTCGTCCGTTGATTATATCACCTGAAATAAATAAACTGAGATAGCATTTTCTCACCAATTCCAGAAACGAATACAAGTTTTGTAGATACAGAATTGTTTTATTCTTGTGTGTTTTAATACACTTATCGGAAATTGAATAAGGCAAAATACTAGTTTTTAAAGATGCTGTTTGCAGTGGTACTGTAATTGCACAAAACATTGGAAGATCGATGGCTGAAGTTAACCACTTTCTCACTATAATCCTGGTAGCTATGCATAAAACAGCGAATTGGAAGGCCAAATATAATTTCTTCAAGGCAAGAGAGGCAGATCCAGAGGCTCACCTGCAAGCAAAAATATCTTCCTCGAAAATTAAAGATGAGAGGCAGTTGCCCTCTGCACCAGTAGAACAATAAGATATGCACTGCATAGAAATCCTAAGGTTGTGTACAAGAAGTTAAAACGAAAACTTACTCTTTCTAAGCGGCATATTTATTCACGTTTAAAGTTTCCCCGGAAACATTTAACAGCTGGAACCAACTACACAAAAAAAAATGTTTCATTTAGATGGGCCAGACGGATTTAAGTTTTACTGGTATGATCTACGTAAAGTACGCCACTTGTTTTAAAACCCCAATTCGGAGGGTGATCTCTCATGTTTTGGGCCGCATGTGCAGCTGGTGGTTCAACTGAAATTGCTTCTGTCGATAACAAAATTAATTCAGTGTTATATCAGGACGTGCTTGCAGATAGTTTGTTGCCGGTTACTCTGTGATTACTTCAGGTGATTGGACATTTCAACAAGACAATGCATCTTCGTGCTCCACAAAATGCTGGATGAAGGCGAACGAGGTAAAAACTGTTACATTTCCATCTCGGAGTAATGACCTGAATCCAATGCAAACCCTTTGGGGCATTTAACTCGAGATGTTTACAAGAATGGGCGACAGTACAGCAGCAAGTCTGATTTTAAGAACAGCAATTAAAAATTCGTGGAACATTGCCCCGGAACGTCTTATCTTATGTCATCTTTTTTTCGACGTTATACTTTTTTCCATGAGGAACCGCTTGAAGTAAACTGAGAATGGTAACACTGGATGGGTCTCCGTCACACTGGAATTGGGTGATCATTTTCCCTAATGCAGATACAGCGTTTATCTCCAAATAAAATATATTGCCATTTATGACACATGCATGGCACCATACAGTGACCAATCCCGTATTTACACTAGGAGAAATGATCACTGCTTTCGTGTTTGATGTAGTCCCGTACAGTGTAACCATTCTCAGTTTACTGTCGGATGGCACCTAGTGTAATGGTGCGAGGATACAATACTTACGACTATCAGTTCATTTGAGTAGCGGTAGTAAGTTGTTTGATAGCACAGAGATGCGTTCAGCGGAAACGTGACACATGCAATGTACCAATCAAGACGCCGACGACAATGTAGGTTAGTCAAAGGTAGACGCCTTAACTAATAAAGTATCTAATGTCCGACTTCCATCAGACGTCTAATAGTGGTTTGTATTCCTACAGGAGACTGTATATAGTGGCCAATACATACTTTTATATATCATATACGAGGGCTGTTCTATAAAGAATGGTCATAAAATAATAAAAAAGGATTTCGTATACTAATCCTCCAAATTTTTAAGGTCTTTCTCAAAATACTCTCCATTACATGCAATGCACTTATCCCACCTCTTTTCCAGTCTTCAAACACATGCTATTTTTTGACAGGTCCTTCAAAATCGCCTAGGCAACTTCTACAACTGTCTGTGATGATGAAAACCGCTTTTTCCGGAGGTCTTTCATCAAATACGGGAAATAAAAAAAACATCGCATGGACATCAGGACTATATAGAGGATGGGGAACACACATGACATTGGTTTTTGAAAGATCTGACGATTTTATGATTTTTTAAGGATAAAACAAATTTTTAACGCAGTGTATTGCACTTCGCGTGTCACATCCATTTTTGCCATAGGCGAAAGTAAAACTAGTCGTTCATGACATCCTGCCAAGGTCTCAGCTATGACGTAATGACCGTGAAACTTGCGCTATCAATTCTCCACTTATCCCGCTACACATTCAATATGAATTTTACTTTCTTGATTTCTTAAAGCACCTTTAAAAAAATTATATATATATATATATATATATATATATATATATATATATATATATATATATATTTCAAGAAATGTCTTCACAACTTAACTTATTTCCGACGGTACCTGTGCTCTATTTTTGAACTGTTGTCTTTAAAATTTGTGTTTTTATTTGGATAATTCGTTGGTAAGGCTGACCATGGTCGCTCAGATGGTAGAGTATCGGAAAAGGAACCCGAAAGGATTGCGAGTACCGTACTCATTCCAAATATAGACCGTCGTGTGTACTGAGGTTGGAGATTAATACCGACTATCGGGATAGATCCCAGATAGTAGCTAATAGCCTGATATCCGGTGCGACTTTTAAGCCCTGTACACAACACATGAGGCGTTTTCTTACGCGCGTTTTTCAAGTTCAGTTTTTCTTATACATTAAATTGTGTTTTTTATTTCCCTAATTCAAGTTTTAATATTTGCGATCGTTGAAAATATAGTGTAAATTTCAAAGGATTTGAAATTTGCGGAAAATTTTACACCATATCGATACATTCAATGTGATTTTCTTCAATTAAATAATTAATTCTTTAATAAATAATTATTAATAATTAATATATTATTTAATAAATAATTTAATAATCAAATATTAATTAATTAAATAATAAATCTGTTCTTGATATCGATCTGGTGTAGAATTTTACGCTGATTTGAAATCCATTTAAATTTTCACTCTTTCTTCAACAATAGCAAAGATAGAAATTTGGAATAAGGGGAATAAAAACACAATTTAATGCATAAAAAAAGCTGACCTTTTAAAACGCGCGTTAAAAAACCCCATGTGTACTAGTTCATTTCCTGTCTCAGACAAAAAATATGTTCCCTTTGAAATATTCAATCACCACAAACAAAGCAGCAGAAGACCGACTCTTTCATGCCATTCAACCTCCAAGTTAAGGAAGCTAGTACATAGAAAGCATTTGAGTGACTAAAACATTATAATACAGTTTAAGTAATTGAATAATATCTAAAACCATATGAGAGAGAAGTTACATTATTCTCACTCAAATACTTCAACAACATTGCTTCAGCTATTTCTTTGTTTATATATTAATGTTACTTTATCTATCATTTTTACTTCAGTTTTGTAACAACTGTCTCCACTTAACGTACAAAAATATTAAAATATTTTTTCGCTTGTAACTCAAGTGCCATCTTGATGACAAATGAATGCTTTTTTGCTAACGACTTTTTTTGACTAATGTGTTTGGATTCTTCAGCTAAACGCCATGGTAATGTATTCCTATCTGTTTGACGACCCGTGGCAATTGTTTAGGCTAATGACATGAATCGTGAGTGTAACGCATTGAATCCATTAACAATAGGCATAAATCCAATTAGGATTCGCATAACTTTTTGACAATGGAAGTACTCTTTTCCATTTTGCTTGAGGGGGAAAAAAGTTTTGAAGTGGCTGTTTTGAGCCAATGCTTTTAACTGTGTATTTATCAAGTCAAATGTATTAATGCCTAACTTTTTAAGAATGTTAATGACACATCTGTGATTTGTACTACATTTGTAAGGGGGATGTAAACACTTCACATTCGAAACGTGTTTCAAAATAAATATCTGCTGCGTGTCTTCGTAAATATTTCTGAAATGAATAAATATAAAATTAATCTAATATCATTTTTTCCCCTAACGAATAAATGCTATAGCAAATGGCGTTACATTATTACAGAATGATGTTTCATTTATGCATATTGTGTGTATTTTGTTCTGGACTACACATTTTAGAAACTACTGTTGTGTAATGTAATCTGTACTATTGTAAAAGGAAGTGTCTGCATGCGTGCATATATACGGTGTCCAGACGAATCTATAGGACATACAGTAATGAAATTTTCTACACAGGTAGTCCTAAAGGTGACTGAATAGACCTCGAAGTCCGAATTTAAAAATTTAATCCAGAACATTAAATTAATTTATTGTTATTTATTTATTATTTGTTTTCCTTAGAATGGCAACAGTGTGAAGGGATCACAGATTTTAAATTTATTTTTTTCCTTTCAATTCCAGAGCACTAGCGATTCCAGTGGAGCGTAACAGAACAAATAAAAGTTTTTGACTGCCGTTTATTTCATTTTGATTCTTTAATCCAAGTTTCTATAATAAATAATTTTTCAATTGTAATTTTTATAGTTTTTTAATTCGAATTTCGCCGCATTTGTGTGACGAAGATTGTTATGACATCTGTTTCAAAAATATGTTCACAGTCGGTATTGACAATAGGAGCAAACAAGTTCACATCTTCTCCAGTTTTGGGATTAACTGCGCTGTGAAGATAAAAATTCTGCCTGCCGATTTTTATTTTAACTTGAGTCCGAATACCTTTCTTAAACCAACCATGCCCAAGCTTGGAATGCGTGCCAAATCTCGACTCAGCAAAGAAAAAAACTTCTTTTTCAGGACATTTTTTAATAGTTTCATTTAGTTTCCTTAGAATGGCAACATAAATCCAGGACTATTTGAGGTTTTTTATCTTCGCGATCGTTAAAGATAGAATGAAATTTTCAACGGATTTGAAATCTGCGGAAACTTTTACACCAGATCGTTACCTCAGGCAGTCCGTGAAGGAATGAGGCTGCATGCCCGTGTCCAGTCGGTTGAAGTTGGGGCTTATTTTTAAAATTATTTAATTAATTATTGTCAAAAATCTGAAACATGATAATTGAAGGCACTCCTAGTTCCGTTACCAACAATTCGGTTGTTACGAATAGTTAAAAGTAGGGCAACTTTTCTGTTGCAGTAAAAAGGGAAAAGGTTGCATTTATCATTCCCTAAAGTTGCATTTATGGAAATAAAATTGCATTTATATTTGATGCACTAAATTCTAAAATAAATTATGCGTAAAAAAATGAAAAAATTCAAAATATATTGACGATTTTAGTCGTGCAAAACAGTATTATAATACATTCTTAAATACAGAGAACGTTGAATGGCCGATCCTTGGCCAGTAATTTCTTTAACATTGAAAAACTGCGCCAGCAGCATTTGTATAATGTGCTGTATTGGATACCAGAAGGGCTAAATCCTTTCGCTCCACATTCAAAGATTTTAAAACGTCATATCTACAAGGCGAACAACATATTGATGATCGACACTCACCTCGCAAACTCTTCAGTCGATTACGCAAGTTTCCTCTGTATTATCAAGAGCGCCAACCAATGTGTTAAAAGTACATCTTGCCATTTATTTCACTTTCGTCTGTTAGGACGAACAGGTTTTTTCCATGAACTTCTTGTTTGATCCGCAATACTTTGGCGTTCGCAAGATCAGACACACGTGATTGAAGGGTTGGTTCAGAGGGCAAAAAATGAAAGAGTAATTTCATATTAATTAATTTTAAGATAATTTCAAAAAGTTGCAAGTGGTTGCATTTATGCAAAAAGTTGCATTTATGTAGAAAGTTGCATTTATGTTGCGGTTATAACTCACTAACAATACACCCCATGTAGGAGGAGTTTTGGTTTTAGTACTTTACAAGCAGCGTAGATCGTGTGAAAAAAAGTTGCGCAAAAAGTTGCCCTAGTTATAAGCAAATAGGTTGATAAGAGAATAGTTTACACTCCTGATCTAGGAGAGGCAATTCGTCTTTAGAAGAGAATTGACCAGATCTTGATGAACGAAATATCTCGTTGAAACCACTTTCGGGTTAATCTTTTTTAAATATTTTAAAAGAGAAAAAGTTTTTTGCATATACCAGCATTGACAGTGTAGGTAACTAATTTGTTTTGAGGGAATACAGAACTGTGGTGTCGATATCACGCTGGTTTGATCGAACTTTAGTGTCGCCGAAAGGATGAACAGGGCGAGCCAATCACCAACAGAACATGTAAGGACTGCATCACAGTGTCGGACTTGTCGAGTTCGACGTCGTTTACATTTGCCAGTGTAGGAGCCGGACTGGACTACGTGTGAAATACTCCATTTGTTTTCATTGTATCCGGGATCTGTGTCGGTTTCGGTTGTGCCTATGTGCTTGAAAAAGTTTGGCTGGTAGTAAGTCCAAGGGGGAGTGAAACAGGTGCTTCGTTAAATGAGGAGCATCTGTATTGAAGGTTTTCCAATGTACGACTCTATTCCTGCCATATTTATTACTATCATTTATCCACATAAAAACATTTTCTTCTGGTTTTTATTTGTCTTCCGCTTGGCGCATTGTTACCATGACGCGACTTGATCCAATCAACAATAGAAGGATTTAAGTCCTTGTCTCTAAACGAAATTAGGATGAGTAAAGGAACCATAATTGACTATAAAATGAGGGAAGTTTCTATCATTGATAGGAGCATCGATTATGAAGCTGGGTTTTATAAGTTGGTTAGAGGAGAAAATTCGAATATCTCCTTGAAACGAGAGAGAGAGAAAGGAAGGATATTGTGAAAGCCGAGAGTGCATGACCTGTGAAGTGCTTGCTCATCGATGAACTAAAAGTGAATGCACTAACTCCAGATACCTCTTAGCATCGTCTACGGAGCACTGCAGTCTCCAATTACGCCAGCCAGGCAAAAAGTCTACGAGTACTCTTCAAAGAAATTTCAATCGATTCACAGTTAACCCTTAACAACACATACCCACGTCTATGACATTCCTACTGTGAAGACAATGATGCTTAGTACAAACTGTTGTTGGACTAAATTCTTCAATGATCCAGGTTAATGTATCGATGTCGTTATTCCGATGTGTAGGTCTTCTGTGTTCCACGGCACATTGCATAGTAATCCAGATGTGTTCGAAAAGGTTGAGAAATGGGGACTCAGGTGTGAATGGTAAGATCGAAAAACGAGTTGAATAGCATTGTAACCATAGTTTGCGTATCTAGACTTACCCTTTCGGAAAAGGCCAAACCCATTAGAATAAACACAAGAACGGGTGTTATTCTTCAGAAATAATGTACTCATAGCGATCATCTGTCAGAGACTTTTTTTATACGTACCAGGGTTCTATTTAATGTCGTCTAAACAAAACCCATGCCATTGTGAAGCCCCCACTTCAATACTAGTCTGTACAATTCCTTGTTGACATACGGGATCCATGGCTCCATGGGGTTTTCTCCGTACACTTATACTTCCATCTGCCTGAAATAGTTAGAAATACGACTCGTCAGACCAGATGCCACCGTTCCAGTCGTCAAGTGGTGGTGTTCCCGAGCCAAGGCGAAGAGCATAGCTGTGTGTCGAGTATTCATCAAGGAAACTCGAGTTGGACGTCGGTTCACAAAACCCATATATTTGAGGAAACGTTACACAGTCCACACTGATGCTCGTTGAGAGCCTAGCTTTGAATTCCGATTGTATTTGAGGTTCTGTTGCACGCCTAAAGCGTGAAGCTATTCTTGACAGAGCTGATTACGTTCATAGTCGTTTTACGGCCACACGGCTGTCCAAAGTCACAGGTGAAATCCAGAATTATTGCAGCCATAGTACACCCTTGAAATGGTAGTACGTAAAAATATAATCTTCTCTACCTCTAAAGGGCTGACTCATCTAATGAGCTTCAGCCATTAAAAAACTTAAATCGCGTGATTATTCGCCATTCCTCGGCGTAAACAACTTTCGATATGCCTCCTCCACATATGTCTTTTGCTTTGTACATGAGCTAGCAGACGCAGGCAATGGTGCACATTTAGAGGTGCTACTAATGTACTAAATGTCCATTTTATTGTACCTATATACTATTAATAACCCAGTTATCCTTTAACTGCTGTCCTGTGTCTCACAGACCCCCGAGTCATTTTTGTCAGGTCGTTTCCACCCTTTAAATTGAATATTGGTCCCTGTCCTATTCAGTACCTTCCTACTACGTCCAACAGAAACCAACTATTTTATTTCGTGATTTACACTACTTGCATTTATTTCTTGAACTCTTAGATCCCTTCACGCCATTTGCGTTATCGTTCTTGCTGTATAAAATCGTCTAAGTTGAAGAAGGGAATTTCTGCAAGAGAGCCTAAAATAGCAACAAACTTTACTAAAAATCGACCTGTGTATCTTACACAAAAAGAAATTCAGGATATTGTTGATAATTGGTTTGAAATAGAGTACTGGGACAGTGAAATTTCGGATAATATTATTGAAAGCGATAGATTTATTATTCATTCCACTTGAAGATGAAGACATTTCAAGTGCGTTTTCACAAAGAGAATATTTCTACTTAAAAGAACTTCAAATGGGATGCCCGGGAGGGTAACCTAATCGTGCCGTTAGAACACCAAAACACAATATAGTTTTACAGTTTCCAGGGCTGAAACGTCCTGCCAAATTAGGTCCGAAAGCTGAGCCTGAAGAGACATGGAATCTACTTAACTTATATAGTAATATAAAATGTATTTCATGTTAAGAATTGAATTATCTAAATCTTAAATGTATAAATAATAATTATCTAAAGAATTTTTCATTAATATATTATATTAATCAATTTTATACACACTTTAGTGAGCGAGTTTCTGAGAGACCCTTCCACACTAGTTACGAGACAGTTTGTGACACAGCAGATAAGGGTTATAGCATTCTGTTCTATCTATTGTATATATTATCCTATCTACTATAATATTCTATTCTATTTAACACTTCAGTTATATTATCGTATGTATCATACTTCTTGAATGTTGACTAAACTAATTTATCTGCTTTACAATTTGATTTTATCCAATTTATTTATCTGTGAAAAGGTTTTCTTCGTCAAAATAAAACTGTCAAAAAAATGGCCTTTCTTTTAATGCGAATTTCATGATCCAATTTAACAACATTAAATAAGAAAATGTTTTAACCAGCAAATCATACTTTAATTCCTTTGACGTATGATTAATTTACTCCCCCCCCCTCCCCAAAATAAATGTACAATTTTAAAATCATTAATTCTAATATCATTTAAGTAAATATTTGCCTTCCGATCACCAGTACCGTAAGACTTGTTTCACCTTTAATAAATTGTTAATAAACATTGAAATAAAAAATATCAAGAGCTTTCGTTTTCCATCCGCAACAGAAAACCAACATCCGGAAATTGACTTTTCTATTCAACTTGATAAAGCATGTTTATTTATCATCTCATGACTTTCTTTTAAAATACAGAGGTGGCAATTTCATTCATGCGTTCTCATGGCAAATTGAAAATAGGAGCAAATGTTTCACTACTGCGTATAATGATTGCATTCATAGAATCAATAGCAATTTGGACAGAAGTTTTCTAGTGCAAATTATTTCTGCATTGCTTTAGAAAATATACTAGTGCAAGAACATTATATATCGCGTCACCGTAAGATCTCATGAGAGTATTTGTCCATTTTTGTAGCAGGTTTAAAAATAAAATATTTTTGAATATAATGTCTTGCTTTCTTGGAAGGCCCCGTAGTTTTAGGTTTCCTTATCACAGCTGTATGTGATTCCGTTCAACGTCGCTTTCAATGGCATCTGCATCCTCAGCTTTTGGCCATATCTAAATAAATAAAAAGAAAGTGTTGTGCAGTGGATATTTTTGTCCAATTTCTTCTATTCGTTTTGTATCAATTTTAACATCAAAATGAAGTTTCCACATTTTGAAGAATGTCGGAATGTTTATGACTGACTCGCCAGTGACTGTTTGCAACTATATTTTGCTACTAAATATTTTTCAACCATGGTGACAAGGGGTGTCTTCTTAACGCTCCAAATGGTTTCAGCGAGACATAAACCCATCATCAAGATACTGCCAAATTTTTTATAACAAGATCAATATCTGGTCAGTTTTTTCTTCGAATGAAGTTTCAGTTGCAGAAGCAGTTGACCTTGTCCAGACAACCACTGGGACGTTTGAACAAAATCAGCTCAAAAACTTCTATTTTCAAAATTTTGGCTCCTTTTTTTTTTTTTGAAAATTTAGTATTTTTAAACTAATATCGGACGGGAAAAGAATCCGATTTTCTCAAGGAGGTAAAGTTTTCCAAATGGCTCCAATTCGAATATTTTGTATCAAGCCAAGGAAACTATGAACATAAAATCATCGAAATCTGTTGATGAATTATCTTGGAAAAATGAATGAGAATATTTTAGTTTTGTAATTTTTTTAATTTAAATTTCTGGATTACATCTAAACGTCTGTCACATTTTGTGCTCTAGACTATTCATTTTGTATTTGAGCCACTCAAATTGTTACGAAACTAGGGCTCACTTACAGCACAGCGGTACATAGAGAACATTCTACGACCGGTTGTGTTACCGTAACTTTTGAGACACCCCGGACTTACTTTTCAACAAGATAATGCCGCTCACGGCACGTGTTGCTTTGAACTGTCTTCAAGCTTTCCCAACACTTCCTTGGCCTGCTAGGTCTCCTTATCTCTCTCCCATAGAGAACATTTGCGACGTTATAGGAAGGCAATTGCAAGCATCCCAGAAAATTAACCATTTGGCCCAACAGTTGGAGACAATTTGGAAAGATATTCGACAGGACACCATCCAGGAACTTTTTCAGTCTATACCACGCCGGATTATCCAAGCCATAGGTGGACCAACGCTTTATAGACTTCCTTCCTTTGTAACAGTCAAACTCTGAAATAAATCATTCAATTGTTCTGAAATTTGAATCGTTTGTTTTTCTATGTATGTTCTTACAACTCCTTCTTGGTGCGTCGATATTTTTTGTTATAGAGTGTATGTCCATTTATCAATAGAGTTTCGCACAGCTTAACCCCATATGATCCTTCTGCCATGAAATCCAATCCAACCAACCGATACCGTGAATATAGAGAAAACCCACATTGAAATATCTTCTGAAAAAGGCAAACATTTAAAAATACTGTTTCGAATCGACACTCCAAGTGTTTCGGCCTGATATCTCGCTCGTCAATGTCTGCCAAGTTTTACTGATAACGAGATATCTCGTTATCAAGACACTGTCGACTTTTTTATGATGACGAGATCAAGATCCGGTTAGTTTTTATCAAATGACGAGATATCTCGTCAATCTAGGTTAGTTTTGCTAATGACAAGTTTACTCGTCGATACAACTACCAGGAGGACCTAAGATTATTTGCATAAAATATATTTCTGTATTAAAATTGACTGATGTCAAATTGCAAAATATTTTAAACTGAGTTTTAAAAGTATGCTAGGCGGGGAACCTTCTGAAACATTCGTAGGCCTCGCACTTAACTGGCGCACCCCAAAAATTAGAGTCAAAACCTGAGAAACCACATCAAAAGAAAACTTTATAGACGAGGGCAACACAAATCCCTCTAAGTGGTTTGTCGTTCTAATCTTCTTTACACGTCTTTGGTAATCCTCTCGATAAAATGAAAAAAAAACGACAGTAGAAAAAACAAAATCACGAAGCAAGTTTTATCAAAGAAAGAGATAAAAGGTGAAAAACGTGGTCCAGTAAAAATAAGGGTTAAGTGTTCCGTTTTCCCCAGTGACGGTTCCAAGGGGTAGAGGTGAAATGAGCAGTTTAAAATAACTGGAGCGAATGAATAAAGAATGGATCGGCTGGAATTTTCTATTTTACCCCTCCTCGAACTTCCAAAAAGTTGATCGAGTCTTCGAGAACAAATTGATTTCAGACCTGAAGTCCCGATGCACCTGATTCGATTTGAGAAAGATTTGTTTCTGGAATTTGTACTTCTGCTGAGTGTGTGAGTAATCCCCTGACCAAAGTGCAGAGATGTGGATAGATTAGTAGAGTGTTAGTTAGTTGGAACTTTATTTTCGGGGGTTATATATATATATATATATATATATATATATATATATATAATCCATGAATGCGATATTCTTCTCTAAAGTTGATTAAAAGCATTGTTATTTTCAAAACTTCTTCTGTAGAGGAAATTTTGTTTGTGCCCACAATTGAATACTAAATGTTGAAGAGAAATGATAAAATCAAGAACAAAGTAAACAATTACATAAAAATATCAGAATAGGTAGGAAGGTAATTCAATTAGCTTCGTACTGGACCAACTCAGAGGACTATGGGATGGTCCAAGATCAATCGCAAAGGGAAAGATTCAAGGACAAGACCACGTAATCTGAACTAGGCATGCGACATCGACAGCAAAACATCGAAGTTTTGAAACATCGATGTTCAAAATTAGAACATAGATGTTGATAATACATCGCCCCAAAAACATGGATGTTTTTAAAATTCAGTGTAGTTAAACTTTTTCCTCCATTTCTTAAAACTGGTTAAGTAACTAGTGACGACATCGGCTCCAAAACATCGATGTTTTTTATATAACATCAATTTCGATGTTTTTTATATAACATCAATTTCGATGTTTTTTATATAACATCAATTTCGATGTTTTTTATGTAACATTAATGTTTTGAAAACATCGATGTCGCATCCCTACTTTCAGACCCTTCACACTTGGCCACTTTGGTCAAAAAGTATGTTCAATTTGCTAATTATGAAAATTATGCTACTTGGTTATTTTTTAAATTTTTATAAAGGTACTTTTTTCATTTAAAAATAAAACACCGACAGCGTAAAAACATCTACAAGTATAAACATCGATGTTACAAAAACATCGACTCCAATGCATCAATGTTAAATACATCGATGTTTTGAAAACATCGACATCGATGTCGCATCCCTAATCTGAACTACGGTCAGATAACGAAAAAATATTAGGGAATCTACTTGGTACATTTTTCTTAAAAACCTTATGATGTGGTAATGGTCAAACGTACACGTACCATTGATGGTAGAAAACATTCTATGAAGGACAATTTGACCCATGGTAAATCAGCGAAAGTTTTCTCTCTCTCTTCTCTCATTCCCCACTTATTTCATCACTCTCGTTTTAACGTTGTTTGTTTGGCTGATTGGTTGGTTGGTCGTTAATTAACGTCACACTAATGCTACAGAACGGACGATTGGCGAAGGTCCGGGATCAATCTCCAAGAGAAGAGTTCAAGGACGACATCTCGTAATTTTGAACCACGATCAAATACACACATGACACCTGAGCTTGCACCCCATTCGCCTAACTTCACAAAAGGTTAACATGAGGACATTTTAGGCCAAGACATATTTAACGTGTTTCAGCCCACGCGAATACAAAGGTCTTTATTTGAACCAAGTTTCGAACTCATAACCCTACATTTGCTTAATCCCTTATTCTTCGAACTGGGCTTCCGCGCCCCCTAATTTTAACGAACTCCGAATCAAGTGTGAACATGCCTAGGTCAATTCTTCAATCAGAGTTTGGTCACTTCATACCAAAACAATACTGGTCGATCTGAATCATCTAGAAGAAACTGACCAATGTACTTCTGACTTCGGGTGCATTGAAGTAAAAGGCTTCGGATTAGAGCAGTGTAACGACCAAGCTTTTTCCCGTGGATACGGCTTATAGAATCTTCGTCAGTACATACAACTCCATAAGATGTATCGTCCATCAAGATCTGAAAAATTTTGCTAATGACGAAACATCACTTCGTGACAACCACTCACTTTACAGTCTTATTTTACTAAGGCTGATAAGACTAATTGCAAGGACTAATTTGACCACGACCTGCAACTTAAGTGAATTCCAAACCACGTTGAACATCTATGCATCTTCCAAGGTTGGACTGGAAAGCTCGTTCAGATTAAGAGGTTCAGATTGTTATCCACTCGACAATCAGTCCGGTTATAGCAATTTAAGTAAGAGATTGCGTTAATTTCATTATATTAAAAACTATTCACTACAGTATCATTCTTAAAGCAAATTTAGAGATCCAGATTAATATTTTATCTTTAGTATCCCAATTGAGCTTGGAGAGTCTAGTGTTGAGATAAATTCAGGCCCGGACAGGTCAGCATCTTGACAGAGAATCGGAAGTTCTGCAAATAGTGCATTCTCTGGAGGTAAATATACCAATTCTCTTCAAGCGTGCTACAAGGCAATCATGTCCTAAGTCTGAAAAGCGGCATCTCTTTACTTGATTTCTTTCTTTCTTCTGTCACACTTGCATATATTATTGTATACGTATATTATCTATATATAAAATTACAAAAACAAAAGGAAATTCAAAACATAAAAGCCACACGGAGATTTTCGAAAATGAAAGTGTTGGTGGATCAGGGCTTCATCATGAAAGAGCCTGACCTGTACAACACAAAATGGTGTTTTCTACATATGAGAAGCTAAATAATTGCTCATATACTCCCCAAGCACCATTTAAAAGCAAACACAAAACAAAACGTAATAAAGAGAGCAGGAAGAAAACGGAATCAAATCCGCAACACCAATCGGAGATTTCGCAAATGCAAAACAAGATGATGGTAGGTATGAAAATTATTTTAATTATCGTCGCACTGGAGCAACACAACGACTATCTAAAAACAGGATGAAGAGGGATTCATTCCGAGGCATAATTAACGCTTTACCAAACGGTCATGCTAAAACATAATTATCTGGGATACAATTCATAATTGTCATACCCCGGTATTTAAAAAAGGTTATGAGGTTATTTTCAATACAGGGCTTTGATATACCCAAAGCACCAGTAATTGTATATAAAACTGAACGCAATGTTAAGACCCTTGCTATCGGTCTAAGCCAAAATCCACGTATAACCTTATCTAAGCGTCAGTGCGAGCTACTAACAACTCCCCTGCTATTCCAACCCGTTGACGTACGGGATGGATGACCATTCAGGAAAGGACTTGTCCTCTAATCCTCTTATTGCTGGAAGGGCTATCCCTTTCCCTTACGGCGATCCCCGTAATCGCGAATTAATAAGTCACAATCATTTTCGATACCGTATTTGCAGGAGTTGACCGAAAATACCAAACTGATTAATTAAAATTAAGCAAGAGGGAGAGGAGAAGCCGGACTACTTGACTCCCCTCCTAATGAAACTTCGGGGACTTTTCGGCATTTAGCCGAAGCAATCACGTGGCATTAGTGGGCGACGGGGAACTAATCAACCAAACATCAATCTGCTTCGGGGGACACAAAGCTGTCCTCTAATATCTTTCTAGTTGCGCAAACATTTAAGATATGGGAGAGCAATTTGAGAGTATTTGAGGTGAGTAAACATGAATGCAGAACACTCGAAGTACCCCAATGAGATTAAGAAGGTTGATTAAAACTCTTCCCGTGAAGAGAGCGGTGTCACACATGCATGTGAGACTTTTTTTCTTAAAGATAATAGTAGGCTTGCTCATGGTCGCTTGGCAATTACTGGGGAAATAATTCATCTCCAATGGGACAGGGCAAAACATATACAAAACTGTACAAATTACATCAAAATACGAGCGACATAACAAGGAAAGTTGATGACCGAAATCATTGCCCCAAATGTTCAATTGCTAGCGCCAGTGCCGAGTTCATACCACGGAATGCACTACAGCGATGCATGCGTGCTTTATTCATAGAAGAAAAAACAATAGTGTGTATCGTTTAAGAGAAGCGTTCTGGTTTAATATGGTTTTTACAACCCAAGCTACACAGTCCACCAATGTAGAACCCAGCACCGGGCAGGGAGGAGGGCTATCTGTACTACTATAAAAGGAAGTGTTTCTCTGCACGCAGTGTTCTGACGAATCTGTGGTACTTACAATAATGAAATTTGGCACACAGGTAGTCCTAATGTTTTGCGATTTTTGTGTCCAGCCCGAATTTTAAAATTTAATCCAGAAAATTTTAAAATGTATTTGACTGAAATTGCTATTATACAACATATAATCGAGATCTTGAATACTCAAATTGCTACTATACAAAATGAACATTTTATTTTCAAATGCGTCCAAGTTTGGTATACTTATGAGTTTAGCGATAACTTTTCTAACTTCGATTTTGATAGATTAAAACAGTTTCAGAATTTGATTTTGTAAAATTAGGAGCATTTCTCTCTCTCTCTCTCTCTCTCCGTGCTCCCGGAACCCTCTGAATAAGTATCCTCCCTCCCTGAACAAACTTAGTCATGGGTTCCCCACTGCGCTGGCAACTATCGAGTTATAGACGACACAGCCTTAATTCTTCAGTGGGTGTAATTCTCTTTTCTGTGAAAGTTAAGCTTTCTTTTACGTGAGAGTGTGTGCGTTTGTCCACATACTTTTGGCTCATCGGGACCACATATACCCCCATTAAGCTACAAAACACAACCACCCTTGTGTGTACATCCCTTTACTTAAAGAACCAAGGTAGTCCAATTGGTAGCGTCGCGGATTGTGACGGTTGAGCTCGAACCTTGATCCAAGAAAAGACAGTTGGTGAACTTGGTAGTGGTGCACATTAAACCTGTCGTGGCCTTATGTACCTTCATGTTGTATTGGTGTACAAATTTGGATTTGGGTGCCAGTCAGTTGTTGTTCTTTTCGCCTGAACGTGATGCAAAGTTACGAGGCGATGTCGACGAATCTTTTCCTTCGGGCTTGATCCCGGACAGTCACCTATAGCCCATCAATGTAACACCCAGTGTAACATAAATTCACAACTTACGTTTTACTTGACGCTGTTTAACCAAATATGGACTGACCAACCGGTCTAGTGGTTAAGGTGTTAGCCTCTAGATTGGAATGTTCCTGCTTCGTATCTGGGTCAGTGCATGGATATTTGTGAGGGTGTGGTGTAGAGGTGGCTGGTGCACCTTAAATCTGTCGTGGCCGAAAGTTCTCACGTTGGGTTGGTGTGGAAGTTTGGAGAGCGGGGTGCCAGTTCACAGGTGTTGACTCGTCATCTGAACGTGGTTCAAAATGACGTGGTGTTGTGCTCGCATATTTCCCTTAAGGGATTGATCTCGAACCGTCGTCAATAGCCCGTCGTGTGTGTCTAATGCAATGTTAATTAAAATTACCTTACCTAAGCAAATATGGCCCTAACGCTAAAAAATTCCAACCTACCAACAATTGATTCTATGTAAAAGGGTAATAATTGGTAATTTTTAATTAACGTCGTACTAGAGCAACACAGCGGGCTATTGACGGCGGTCTGGGACTAGCCCTCTACGGGAAAGTTCCGAGGTCAACACCACGTAATTTTGAACCACGGTCAGATGACGTTCTATGTAAAAGGGAAAAAGAAGTACAAATAATTTTTATTTTTCATTATTGACTCAATTTTTCGTAATTCATAATTTCCACACTTTTTCTAAAATTAATAATTGTTATATTATTATAAAATTGGAAAATCTGAGATGATTGATTTATTTTCCTTCTCAGAAGATAACAATCGAAAACAAAAAAAAATTTCATCATTTGACAAACAACATTTGTGTTAGACATTACCTGACCACTTCTACCCTGCGCTTCCCCCCTTCCTGTTCATTATTCTGTTCTCGGCGTAACTTTTGTTACAGTCAATAGAGCAGTATGCGATAAAACAAAATAGGTAATTTTTGAGTTTTACAACTGTTTATACTTGTAGTGAAAATACCCAGATGGCACCACTATAAATATACCCATCAGGACAATGAAATGTAAATCTGTCTACCAATGGAGATGTGTACTGACATTAACTTGGAAAGTAACAGGAATTCAAATATTTCAAGTCCTTCTTATCCGTAGAATTCGGACTTTGTACTTAAAATAAAAGCAATTGCACGATGGATCAAACAGAAATATGGTCTTAAAATGTTCAATTGCAAATCATTTTCACATTATAGCTGGGTTTTCACCAAATACAGGACACTCCATAGGGCTCTTCTTTTTTTAGCATATTAGCATACCTCTATCTCCATTTTTATGAAAAATCGAGTGCCTACCTCCTAAACTTATAATCTCCATCCGTTACTTTGACGATCTGATTATTTTTAATTTTCCTGATTTCATTCTTTTTGGAAAGAAATTCATCCCTCTAAACTAACGCTTATAAAAACATTTTACTTTTCCACCCCAGCTTTCTTTACTTAAATTCAATAAGTTATTGATACAAATTCAAAATTTTTAAATCGTTTCATTCTTCAGAAAAATATCTCTTAGGAGTATAACCGTCATTGCTGAATCCGAGAGATCGACGTAAATAGAGACAGAAATTTTGCCAATTTCCTACAAATTTCAAATTGCTCTGGTGTCTCTAGAAATGGAAAGACAATTTTAAAAATTATTCTTAGTGAAGAGCTTTTCCTAACGAAAAGCGTCGTATAATGTGGTGATTATATTTCTATTCCTTTATAAAGAAAAAATCATATAAAAGCAAAATTATAGAAAAAGACGATTTTTAAAATGTATATTTCACTTTGAGGGAACTCTCCGAAAAATTCAAAGGTTTTACATTATTTCATTATTTAAAAAAAATGTAAATATGTCTATTATATGTCCTGAAATTTTCATAATTGTAATTTGATTACTTTTGTCTTAGGACTATTTTTAACTAGATGTAAATTCTACATTTCTTTATCGCGGCTGATAATGAGTTATAAGCTTCGATAAGAAAAGAAATGCGTTATAAGAATGAAGCAACTACACTCTATAACAAAAAAATCGACGCACAAAGAAGGAGATGTCCGATGGAGACAAAAAATGGTGGATAGGAAAATTATGTACAGAATAGAAAATGATTAAAATTTCAGAACAATTGAATGATTTATTTCAGAGTTATAGTAACGAGATCAATAAGGTGTTGACCCGCCTCCAGCCTGGATGCAAGCTGCCACACGGCGTGGCATAGACCGATAAAGCTCCCGGATGGTCTCCTGCGGTATTTCTTGCCAAATTTGCTCCAATGGTCGGACTACGTCATCAACATTCCCTACCGGATGCAGTCGCCTTCCCATCATATCCCAGACATGCTCGATGGGAGAGAGATCTGGCCAAGGAAGTGTCTTATAAGCTTGAAGACAGTTTATAGCAACATGTGCCGTATGTGGTCTGGCATTGTCTTGCTGAAAAATAAGCCCAGGGTACTGCGAAAGGAACGGTAGCAAAACAGATGCAGTAAGTGTACCTCTAATGACGACCAAAGGGGTCCGGCTATCAAGGGAAATGGCACCACAGACCATTACTCCTTGTTGAAAGCCCGTGTGGCGTGCAATAGCAAAAGTAGGATCGGCACGCTGCCCTGGGCGTCTCCAGAAACGTCTTCGATGATCTTCAGGACACAGTTGGAAGCGGGATTAGTCGCTAAAGACTATACGTCCCCATTCAGCATCATTCCAGCCTGATCGAGCCAAGCACCACTGTAATCTGACTCGACAGTGTGCAGGCGTGAGTGGCAGGTGGCGTAACAGTTGGTACGAGAATAGATTTCGCTCTCTCAGACGTCTGTGAATGGTCATGGTGGACACTCGTGTATGGGTCGCACGACTGATGGTTGATAGCGATGAATCAGACGCTGTGAAAGCTAATCTGACAATCACTCTGTCCTCGAGATCTGTTGTGGCCCTACGTCGACCGCTACCATCATGAAGCTGAAATCTGCCATTGTCCACCCACTCTTGCCAGCATCTTCTAATCGCAACATCGATTCGACTCACATGACGAGCGCTTCTCCGGTTTGCCCAACCTGCCTCTTTCAATCCATTGATACGACCTCTTTCAAACTCTGAAAGTTGCTCGTAATGAGCTCAAATCCTGCGGCGAGGCATTTTTTCAGTCGTTGAAAGGTATTCTAAATCGCAATGCAGCAGAAATTTTTTAACAACAATTCAAGAACAACTCCTTATATACATCTGCTGGATGCGCAGTTTAGATGCGCTGGAGATCGCACTATTCATTCATTGGACACCAAATTTTAATCATTTGCATATTTGGTGAAAACATTTTTGCCTACGAAATTTCAAAGCAATCGGATGATTCCTTCTTGATGCGTCGATTTTTTTTGTTATAGAGTATATTATAAATAGGAAAGGACCAATTGAATCGTTTCAAAGGATTTTATAACAAGGAAGGACCAATTTTATCGTTCAAGATGTTCCTTAAGTTAAAAGAATCTACGGATTTCTTCAACCCATCTATGAGATTTTTTTGTTCTAGAGTGTATTATTATGGTGCACGCTCAAAATTTCTTTTTAAAGTCTTTTTTGTTTAATCCAATCACTAGTGCAATAATTAAGTAGAAATATAATATTGTTATAAATCTTCTATTTGTTTTTTCCTTTGGAAACGCGTAAGTATTAAATACTACTACTTGTGAATATTAAACACGCTTTGTAAATACTAAGCATTATCACTCAGACAAACAGTAATTGTTAGAGTACAAAATAATTTAAACATCATTGTTGTACCCGAATCTCCCAAATGTACATAACTCACGAATATTTGTTCCTCACTCTTCCCTCGTATTATTTTAACTTTTCCATGTCATTTGAGAGCAAAGTCGCAAACTGTATCTATACTGTTTCTTGAGTTTCACTGATTTAGTTGAGTTTCATTGATCTTCATTGTTTTAGTGTAATTTCATTGTTTGCAGTAATAAAAGGTAATTATTTTGAATTGTTTCTCTTCGTATATTGATTTTGCTTGAAAAGCCTTCAATGTGCACTCACCTCAAACCATTTACTTTCAAGCATATTTTCAGTTCTACTAGGGGGCCTGCCCCCTGCTCGCTAACGCTCGCTAACCCCCGGAGGATTGCTTTGCAATCGTCATTGGTTCGCTGCGCGAACTTATGCTCGCTTCGCTCGCCTCAATGAAGACATGTGTCCTAGCAGAAGAGATTGTTTACAAAATGTTACCAAAAAAATGTTTTTTAAATCTGAATTTGCTGTATTACAGAAAAAATATATACAGTATCTCTAAAATCAGAATTCAAATGAAAACTTTGTGCAAATTTTGACTCGAAATGTGAGCGTTGCTTTGGAAATTGAATACCCAGCATGTTGTTTGTGTGTACATTTTCCCAGCACTCAAACGACCCACACTTTTTCATTGAGTTTGTTGCCGAAAGTTGTTGTGCAAGCGTCTTGTTGAACTATAATTGTTGGCCCTGAAAAGGACCGTTTTTTAAATGGCCCTGAAAAGATCCTCCGCTTTCTTTGATTTCTATTATAAACTAACTGCAACAGCTCATTAAAATTTACTTTTTTTTTTCAATAAAATTTCATCCGATAACGCTATAATTTCAATCGATGCGCGAGACTTCGCGATAAACAAACAATCGTACAGTGTTGCCAAAACGCGATTACAAATACCGTCTTTTTTGCGTGCCACGTAAGAGAATTATATATATATAGATTGTGTAGATAATGGAAGACAGGTAATCCTGCAGTCCCGACAACTTTCCAATAAAATACCCCTTTTAATCCTATGCCGTTGCTTAGAGCAATGATTCAAAACTTTTCAGACCTGTTAAATTCAATCAAGTTCATGACAACTTTTTGTAGGGCATTCACGTGACTACTAGTCTACATATGGTCCCTTTTTTTGAAGCTTCTTCCCATTTCAAATTTTAGTCAACTTGTATTTGACGTCTATGATTGGAACCTCATGAGCACGCACTTTAAATACACCTGAGTTGGCACCCTTAACAAAAGGAGAACAGTACAACTTTTCAAATGGTTATACTTAAAGGAAAGTACCAATTGAGGCCCAGTGCACACATCCGGTTTTTCAACGTGCGGCGCCGCTGCCGCAACGCAAGTGCGGTCTGAGATACATTAGATCCAATGGAGTAGTGCACACATGCCTAAGGCGCCGCTGCAACGAAAAACATCCAACTTGCGTGCAATTTGTACCGCAGTTCCCCACGGCGCTGCAGCTCGACGCACACGCTTCTCCGGTCTCAATTACCTTGTTTTCATAAATAAATGGAATATAAGTAATGATTAATAAATGGTTGTATCCAGTAACGTCTATTTTGATTCAAATTATACTTTTTTAAACCAAGGAAGCGAAATAAACACGTTTATTTCGATAGAATATTCATCCCAAATGGCGCGAATTAAGCACTAGCGTCATTTCACGGTTATGTGTGCATAGTTGGGCTTCGGTGACACAGCGGCGCTGCACGTTGAAAAACCGGTTGTATATACCGGGCCTGAATAGTTCCATGTGGTTATATAACTAGGAAATAACCATTCATCATTTTAAAATATACACTCTATAACAAAAAAATCGACGCACCAAGAAGGAGTTGTCCGATGGAGACAAAAATTGATGGATAGGGAAAGTATATACAGAATAGAAAATGAGGTGTTGACCCGCCTCTAGTCTGGATGCAAGCTGCCACACGTCGTGGCATAGACCGATAAATCTCCCGGATGGTCTCCTGCGGTATTTCTTGCCAAATTTGCTCTAATGGTCGGACTACGTCATCAACATTCCCTACCGGATGCAGTCGTCTTCCCATCATATCCCAGACATGCTCGATGGGAGAGAGATCTGGTGATCTGGCCGACCAAGGAAGTGTTTGACAAGCTTGAAGACAGTTCATAGCAACACGTGCCGTATGTGGTCTGGCTTTGTCTTGCTGAAAAATAAGCCCAGGGTACTGCGAAAGGAACGGTAGCAAAACAGGTGAAGTAAGTGTACCTCTAATGACGACCAAAGGGGTCCGGCTATCAAGGGAAATGGCACCACAGACCATAACTCCTTGTTGAAAGACCGTGTGGCGTGTGCAATAGCGAAAGTAGGATCGGCAAGCTGCCCTGGGTGTCTCCAATGATACGACCTCTTTCAAACTCTGAAAGTTGCTCGTAATGAGCTCGAATCCTGCGGCGAGGGATTTTTCAGTCGTTGAAAGGTATCCTAAATCGCAATGCAGCAGAAATTTTTAACAACAGTTCAAGAACAACTCCTTATATTCATCTGCCGGATGCGCAGTTCCGATGCGCTGGAGATCGCACTATTCATTCATTGGACACCAAATTTTAATCATTTGCATATTTGGTCAAAACATTTTTGCATACGAAATTTCAAAGCAATCGGATGATTCCTTCTTGGTGCGTCGATTTTTTTGTTATAGAGTGTATTATAAATAGGAAAGGACCAATTGAATCGTTTCAAATGGTTTTATAACAAGGAAGGACCAATTTTATCGTTCAAGATGCTCCTTAAGTTAAAAGAATCTACGGATTTGTTCAACCCATCTATGAGATTATTTAAATATACTGTGGGGAAAAATCAATACAACTCGGATACTTAGTGACGCTCAGAAGGTTGACAACAAAATCCGATACGCACCTGGGTCAGGGATGTATTGAACCTCGTATGAATTCCAAGGCTGCCAAATCCTCCTTACACTCTTCTTCTCACTGGAATAGATTACGTTGAGTTTACGAAAATGTCTCTTAGTTTTGATGGACCCGTTCTGGAAGGAAAAAAACGTGTCGGTTATCACTCAAGGAATAACCATACCATCGGTACTTTGTCAAGATCACGAATCTTCAATTTTGCGTGTTTACCTTGCTTTGAAAATTAGAGCACCAATGGAGCGGACATATTGTTTAATTCCTTTCCAGCTCTCAGAAATATAAAAATAACCATTTAACCCTATAAAAAGTTCACTCGCATATTTCCATCCTGAAAACTGCAGACTTTCCTGCATGACTTCCTACCAATTTTGACCATCTTATCCCAAAGGATTCTATTCTAAGGAAAGGAGGAGACGAATCTTTGAAAAGGATTCTATTTTTAGAAAAACCGTACCGTATTCGTAACCGATAAAAAAAAGAATCTTTAATAAGAACAATATTCCAAGGAAAGGGACAGTGTAATATTTCAAAATGATTCTATGGTAAGGAAAGGAATCAATAAAATCTCTGTCCTCTCAAAGGATTCTATTCTAAGGGCGATCAATAATATCTTTATTAAAAGCTCTATTACAAGAAAGGTAACAATAGAATATTTCCAAAGAATTTTATTCCAAGGAGGAAACAATAGAATCTTCTTGAAGGTGGAAATAATTCATGGATTCTTTCAACTAATATTATACATGTAGTTATTTAGTTACTAATTGTGCGTGGAGACAAATAACACTTTAATATCATTCTCCTAGTAGCATATACAAAACCTCACATATTCTACAAGTACATCCTAAATTTTTCAATTCAAGGACCCTTTTATAAATTTTAGAAAATCTTTTCGCGACGCTTGAGATTATATTTAACTGATCATTTATACATCTGCTGAATCCTCCAAGTGATTTTGATGAGATATCTTGTCAATAAAGGTCTGAGCAATTTTGTTTGACCCAAGATATCTCGTTATCAGGATATTACAAATAGTTTTATGACGAGCTTAAGATCGGATCAGTCTTTTACCCTAAAGGTGTCAAAGATATTTATTTCAACAGCATCTCGCCATTTTTACCGATTGCGATACATTTAGTCATCAAGATAGGGCCATTTTTTTACGGTTATGAGATCAAGATCTGGTCAGTTATTTCTACTGACGGATATCTCGTAGAGAAAACCACCATGAGGATTCGACAATACATATCCCACAATACCTATTATTCACCTTAACGGAAGAGGGGAAAGACTAACGGTGGTTGACAGTGTACATTTATTTCTTTTGGTTCTCAAGTTTGCCAAGCTACGTTCTTTTTTACAAAAAATCGACAAACCAAGAAGGAGCAGAATTACAGTGATGCCGGGCTCGATCCACTTGGAACGGAGCTGACTGGGATGTATTGTCTTTAGTGACAAGTCCCGTTTCCAAATGTGTCCGCAGACGTATCTGGTGACGTCCAGGGCAACGTGGGGGTCCTGCCCTTACTATCGCACACCACACATGCCCACAACAGGGCGTTATGGTCTGGGGTGCCATCTCCTTTGATAGCCCTTTGGTAGTCCTTTCTGGCATACTTACAGCACAGCGGTACGTAGTAGGGATGCGACATCGATGTCGATGTTTTCAAAACATCGATGTTTTCTAAAAAACATCAATGTATTTAACATCGATGTATTGGGGTCGATGTTTTTGCAACATCGATGTTTATACTTGTCGATGTTTTCTCGTTGTCGATGTTTTACTTTTAAATGGAAAAAAGTACCGTTATAAAAATTAAAAAAAATAACCGAGTAGCATAATTTTTATAATCAGCAAACTGAACCTACTTTTAGACCAAAGTGACCAAGGGTGAAGGGTCTGAAAGGTAGGGATGCGACATCGATGGCAATGTTTTCAAAACATTGATGTTTTATAAAAAAAAAGCATCGATGTATTGGAGCCGATGTCGCATCACTAGTTGCTAAACCAGTTTTAAGAAATGAGGAAACAAGTTTAATACACTGAATTTTAAAAACATCGACTGTTTGGGGGCGATGCATTATCAATATCGATGTTTTACTGTCGATGTTGCATCAAAAGTTGCTATACTAATTTTAAGAAATGGGGGAAAGAAGTTTAAGTACACTGAATTTTAAAAACATCGATTGTTTTGGGGCGATGCATTATCAACATCGATGTTTTAATTTTTAACATCGATGTTTTGCTGTCGATGTCGCATCACTAGGTGCTAAACCAGTTTTAAGAAATGGGGAAAAAAGTTTAAATACACTGAATTTAAAAACATCGATGTTTAAAAACATCGATGTTTCTGGGTTGATGTATTAACAACATCGATGTTTTAATTGTGAACATCGATGTTTCCAAACATCGATGTTTTTCTGTCGATGTCGCATACCTAGTACGTAGACGATATTCTATGACCGGTTAGGTTACCGTTCCTTTAGCGACACCCATGACTTACTTTTCAACAAGATAATGCCCGGTCGCACACGTCAAGTGTTGCTATGAATTATCTTCAAGTTTTCCCAGCACTTCCTTGGCCAGCTAAGTCACCTGATCCGACTCCCGTAGAGCACATTTGATACGTTATGGGAAGGCGATTGCAATCATCCCGGAATATTGACCATTTAGCTCGACAGTTGGTGACAATTTGGCACAAAATTTTGCTGGACACCATCCGGGAACGTTTTTATGCCACGCCGGATGACAGCTTGCATCCAGGCCAAAGTTTGTCCAATGCCTTATTGACGTCCTTTTTTTATAACGGTCAAACTCTGAAATAAATCATTCAATTGTTCTGAAATTTGAATCGTTTGTTTTTCTATGTATGTTCTTCACATCCACCAATTTTTTTTATCGCTCTTCTGGACTTTTTAACATTCTTGACTGGATCATTGCGAAAGTACGTTTGTGAAAAATAAATTTTCGCATTTATAATGGATTAAAATATCTGTGAAATATTGAAATTATATTTTTTAGAATAATATTGCTGTTCTTCCGCACACACATACCTTTAGCCACGGCGGTGCGGTTGCTTAATTATAATTTAGACTGAAAACAATTAAACTTAACATTTATTAAACCTTAACAAATTAAATACATTTAACAAAGTATAATCTATCAGCGCGCTAACAAAGGTGGTTACGAGACTGAAACTCGAAACTGAAATCTCAAGAACAGCTTGAAGTATTTAAAGCGTGAACGCATGACGCAGCATGCTCACGTCAGAAGTCTCTTGAAGTTGAAGTGGAAGTAGTCTCTAATTTGCATACCACCACAGTACTCCCTCGCCAGTCGATGAGACGATACGATGTTGGAAACTTAGGCCTGATAGGGCACAATGAATCGTACTTTCCTACCGGACCGGGTCTTCACATCAGGCTTTGACGTCTCAGGCAAAATTGACTGTTGGCTGGTCGTAGGAGGTGATGTCGACATGAAAAAAGCTGGCTTCAAACGATTAATGGTGACATTGGTCTTCTTGCAGTTGGTTTGAAGCGTAAAAAATTTGTCGTTTCGTGCTATCACAGGAAATGGACCTTCGTAGGGCTGCTGTAGTGGTTTCCGTACCATGTCTTGTCGGACAAACACGTGAGAAGAAGTCATCAGATCTTTATGTATAAAGATATCCTTGCTTCCGTGTTGGGACGTTGGAACGGGCTTCACTTGCCGGAATTGTTCTCTTAAGCGGCGTAGGAAATCTAGGCGTGGCGGCCAATCGGAAACTGCTGTCGTCCGGAAAAATTCGCCAGGAAGTCTGAGAGTTGTTCCATAAACCAGCTCTGCTGATGAAACACCAAGATCTTCCTTCACGCAGGATCGGATTCCTAAGAGAATGTTCGGCAGCAACTCCGTCCATCTGGTCGAAGCGTAGCACTTTATAGAGCTTTTCAATTGCCTATGAAAACGCTCTACAATACCGTTGGATGCTGGATTGTAAGCCGTTGTTCTGGCTTTCTGTGAACCGATGAACTTCATTAGAGAACGGAACAGGTCACTCTCGAATTGACGTCCTTGATCCGTCGCAAGATGTTCAGGAACACCAAAACGTGCAATCCATCCGGTATAAAACGTTTCAGCAACAGTTTCGGCGGTCTGGTCTATCATGGGAAATGCTTCTGGCCAGCGGGTGTAACGGTCTACGCACGTCAGTAAGTAGCAAAATCCTCTCGATGGGGGAAGAGGTCCTACGATGTCGATGTTGACAGCGCTAAACCTACAGCTGGGTAAAGGATATTTCCCGACGGCTGACTGGACGTGTCTGTGGATCTTTGCTTTCTGGCATCCAAGGCATGCTTTGCACCAGGCCGCTACATCTCTATTGAGGTCTTTCCATATGAATCTCTCTTTGATAAGCTTCTGCGTAGCCAGAACTCCAGGATGATTCAAGTTGTGTAAAGTCTGAAAAACACTCAAGCGGAATTCTTTAGGTACATATGGTCGTACAGCGCCAGTGGAAGTATCGCAAAATAAAGGCTTACCTGAATGACCCGCAAGCGAGGACATTGGCTTCAGCACAAGTCCCGTGTCTGATTTTAATAAGCTCTTGAGCTCATCATCATCGACCTGTGCTCCAGCCATACCCTCGAAGTCAATAAACTCGATCTCGTTTATGCGGGACAAAGCATCTGCAACACAATTATTTCTACCCTCGATGTACCGAATATCTGTAGAAAACTGACTAATAAATTCCAAATGTCTCTGTTGTCGCGGAGAACACTTGTCACTTTTAGTTGTAAAAGCAAAGGTGAGTGGTTTATGATCAGTAAACAAAATAAAGTGTCTGCCTTCTAACATGTGCCTGAAATGTTTAGTTGCACAGTAAGCAGCGAGTAATTCCCGATCATACGTGCTGTACCTTTGTTCAGTTTTACTCAGTTTTCTAGAAAAGAAAGACAATGGTTGGCACACTTTGCTATGCGTTTGCTGAAGCACTGCTCCAATTGCTATATCCGAAGCATCTACCATTAGTGAATACGTAGCATCAATTTTCGGATGGACAAGCAATGTTGCGTCAGCTATCGTAAGCTTGCAAGTGTCAAACGCTTTGCAAAGTTGATTGTTCCATTCTATGGAAGTCCTATCATTTTTCTTTTTCCCTTTAGTTAACTCGTGTAACGGAGCTTGCTTTTCAGCCGCGTGGGGAATAAATCTGTGATAGAAGTTCAACATGGCCAAAAAACGTCTTAGTTCATCGATTGTTTTGGGCTGAGGGTAATCTTTTAACACCTGCACTTTTTCGGGCAAGGGTGAAATTCCTTTCGCCGATACTTGAAATCCCAGAGAAGATAAAGATTCCACGCCAAAAACACATTTCTGAAGGTTTAGAACGACACCGTAATTGCGAAAACGTTCAAGAATGGTTTTTAGATCTTGTTTATGCTCCTCCTCGTTACGTGATGCAACTAAAACATCGTCGAGGTAAGCAAAACAGCAATCAAGACCTCGTAAAACGTTGTCCATAAATCGTTGGAATGTTTGAGCAGCGTTTACTAAACCAAAAGTCATGTAAACATATTCAAACAAACCAATAGGTGTAATTACTGCGGTCTTAGGGATATCGTTTGGTTCAACCGGAATCTGGTGATAGGCTTTCACAAGATCCAATTTTGAAAAAATAGTTTTCCCGTCGAGTTCTTGTGTGAAATCCTGTATATGTCGGATCGGATACCTATCTACCTCTGTCACTGCATTCAACCTGCGATAGTCACCGCATACACGAAACTCACCAGTCTTTTTAAGTACTAAATGAATAGGACTAGCCCAAGTACTGTTAGATGGTCTTATTATACCCTGTTCGAGTAAACTGGAAAACTCTTTCTTAACAGCGGCTAATCGTTCGGGACATAGTCGTCTAGCCTTAGCAAAAATGGGTGGTCCTTTCGTCAGAATGCAATGAGTTACATCGTGACTATTGCGCTTTATGTTAAGTGTAGGAGCAAATACACTCGGAAAATCACGCAATAATTGTCTGTAATTGCAATCAGAACCGATAGTTGTTATACCTAACGATTGCGTGGACTTAACATTACCTTTCGAAGAAAGGTAATGTTAAGTCCACGGGGGGTAATAAGTAAGGGTTGTTGTACCATCAATAAGGCATCGATTTTTAATATCGACTAACAAACTGTAGCGTTCTAAGAAATCTGCGCCTATGATCGGTCGAGTAACGTCTGCAATAACAAAAGTCCAAGGGAAATCGCGTCTAAGACCCAAATTTAATACGATTCGGCAACTACCATAAGTGTTTATTTTTGATCCGTTTGCCGCATAAAGACAAAACAAGTCTTCTTTTCTGTTTTGACCACGAAATGCATGCTTGGGATAAACGGAAACCGCAGCACCAGTATCAATAAGGAAACTACTATTTGTCGACCTTTCAAAAATAAATAGGCGACCTAATGCTTGGCTATCATCTGTCATCGCCAGTTCAGATGAGCCCTTTAGTTTTCCTGAAATTTACATGGTGTTTTACACTTATGCGCTCTTTTCCCAAATTTAGCATGATACCAGCATAAATCTAACCGGTTGTCACTATGTGAGCTGCGACTTTGACTACCTGATCTCGATCTCTTCCTCAAACCAAAGCGTCCGTCATTACTCCTTGAAAGCCTTTTAACCTCGGCGCTCAAAGCTGAAATTTGCGCGTGTAAACTTTCAAGCGAAAATTCCGTATTCCGCGGTATTTCTGCAACTGTTGAGGAAATACCAGGTACGTCTAGTATTTTGTCAGCTATCAGAGCTAGACCGTTTAAATCGTCCGAGCTGACAGACAAAATCTGCTGCACCTGTATCGGTAACCGTTGCATCCATAGACTGCGCAAAATATCGTCGGGTAATTTATTTGCCGCGAGTTCTTTCATTTCAAATAACAACTGCGATGGGCGTTTATCGCTTAACTGGAGATCTTGTAACAGAGTTTTTAATCGAGAAGTTTCAGTTTGTGCAAATTGCTTGATAATTCGTGTTCTCAAAGCCTCATACTTATTTTCGAGGGGAGGAGATCGAACTAGATCACAAACGAATGTTAAAATCTCAGTATCAACTGCTGCTACTGCTTTGTGAAATTTAGTTTCATCGCTAGTGATTCCAGCGTTTTTAAATTGGCTCTCAATTTGTAAAAACCACAACTCGGGGTTTGCACTCCAAAAAACTGGAGCTTTGAAAGAGACTCTTGATAGTTCAAAGTCAGATTCTAAATCAGGCATTTTTTTTAAAAAATGGGCTATCGCAGCATTAAACACGATTTTGGAATTAAAACACTGAAAATATTGACATCGAAGGCAGGGAGGAACAAGGACTTGAACTAAAGCCACAAACTCACCCACAGGCATTCAGGATCCTATTCGATGCAGTCGAAAATTCGAGTCTATGGTTATCAGTTTAGAACCATGGCCACGTCACGGGTCACCACTTTAGCCACGGCGGTGCGGTTGCTTAATTATAATTTAGACTGAAAACAATTAAACTTAACATTTATTAAACCTTAACAAATTAAATACATTTAACAAAGTATAATCTATCAGCGCGCTAACAAAGGTGGTTACGAGACTGAAACTCGAAACTGAAATCTCAAGAACAGCTTGAAGTATTTAAAGCGTGAACGCATGACGCAGCATGCTCACGTCAGAAGTCTCTTGAAGTTGAAGTGGAAGTAGTCTCTAATTTGCATACCACCACAGCAATTTCGCTTTACGTACCCATTATTACGTACCCAACGTACCCATTATTGTTACAATTAAATTATATTTATCATTTCAAAGCTTTGACATCTGCACATAGCAGTACAAAAATATTTTGCGTACCCAACGTACCCATTATTGTTACAATTAAATTATATTTATCATTTCAAAGCTTTGACATCTGCACATAGCAGTACAAAAATATTTTGCATTACCTGTTACCTTTGTTTCGACAGACAATGTGGCAGTATTAATTTGATTGTTTGGATCAAGTCCTGAATACGATTAAATTTTGTGGTACGACTGTATAGCATAAGCAGTAATATATAGTTTAGAAAAGTACCACTAGATGACAGCAGCAATTTCAAAAACAATGTATGCTTAAACATAAGTTCAATAGATGGCAGCACGATAAGTAAATGAATTTCTAATCCTCACGTGCAAAGATATAAAGTGGAAATACAGAAACTTCATTAATAACACTGGCCTACAAGATGTTAAAACATTTCAAATTGAGCTTCTTCGAACTAACTTTTCTAGTGCTGATTTCAAATCTGAACTGAAAAAAAAATCACGTCTGGGTTTTTTATTATTGTGTTTCTGATATATGCAGTTTTTAAAAAGTAGCGCTTGTAGTCATGATAAAAAACGACATAGGAACTTTAATTTTGTTTCAGGATTCGAAATTTCGGGTTGTTTTGTTTTTGAAAAAATGGTGGAAAACAAATTTTTTCACTGGGAGAAAGAATGTGAAACCTCAACCGAACCACTATTGTTGCAGTTTTTACGGAAGGTGAAGCACGTGCTGCTATAGTGGCGAATTTAGGGGGGCAGGGGCTATGGCCCGGGGATGCATGATTTCATGGAAAAATATTTTTTAAAGGATTGGAAGAATATCCAAAAACAATGCTCAAAGAAAATTATATTTTTAGGCATCAATCTAATGGGAAATTTTTCGCAGGTATCAAATCCGTTGAAATTTTTACTCTATCTCAGGGATGGCGAACATATGACCCGCGGGTCAGATACTGACCCACGCAGGCTTTTTTAATGATCCACGCGTAGATTTTTAAAATTTTACTAGCATCATTTCATCATATACATAAAAAAATTTTAATTAATTTTTGAACCTCTCTTTTAAAAAATGTGACGAAAATACAAATGTTTACTAAAAACTTAAAAATGCAAAAGAAAAATGCATAAATGATTTTTGTAAAATGTTCTAGATTTATTGATTAAACATAATGTTGTTTAAAGATTTATATCTAGGCCTATTGAGTAGAATATGTAAATTTATGAAATACCGCTTGAGAATGAACGAATATGGCAAATACTAACAATAAAGACATTTATTAAGGCCCCGTCCACATGATTCGCGTAAAACGCACATTTGGCTAGGCTAGCGAGGTCCCATTCTTCAAGTTCGCAAAAATAGTAACTTGAATTAAAAATATATATATACACAATTTAATGGCGTCACTTCACAAACGCTTCATGTGAACAGGGCCTAAGGCCACGTTCACATGAGACGTTTCAACGCGCGTTTGATGAGGATTAAAAAATTGAGAACCAAAAAAAGTAGTTTTTTTACCATGCTCCCTTCACCCTTTCAAAGTGACACACGAGCTAGTTCTAAAAAAAATAATGTACAAAATTTGAACAACTTCTTCAAAAGGTTCCTCCTTTCCTGCTCTACTGGTGAGTTTTGATTGTTAAAATCTACCCGTAGATGGCGCCAGGTGTTTCATGGTAAGTTTGAAACGTACGTCTCTTGTAAATAGTTGTTCTGACAAGAGGATGGAGACAGACCGAATCCTAATGTTAAAACTTACATGAATCGCCGCTAGAGGGCGTATATACCTTAAACTTTTTTAGTTTTGCAGCGATAGGGAAAATTTGGAAAAAATCCCTCTTCTGATGTGTAATGTTTATGTTTGTTGAAGCATGTACTTGTGCAGATACACACACATTCGAGGAGAGAAACTGATGGATTTCAACGGTCTTTCTATTGAAAGTGGGAGAATAAAAAACTGTTCACGGAAAAGTAAGTAGAGCAATCTCCTCCACTTTTGAAAAGTTATTTTTGATATAGCAGATATGAAAACTGCATAACTCGGTGGAAAAAAATTTAAGTGATGGATAGATGCAAGAAAAATTTGTTTCAGCTTTCATCTTGAATTGTTACGCTGTTGCGTTTAATTATGTTTGCGAAGTGTAATTTTAGTATGAAGTAGTGAGATGTTTGTCCAGCAGTTTGTTTTTTGATGCATAATTACATATAATCGAGTTTTTATGATTACATTATATGAACGTCCATAAATTGAATACGTCTGATTATATAGTAATAGACCATTTCTTACAATTTTGTCTCATAAAATCTTACTCAATTTAATGATTTATTAAAATGTTTTAGGGTATGCTCATTAAAAATCATGATTTTAATCCAGGGATCAAACTGGGAGGAGGAACATAACCTTTGTAAACAAAATGTAAAGCAGTGAAGCAAACATGAATATTATTGTTGGGTTTCACTCTGGCCATTTCTGTCTTTCTACGTAAACTGCTCTCCTCCTGGTTCCATTTCAGTCAGGCCAGAATATTTAGTATAAACCAAATAATGCAGTCATAAAATTTCAAATTCAATTCACTGGTCGGGGAGTTTTAGGCTGGCACCCTGCATGAAGGCTCTATATGCATTTCTTTATTTTTCTTTATCTTAGAAAACAAATGTACTTAGGAAACATACCAAGTTTTTTATAAAATTTATGAATGATTCTTTCCTGTATAATTCTGCCCATTGCTTTCAGTATGTGCCAGCAAGTTCGATTTAACTTAAAGGGGGTGAGGTGCAGTGGCAGATTTAGGGGTGGGCTATAGTCCAGGGCAGCTAAAAGTTTTGGAAAAATAACAAATGAACAATAAAAATAAATTAAAATCAACCAATTTAAAAACATTAATAACATGCTTGAATTTTGAATGGCATTGTATACAAGGAAATTGCACAGGAGGGGAGTGCAGAATTCAAGTACCCAACTCACCCATAACTGAGTATACGCTTGTTTGAGAACCAAGTTTTTATTTTAAATACAGTTCCTTATATAGTAAACTATACAGTATTTTCTCAATATTTGTTTTTGAAATATTGGTACGAGTTGTTTGCTGGTTGTTTGTTTAAAATTTTATTCTAAGTTCTCATATATTTTATAATAAACAGTGTTATATGTCGATCTGGCTTTGGTTATACCAAACCACTGTTGAACAAAATTAGGGTAGTACCTACTAATGGTTTTGTGCTATTGATACACCTATGGGGAGAAAGCGTAAAAGGGAGGTGATATCATTGCTGAATGTGGCAGCAAGTTACCGGTAGTTCTAGGCGGCAGAAGTATAAATCTGCCACTGAAAAGGGGCTATTGTGGTTCGGGAGGTTTCTCATGGCGTTAGTGGCTTGCAAGCTATAAATGACATGGGTTCAATTCATGTGACTCTACCCTGAGTGTATTTATTTTTTTAATGCACACCTAATTCTGTTTTCAGGCGAGTCATTTTGTTTTAACATAAGCGGACCAAGCCAATTTCTAAGAATTTATTTGCACAAATTTTAATTACATAAAAGCTAGTGTATGCGTTTTGGAACGCGTGCTTTCATTTACCAATCTACATCTAGGTATCAACGTTTTTATTGTATTTGGTTGCTAACACATCTGAATTTCCTAACAACATTACATTGTTACACAATTGGCGGAGAAAGATTTGATAATCTATCATTTGAAGATATTGATGAATCAGTCGACAAAGCTCCCTAAGCGAAGATGAAATATTAGAGGCTGTAATTGAGACTCCTAATCCACAGGATGTAGTGGTAATATAAATATAATTATCCTGTTCTAAATGCAGAGTTAATAAAAGAATGTCTGGAACTGACCAGAAAATTGGGTAATCATTTTGTAAAACATGATACTTTTGAGGAACGCGGTGGAAAATTTGAACGTGAAGTGAAGTTGTTGGCAGCCTCTTGCAGAGAATTATATAACGGGCTAACGAAAACGATTAATAACTGAATTAGTTTGTAAACATCCGCACGAGTTGAGGCTCGTGCTCGTCCAAACAGAATTAGGTGTACATTAAGTTGACAAAAAAAAGGAGAGTTTGATCTCATTTGTAGTGTACTGATGTGCACACTTTATATTTTCAGGTTCCTTATCCGTCAGGTATCTAATTGGCCATCTGGGATAATACTCTTATTTATGTTTTTGTAATTTCTATTATCAAAATATGTTCTATGTCGTTTTGTTTTTATTTCTTGAGGCAGGTGTTATTGTAAATCAGACTTTTGAAAAATAAACAGTGAATGAGTTATTGCCAAAATGTTAAGTAGTTTTTTAAATGACCGAATTAAAAAATAAAGTTTTAAGATAAAAATATTTAAAACTGGGAAAAATCTCTTAATAGTTATTATTTAAGTTTTGATATGCAAAAAGTTTCTTTAAGTCTAGTATAATAAATTATATTTACAGAAAAATAAATTTTGGTACCATTACTGAATTACTTGATATTTAAAGTTCTTTGTTTATTGAATTGAAAAAATAAAAGTTTTTATCTACCATTTGTTTCTTTGTTTTTCTTGTATGATAATAGCCTGTTGTGTTGCTCCAGTACGGCATTAATTAAAAAATACCTTGAGTAATGAATTAAAGTACATATTCACTGTAACTGTCCTGTTTGTTTAATATCTTGCAATGTCAGTGTCTTGCAAATCATTCTGAAAATATTAAATGTTCCTGACAATTTGTATTAAAATATTTATATTTACATCTTTAGTTATAATTTTAATAATTATTCAAGTTTTTTCATAATTACCAATGCTGTCTATGGTACACGCAAGTATTGTTAAAATTGAGACTTGGTAACTTAGTAATTTTTCTGGATTGAACTGTTTTGTAATTTAAAGTGAACTTTAGAACTGAACTAATTGTACTTATTTGTGGAACATAATATAGACCAGGTGACTGCATGCATAAAGAAGTCATTTAGAGTTTGGATGAAAATCCAAATTTTTTCCATATTGTGTTTGGAGAAAGCCTACTTGTGTGTAGTGTAATGTCAACAGAGGTCCCTAAATGTGTTCTTAGGAAATTTTCGGTTAGAAGTCAGTCATACTTTTTTATATCTTCCAGAGACTTTACGATCTTTTACTTTTTATCTTTACTACTACAGCACTGATAACATTTGAAGAAATTGCAAACCAATTTTTAGTTTGGTAAATGTCTTAAGTCATACAATTTTCTGTAGTTATACAATCTGATTATTGCAACTTTTGCAATATTGGCTTTGGTCAGATTTGCATTAAAAGCTAATCTAGTTTCTCTTCAGCCCTATTGAAGAAAAAATAAATTTTAATCTTATTCAGATGTATGTTCTTGATTAAAATAACAAAGAGGTAAAGCTTCAGTTGAAAATTTTTCACTACTCTACATAAATATAACACTTTTTGGTAATATGTTACTTAAATTTGCATTAGACTATCATAATTTTCTAAACTCTATGAGTCAGCTAGACTTGTTTAAAGTAGACTTCTGTGTAACTTACATAAACTGTGCTCGTGTTATTGCCATAGATGTAATGTAACTCACTCATAACATCTGTCAAGATCAGAACATAAAAATTTTAGATGACAATATAATTTTGAACAGCCTTGAAAAATAAATTTAAACCTGCATCATGCTTCTAAGTTAATTAAAACCCATTTAAAGTACTTGGTAAGTGAAACATTGCCCAGATATGTATCCTATCTGTTTTCTGAGAAAATAACACAATTTTAAGATGGAGTAATTATTATTAAAATCAAAGCTTAATAACTCGAACAGAATGAGACAGTTTTCCTCATACTTTTTCCATTCACAACTAGTTGAGGTCATGGATGAGGAGTTCGCGTCCAGCCAGAAACCGTTGTGTGGAAAGGGGTCTGGTCCATGTTAAATCTTTTGTGTCTTCACGTTGGTGAGGAAGTTTGGAGTGGAGTTGAATTAAATAAACTAATTTTTTCCAGCTGCATTGTACCCCAATATATACCATAAGACAAAATCATTCTGACAAATGAAATTCTTTTATGGCCATGAACATGTCTTGTTGCTCTAGAACTGAATTACCACTTGTCCATTCCTTGTGGGATCAAAATCTTTCACTGATGGTCCATTTATATTGCACATCATCGGATTACATAAAAACTACAAGATAATAAATCTGAAAGCCCATATTTGTCAAGTGTTGTTTCAACAGCCTTAGGGAATCCGTCAGCAGTTGCATTTTCCAGAAGTAAAATGGATAAAAAAATATCTAGCTGTCATCTTTTATGAAACGTACATATAAAATTGCTCTTCAGTACCGAAATTTTAAAACATTGATGTATGCCATTGAGACATCAGTTTTTTAAATCAGCGATAGATTGTTTATTTTCAATGCTGGTTTACCGATGATAGCGCTAACATCAATGTTTTAGATTCCGAATGATTTCTTACTAAGCTAGCTGTAGCCAATCAACATTAAACAATTCTCTGAACTTCAAAATTATAATTTGTTTGCAGATTTGTCAACATCCAAACTAAATGACAAGTAAATCGCAACAGGTGGTAAACGCTTGATAAAATTGATGCTAATTTTCATTAATTCAAGGGTATTCTTTCCCCCCTTTATTCCTAGAAAGATCATTTTATACACCAAGTTTGATTAAAAGCTCATAGGTTTAGTAAAATAATATAACTCAAGTTTTGATGTTTAGGCATTTTATTTATATATCATAAGAAAAGTTGTAATAAAAAGAACATTTTCCCGAGTTCAGGCACTTGAACAAACTTCTTTATCTGCAGACTAGGCAACCTAAAATAAACCAGATTCCATTTCCACATCACCCATGAGGTAGGAATCATGACGCGTTTTTTTTTAAAGTATTGCCAGGAACCTTAATCCTCTTTGTACCTGAAAAAGAAAAGTTGCAATTTGAGCTAACTTTTCCTTTCTCTAGAGCAATAATTTTATCAAACATCCTGTCACAGACAAATTTCATAAGCAAATGGAGTGTTCTATCCAGACGTTTTACTTTTTTACCTTCCAAATATATATATTTTATCATCCTGTGCATACGTTCAATGTCCATGTTCGTGTTGACACAAGCCCATTTGCGATACACAAAGCCCACTCTTGTTTTTTAAAACCACAAATGTGTCTTCATCAGTCTGATTGTAAGCATCTGAGCATTTTATAAATAATGGCCTGCTCTAATGAATCTGAAACTAATTCCTACAATTTCCTTCTCCAAACTTCTATCCACTTGCCAAGAGCAATTCAAACGTTTTAAAAGTTTACCAAAAGCTGATGCCTATCATTTATAAATGCTTTAGCATCATCACTCATATAAAGGTTTGTGGAGAAATGGATTTTGTTTTTTAATGCACTGAAAGCAATACTGAGTGCAATACTATCTTGACGATTGCCGAAAATGAAAGCACAGGGAAAACCTTCCTTTTATCGTCAAGAAGCAGCACTGTGGCTGAATCAAAGTTATACGCATTTACACCACGTGTATAATCAATGCATATAACATCATTGCCATACAAATTAAGCATACCTTTCTGGGAATCATTCATAAAAACTAGAATAAAATCTTAATTTTTTTCAATTGGGACAGTCGGCAAAAAGTACATTTTGTGGCTTATAGAAAACAACAACAGAGTTTTCATCTTGCTGCATGCGACTTACCCATTTGTAACACTAACAACATCATTCCTATCCAATACTCCAATCAAGTTTAAATTATATTAAGTAATAACATATTGTCTAGTTGAGAGATGAATAGGTTCTAAATGATCACCTATTGAATCACGTATTTCATCCAGAATTATCGTGATGAGCATACCATTTGTTTACATCAATCTTTTCTTTTTCCTCCCCACCAACATTCATTCCACCCAAGTCATTATCATGACCAACATGGGTTTGACGTATGTAACAAAGAAACCACTGCTATTCTGTTAATTTCATCATAACAGGGCAGACTGAATAAATTTTATTCGAACTAAGCAATTTAATGGTTTTTCTTTCCTTTACTTTTACTAGCAAATTCCTCACTGCGATGACAGTGAAAAGAGGTTTTGCAGATACCATTTATGCCTTTAAACTCAATTCCACTTTACAAATATGGAAGACGTTTCTTTTTCAGTTTCATTTTTCCAAGCCATGAATTCTTTTGACTGGCATTTTAACTCTTCACTTTACAGAGTTAAATCATGCAGACATCATGTGTTCTTCCAAAGATTTTCTGGAGATAACAGTTATTGGACACAAAGTACATTTTAAATCTGATGTGCCGACATAAATTCGAAGTGGAAAAAGATTAATCACATTCCACACATTTATGATTAATTCCTTCCATGCTGCTTTATGAGTGAACCAATAAAAACAAAATAAATTAATCAAAACTCCTTAAATTTGTCCAAGATAAAATCACAAGAAAACTTGACAATTCTATGAAATATCAATTTACTAATAAACCAAATCAACTATCCAATCGCTAATTAATCTAAACGAAATGTATTGAATTGAAATGTGTGTGAATTGTTAGAAAACTCTTATTAGAAGAGTAAATATAAAACAAATTAGCGAAATAAAAAAAATGGCAGATTAGAGGGAATCCTTATTTTATACGTTAATGAATAGAAAATGACAATTTTAACTCAAACCTTCAAATAAAAAAAAAGATGCTTGAATTTCGCTTAGTAATTGATCCGTTGAGAACACAGACACATTATGCATCAAAATCAGCGATGAAAAAAAAAACAATGGGGGATGAACGATGATCCTAATTTTGTCAAACGCTAATTAACTAAATTAAAAACACACAGATTATTACAGTATACATTAATTAAATTAATTGCTAGAATACTCTAATTAGAAGAGTAAATATAAAACAAATTAGCGAAATAAAAAAAAATGGCGGATTAGAGGGAATCCTAATTTTATAAAACGTTAATGAACAGAAATGACAGTATGAAATCAAAACTAAACATGACAAACAAAAAATACTTGAATTTCGCTTAGTAATTAATCCGAAGGGACCACAAATACAATTACGCTTTAAAATCAGTGACGAACAAAAAAATGACGGATCAACGAAAATCGTAATTTTATTAAACGTTAATTAACTTATTTAAAAAGCAACACAGTTTATGACAATATAAAATTATGCAAAATCATGAACTTAATATGACAAAGAAAATGCGATACTTGTGAATTCCAGCTAGAAATCTGAGCTAATTCCGAAGGACATGAGACACGGCACAAAAATACACGGCAAGGCGGCAGCTAGAATTGAGACAGACCGAATCCTTATGTTAAATGAAAATACGCAGAGATTTTCCCCATTTGTACGAATATCCCTCCCTAAAGTATTTTTCCCTTGCCGCTGCAGAGCATTAAACGTATAGTCCCTCTAGTGGCAATTTGTGTAAGTTTTAACATTAGGATTCGGTCTGACTCCATTCGCTTTAGACCAGTGTTTCCCAAACTATTTTGGTCGAGGAACCCCCAAATTTGTTGCCAATGATCGCGGAACCCTGAATATTTTTTATATAACGACTTTTCAAAATTTAATATCTGATATTAAATGAAACAAGAATTATTTTGGTATTTCGGATTTTATTGAATTAAACGAAACTAAAAAAAAAATATTATAGAAATAATTAATAAAAATACAAAACATCAACTAAAATAAATGAAAAAACTTTAATGTGAAGAATGCACCTGCTTCTTTGATTCCATGATTCTCTTAAAATTGGGCGTTATGTTTGATAACTGATCTCTGGTGCAGCATCAAGTTTGTTACGATATTTGGTTTTTGTCGCAACATATTTTTAAAACCCAGCTTCACACAAATAAAAACGTAGTAAACGGCAATAGAATTCGAATACCATGTTTTGATAAATTTGGATATTCATCGAATACATCTGACCAGAATATTGTTAACGAAACTGTTCTAAATTTGGTTTCTAATTGTGTATCCGAACTCAATTCAATCAATTTTTCATAATCCATGGAAAAAAATTATTTCGGTTTTTCTTTTATTTTGAAAGGATTTTGTACCCAGTAATTATCTTGATTCTCTAGGTTTGGAAAGTAATCACTGAGTGATTGCTGTAAACTGGACAGATATGTTTTTATACCGTCGCGGATTTCCATATCTAAATTCACTTCAGATTCTTAGAGAAAATCACTAAGCGTCTGGAAACACTCGAAGTTGTTTTGCTCCACAGCTGAAATCCAATATTGTATTTTCCTTGAAAAGGCAACCAATTTATCTTTTGTTTGGAATATGTTGACTTGTTTTCCTTGAAGAGCCAAACATAATTCGTTCAATTTTCCAAATATGTCAGCAAGGTATGCAAGTGTAGATAGCAAGTGATATTATTTAACCCTGTCTGATAATTCAAATTTATGACCAATATAATACGCCATCAGTTCCTTTCGCAATTCAAATATTTTTTTTTTCTAATGGCGGGCACATTTGACCTAAGTCATTGGCCACTACAAGGCCGGAAGTGATGGCCACTTGTGAAGGAGCACCCAGTGGGAGGACCATCATTGCCCCTAACAACTTATATTTCGTAATTTTGAACTATGTTCAGATGACGAAGCAACACCTGAGCTGGTATACGCTTACAAACATCCATGCCCGAACCCGGATTCGAACCGGGGACTTTCCGATCTAGAGGCTAACACCTTAACCACTATACCGGTTGGTCGGCGCAATTCAAATATTTGCACAAATATTTGCGATAACCATCTAACATCCGTAGGAAGAAGTAAAGTGGTGTGAATACATATATCTTCGCAAATGTCTTTGAAAATACGTGATTGCAATGGTTTACTTTTGATAAAATTAATAATCTTCACTGCTTCGTCTAGAACAGATTTAAATGTCACCGAAATCCTTTTTGTTACTAATGCATATCTGTGAAGAATGCAATGAGTACTGTTACAGTTTTTTGCAACATTTTTAATCCGTGCTACAGCACCACTCACTTTTCCTGTCATTGCTTTTGCTGCATCGCTGCATACTTCAATACATTTTTCCCAGTTCATTTCATGCGTTGTCATAAAATTATCAATGCAGTTAAATATATTTTCCCCCGTGGTGTTAATGTTCACACTATCAAATAAAAGCATATATTCTTCAATTTTTTTATTAAAATCATACCGAATGAAAACAAGCAAAATTGCTAATCTAGTAACGTCTGTGAGCTTATCTAGTTGTAATACATAAGCGTCACACGCCTGTAACCATGAAATAAGTTCTATTTAAATGGCACCGACAATATCGTTAATACGCCTTTTTACAGTATTGTTAGAAAGAGACAAACTTTCAATTTGTTTGCTATACTCTTCGCCGAATACACACGAAACGATGTCTTGAACGAACGCAAGGTTTAATAAGTGATTCGCCAATAACATGTGCCTCGCCTGCAAGAGCAATACGGCAAGATACTTTATACGACGCTTCCGTTATCTTTTGATTATTGTTTTGAAATTTTTTATCATAAAACTCTTGCTTTTATTATGGTTTTCAAGTTTTCTTCTTAAAAAAAAAGAAATATCTGCCTTTATTTGTTGGGTAATTTTTTGTTCAGTCGCCTTATTTAAAATTTTAAATTTAGTGCGTTGGTCGATTGTATACTTTCCAAGGAAAACGTGAATATATTAGACGCCATTCTTATTTTTTTAATGAAATAAAATTTGTCACGCGGAACCCCTAAATTTTTTCGTGGAACCCCAGGGTTCCGCGGAACCCACTTTGGGAACCACTGCTTTAGACTTCTTCATCCTCTTCAACATTTCATCATTCTCCCAGGAAATTGCATCAGAATGATTCATTACTAATACATCATGGCGTCATCTAGTGGCTAAGTATCTAACTAATTGTAAATAAGAATCCTTTATATATATATATATAGATTTGAAATTCAAGTAACTTAACTAATCACCTGCAGACGAAGTTATAAAATTTGAAAAGAGCTTAAGATAACAATTGAGATTAAAATTTACATGAAGAAAAAGATATCAAACTGGCTTATAATATGCAAGGTAAATAAAACTGCGATGCCGAATGCAGCGGTGTTTGTGACATCTTTACCTTTTCAGTTTGGATCGGGTGAGAGCAGCACCAAGATGGCTTCACGAGAGGCGTTGAGGTCCATGGACTATGTGGTGATTGCGTTCACCATGGTCGTCTCAGTAGCCATAGGGGTGTACTTCCGATTCACGGGAACAGGCAGAGGACCACGAGCAAGTTCCTCGTGGGAGGTCGGACCATGGGCAGGTTTCCGACTGTATTCCCCTTGGTGGTGACCGGCGTGTCCGGCATCGCCATTGTTGGGGAAGTGGCGGACGTGTACCTTTACGGGACGTAGCGCTACATCGCCTTCATTTTCATTTTCCTCTTCCTATTGTGCCTGGTGACGAAATTTGTGCTCCTCCCGGTGTACTATTCTGTGGGATCGAGACTACGAAGTATGTCTGCTATTACTTTTACACTGCGATAGAACATAATTCCTTCAACGGATTCAGATTTTTATTTCTTTTGCACATCAGGAGTGTATTTAAAGGGGAACTTTTTTATAATATCTACAGCATACGTTGGACAAAAATTCAACGCATACATATCCATCTGTAAAGGTCATCCACAAAGTAAGTTTCCCACGACCCGTAAAAAGAAACAAAAAATAATTACCTGGAAAGATTTATTGCTAGAGATACAGCAATATTTCAGCCCATAGTAATAAGATATAGATATGACAGTTTTAACAAAAAAGTAACGAAAATGTCTCGATTTTTCCCGAATTTCAAAAGAATATTAACAGGAACAAAATTGAAATTTCTAAAAAAAACTCGAAGAGCTGCAAACATTTACGTGTAGAGGTGCTCTAAAAAAATCACGACTGAAGACGGATAATTTGCATGTCTTTTGCTAACTCGCGTTTGAAATATAGATTTTAAAATTTTTACATTTAATAAACTCTAAAATAATAGCCGCGTCGGAAAAAAATCTTCAAAATTGTCCAGGGAACACGATGAAGAACAAACCATGTTAATTTCGTAATTTTCTGATCCGTACTTTCTCGGGAAACCGTGTACGAATCGAGCTAAACAACCTAGTTTTCAATCCTGCGGTGGCTGCAGTAACTTTTTTTTCATATAGAACTCCATGAAACTTTTTTCTGGGCTTTTATTGTGATATTGCGCACATTTTTAAACTGAACTTTTTGTGTGATCTCCTTTATTTTTTGAGCTATTTTTTTTAACTTCCATTTTCGCTGTAGGCTCTCAATAAATTCAGCATGGTCACTTTACTATAGTTACTATAGTACCCGTTACTTCCTTGACTATACAAGACGCTGTTTCGAATTTAAAGGGCTTAAAGAGACTTTACAGGTCACCCTGTATAGATATACAACAAACTTATGGATATTTCTTCTTTTCAGTTCTTGGAGAAAAGATTTGGAAGAAAAAATAGGCGATTAGTGTTCTTTTTCTGCTACGTCCACACAATAAGAAATATGCTTCAAATTTCCCGATTAACTACTTTTACTGCATGAATTTGCTCAAAATATGTATTCTTTCACCTACTTCTACGCCTAGACTATTCACAGTTCACCACAGACACTTCATAAAATAACTAGGAAATATTACTACACTAGAAAGAATAATAATTGTAGCCACATTCCTAGTCAATAATATTAGTGTTTCCAACGAGATATATCGTCTTTAAAGATCGGAACATTTTTTCTAATAACGAGATATCTGGTCATCATGACCGAATTTTTGACAATGACAAGATCTGGTCAGTTTTTTCGAATGACGAGATATCTAGTCCGCTTTTAGCTGATGGCCAGATACCCGTCAAAACAAGCACTAGGATGGAGGTTTAAATGGGTAAAACTTCAACAAAACGAGGAAAATATATCTTTCCAAAAACTATAGCTTTTGCTAATTGAAGACTATTGCGTGGTTCTGATGAGAAGACAGATTACTTTGGGGAAGTCCGTTTCAATTAAAGTGGGGAGTTAAGGCTGGTTTACGATGCTGCGTATGTCCAACTGCGTAGGCTCCGCCTTAACGCATACGCGGAGGATAGAGAGAACCAGCTTTCTATTATGCACACTAGATGGCGTGTTTACTTTTCGCGCGCTTTCTTGATCCTTTTCAGTATTTTTTTACAAGCGTTTTTTTTTTCTACCGTCTTATGTTTACTTTAACCAATTTTGAGAACCGTTCGTTTTTTTTCTTTTCCCACGGGAGACATTTGTGTAGGTACTTGAGAACATTACGAAAATAACTTTTAAGTCAGAACATAACCAAAGTTAGAATAAACAAGTAAATCTCGATTTCTAAGAAATATTGTATCGATTGTGAATACTCAGATAAATCAACATTAAAACTATTTTCTTTCCAAAATATCTACTTTAAACTGAGACTAAGTATTAAATTTAATCAGAGCATTAAAAACCAAAATGAAATTAAGTTAGATGAAAAATTTGTTTTTAAATCTTTTTCCTTTTTGAGCTTTTTATGTGAAATTAAAGGAAAATACAAAATTTGATATCTGATGAGGTTTTTTAGTTATTTAAAAATAAATATAAATATATCTTCGATGTACTCATTATCAGGGTGTCAAGATTTAAATCACTTAGATTTAAATCAATGATTAAAATCACTTGATATAAATCAACGAATAAAATCATGATTGATCAAAAATTGAGATCATTGAAATCATGATTGATAAAAAAATTGAGATAATTGAAATCAAATGATTTTTTTTTAAATCACTGATTTAAATCACAACTAATTACACATTTTTATTACTTGTAAATACACCACAGAATAATCACAGAAGTGATAAAATGCTTTAATTTTTCTACACTCATGGTGATTTCAGCACTAATGGATACACCCAGCTCAGAAGGAACTGGGTCAATTACTGCTTATTATAAAAGTTTGCAATAGCTAGTTGTAACTTATTAGAATATGCTATTTACTGGAAACAGTAATGTAAACACACATGACATCATAAATCTTAATGCCAGGAAGAGTAATCTATAAACATTCCTGATTAACAGCACTCATAATATAAACACTTAAAGAAAGTATGCAACAGTTTGATTCAAAATTATAAACTAAAGTGGTGACTGATTTCATAAACTAAAAAACGCATAAGTAGGAAGTATGCAAATTATTAGAATTTCAGCGCACACGCACATCACGCGCGCCTGTGGCGCCACTTCAAAGCGTTATTTAAGGCTTGGAGATTTCGACGGTTTCAAGTACGCCAATTGTGTTTTTCTTGTGGTTTTTTCAAAAAAACGATCAATTATGCCTCGTAGAAAACAGCGACCATCTTTTGATCAAATATCCGAGTTCGACAGAGGAAGGATAGTGGCCTACCAAGATTGTGGATTATCTTTCAGGGAAATCGGTAGTCGTGTTGGACGAAACCAAACAACTGTAATGCGGATATGTGATCGTTGGATGCAGGAGGGTTCGATCACATCCACCTCAGTGTACCACTTCACGTGATGACAGGCATATTGTGCGTATGGCAGTGACGGATCGCTCAGCCACATCACGAACCATAGCACTGCACATTCAGTCTGTAACGCATCATCCAGTGTCTGCGCGTACCATTCGACGCCGTTTACAGCAGAGTGGTCTGTCCGCAAGACGTCCATTGACGCAGAACCACAGACGTCTCGGCCGTGAACCGTGCACTATAATGTGCACGGTTCAATATCTTTTCATGGATATTTGCATACAGTGAGTACTTATCGTCATTTAGTGAGTGAAATTGGTTACGAAATTCTGTCTGTCCGTCTTTCTGTTCTATGTTCGATTTTCTGTTTATGTGTTTGTGCAGGCATCACATGAATTTTATTCCAGATATTTGATTGCAATGTGTTTTATTTTATTCATTATATATAAGTTTAGTGAATGCAGTATTAAAAATTTCTGTATTGTTATATACTGCTGTTTGTAAAAAATGCAACACCATGAAGGAGTCCTCAGAATTAAATGAAATTTAAAACACAAACGACTTGTATTAGTACAAATAAGAGAATAAATTTTCAAAGCAAAAAAACAAAATAAAGTCTCCGAAATCAGTATTTGGTGCAGCCACCACGCGCTGCAAAAAATTGCTGCAAAACGACATGGCATGGAGTGAAACAGATATTGAATGTCTTCTTGTGGAAGAGAATTCCATATTGTTTGTATGCGCACCCAAAGTTCGTCTTTTGAAGCTGTAGGACGTGGATCACGAGCTACACGCGGACCAACCAAATCCCACACTTGCTCAATAGGCGACATAACCTGCGAATAAGCAGGCCAAGGAATAAGTTGCATGTGTTGGGTGAAAAGAAGTCTCGAACATTCCTTGCAACATGTGGGCGTGCATTAACCTGTTGAAAGATAGCTCCAGGGATGCCTTGAAGGAAGGGAACGACTTCGGGCTCTAGCACTTTATGGACGTACCTGTTGCTATTCAGATTACCCTCAATTCGTAGCAGCTGAGATCGTCTATGATACGAAATCTCACTTTGTAGCACCACCAAAATCGTTCCTTGTAGTAGTAACCTTAGTGTCACCTTTCGTCATTTTGTAGCTTTGTCATACAGCAAGGGTGCGATGTATGTGAAATGTATTATATGAAAGGATATGCATGTGTAGGATTTGTGTACAAAGTAGGTTGTAGAAATTGTAAAGATAGGGAAATTAATGTAAAAATCTATATATATATTTCTCTTACGTGGCACGCAATAAAGACGTTATTTGTTACCGCGTTTTGGCAACATTGTGCGATTGTTTGTTCACTAGGAGCCTCGGGCCTCATTTGAATCTATAGCGTTATCGCGGATGAAATTTTATTGAAAAAAAAATGAATTTTAGACGAGCTGTTGCGGTTTGTAATAGAAATCTAAGAAAGCGGAGGATCTTTTCAGGGCTATTTAAAAAACGTTCCTTTTCAAGGCTAACAATTATAGTACAACAAGACGCATGCACTACAACTTTCGACAACAAACTCAGTCAAAAAGTGTATGGGTGGCTCGAGTACTGGGGAAATGTACACACAAACAACATGATGGGTATTCAATTTCCAAAGCAGCGTTCACATTGCGAGTAAAAGTTTGCTCAAAGTTTTCATTTAAATTCTGATTCCAGAGGTACTGTATATATCTTTTATGTAAATTACAACAAATTTAGATTTGAAAAATATTTTTTTGGAATATCATATTTTGTAATCAATCCCTTCTGCTAGGACACGTGTCTTCATTGATGCGAGCGAAGCGAGCATAGGTTCGCGCAGCGAACCAATGAGAATTGCGAAGCAATCCTCCGAGGGTTGGCGAGCGTTAGCGAGCAGGGGGCGGGCCCCCTAGTATTATTTTATTTTACGAAAAACGTAAGTCATATATTTTGATCATCTCTTAAATATAGACTAAACCAATTCAAACCGAGTAAGGTCTAGTATTTTGCTAGTATACAAATAATTTCCTAATTAAAAAGTGTAAAGATTATGTTATTTAAGTTTAACTAATCCCTTTTAGAACTAACAAATTTTTAAAGTTGCTCTAGAACCACAAAGCACTTGCTGCTTTTCTCTGAACCTAGAGACTGGATGGCCGCTGTAGCCAGTTTAGCAGGGCAACGGATTAGCGACCGGAGGGTTGCGAGTTCGAATCCAACCAAATACCAAAGTACGAAGTGGGCTGTTGCATGTCCAATCTGACCTCAAACGTCCTCAGGTTGGCTTGGCGTGGAAGTTTCGAGAGTGGTGTGCCAGGACGGATGTGACCTCGTCATCTGACCATTGGTTCAAACTGACGTGTTGTAGTCCTCGGATCTTTCTCATCGTGATTGAAAACAGACCGTCCCCAATAATCTGTTATGTTACTCCACTGTGACGATAAATGAATACCTACCTAACTGGAGACTAGATGGATTTTATTCTTCGCAAAGAGAAAAAATTTACGATGCAAATTTGGAACTTTATATTCAACGATATTTATTTTTGTGCACTTTTTACATCATTGATTGTTATTGTGGTTTTTATAGATACCCGTTGCTTTGTGTTTTCCAGTTATTGAATATGTCTGTCGTGCTGTACACCCCTGCAATCGCGCTGAATGCTGTCACAGAGCTCAGTTCGAGTACCTCACTTCTTCTGGTCGGAGTTTTCAGCGTCTTGTACACTGGAATGGTAAGATTTTACTTATACTTTGACTTTGACTTTTATTTTACTTAACTGAAACGGTGGTATGCATGGTGTTTCGAAGCATCCTGTTCAAATTTTAAGGAATGGAAACACAAAATGCCACCCTATTCACATATGATTGTAAAAGGGATGCAGGATTAACCTGAATATGCTGGAGAGTACACTACAGTGTAGAAATGAAAGACATCAAGTATATAACTGCCAATTTTATGGGCCCGAATATTACTAATTGGTTGTACAGTGTGGCCCTGAGGAGAGAACAGTTGACCTTGGGTCAGTCGATTTTTGAATAGGCGTGGAAGGTTGTTAGGGGCTACCATACGCAAATTGTGAATGCTGTTCACCTTAGCTGGTCTCACCCTCAAAGTCATTTCGTCATCAGACTGTGGTTCAAACGTACTTGGTGTTGTCCGTGGATTTTTCCTTTGGGGTTTGTGCCGGACCCTCACCATTAGCCCGTTGTGTCCCGCCAGTGTGACGATAATTAAAAATACCATATCATACCCTCCGAGTAATTATCACTGATATCACTTTTGAAACTGTGCGATAAACGTAGAACCCGAATCCGCGCTGAAGACGCCAGATGTGGAAGTACTTTTTTCACGTTCCAACTCATTTAAAGAATAAACTTGTCGAAAACCACGTGACTTGTCTGCGCTCTCGCGGGAGCCGGATAATATTTGAGTCCGCAGTTCTGCAAATGGTACACAAAAAAGATTTCTATACCCTTCAGAATGCAGTTGATTGGATCTGTTTTACGTTTGAACAATTTTCTAGACTCGTTTTAACAATTTAGTAATGAGGAAATATATAGTGGTGATACTCGAAATAAAGCGGGTTGAGTAAATAGCGCCTTATTGGAAATGGAACTCGCGTATAAATTACGAAGTTCCTACAGTTGAAATGTAGACCTCCACGTCACAATTGGTGTGTTAAAAATTCAAATTGACTTTTAAACAAATGAAAATACTGAAGGGACATCAAAAAATCAATAATAAGAGTGACGTATGGAATGATAAAATCTTAGTTGTAATAGAAAGAATTACGTGTCTAATTCACGTTCCAAAACAATAGGATAGGTGGCAATCTGGAAAGAGAGAGAGAGAGCAAAGAAAAAGGGAGCTTGTGTTATGGGCAAATAAAAGTCTCAAAAACTTTTTTGGCAATCATCCAGTGTTAACATAAGCCACGCATTTTGCGTTTTGTACAGCTTAATCAAAATATCACGTTGAACGCTGGTGGCGCCATCTACAGTCGTTACTGATAACTAATTGCTCAATCGGGCTACCTCTCAATTTCGTAATTGAAAAGGAGCATGATTCTTTTGGATTTTAACATTCTGTACCTTTCATTTGGTGAGCAGGGTGGTCTGAAAGCAGTCATGTGGGCCGACGTGTTTCAAGATCTCATGATGTGCCTTTGCCTGTTTGCAATTTCCACCTAAGGCATGATGGAAGTCGGAAGTATATCGAAAGTCTACGAAGGAGCATACCAAGGAGGCAGAATGGGTTTTTTCAAGTGAGCATTCTTCAAAACAAAATAAACATTTTTAGAATGTATAGCTTCACATAGAAAGTTCAAAGGCGTTTGGTTTGAATGAACGTCTTCCATTAATTCAAGTACCTACATAAAATATAATTTTCATTGTCTAACCTTTCCATAAAAATTTGGATACAAACTCCATAATTTCAAAGAACATCATCAAATGTTGACGTCATATTTCAAATTTATATCAAAGTTTAATATCGATTACTAAGTTTCAAGTCTTTTGGTCGCCATTTCTGAATTATGAGTAGTAAATTGTTTGAAACGTCTATTGTTAAATTAGCTTCTCAGATTTTCCTTTTATTTCCGAAATAATCCATTCGTTTGTGTGTGCGTGATGGTTAAGTATCTCTCGCATTGATGTCTTGACTTACGAAGAATTAAGAATTGTTTGCTGTTTTTTATTTATTTAGTTTTTATTCGTTAGACTCCAGTTGTGGAAAAATTTAAGCAGATAACTTTAGAATTTGTGTTTTGTAATCGTTAGAACTGTTAACATTTAGAATTCTTCTTAGCTGTACGTCGATCTTTTTATGCATTAACACACATTTTGTACGGACACAAAGAATCATTATTTCAGAGCCAATGCTTCTGTTTAATGTACATAGAGAATTTTGTACATAAATTTTAAATGATACTGTCCTCTTATTTGATCCTACTACATTGTACTGATAACTTCCTGCAACGCTAAATTTGTATCCACCGTTATAATAAAGTCAATTATATAAAAATTTCAATTTAAAAATTATTTATTTAAAGAAAATCATATTTTTAGGTAACGATCTAATGTGAAAATTTTCGCAGATTTTAAATCCCTTGAAATTTTTACTCTATCTTTAACGATCAATGAGGTAGAAAAAAAAGAACTCAGTTAAAACTTTATTTGGTTTTTTAGTCTGCTGACAAATCGTTCCTCTGTAAAATCAAACGGAAGCGGGAAAAAAAATAATTTAGAATCGGCGAACTTTTGTACTGTTGAAATTCCGGCACGACCCAAAAATTGCAAAAAATTCGGATTATCAAATCCCATTACTGAAGTGCCATAAATTCGTCAGGACTTTGATAAAAGAAGGAGTGAAAACAGACAAACACTTTCTTTTATATTAGTACAGATTGATTTTGCGAAGGAAAATCTAAGCTCTGTATTCTAGGCCCTTACAAAATATTTCTTTGGGCAGAACGCCCATTTAATCCAGCTCATCTGAGTACTCGTCGAACAGTTTCAGACGAAGTTGAAATAGATAATTTTTCAGTAAATTCTGTAGAAATTGAAACAGCGTGCTCTATCGTGTATTTTTCATAAATTTTCTAATTATTAATCTTTGATCATGTTGAATTAACTTTGTCTTACGACCTTTCCTTGCCTTGTTTTCGATCCGATTTTCTTCTGTAAAACATTTTACCACATACTGCACATTAGAATGGGATGGATTTACTAATTTAGCGTTATTCCGAACTGTTTTGCCACTACTATGATGAAAAACAATCAATTTCGAATGCTGTTCGTTATTTCCTTACTACTACGAGCCATTTTAAAATAATAAATAGAATATTTTGATGTAAGCAAGCAAAAATTAAAACAAGTCTATTTTTAAATGTCACCACAATGCACAAAAATTAAAAAAATGTTATAGACGATCATTTTACTTATGAATTTATCTGAAAATGTTTCGGTCTACGATCACTTTTGTAACGTCTACGTTCTCTTCTTCCTTGCGTTTTCATTTTTATAAAAAGAAAATGAATCAATGTTATTTGAAAAATGTTGGGTATTATTCAGAATTACATAGAGGTTACAGGGGGAAAAAATTGGACTTTATATTCGAATTCAATTCCAGGTTTCAGTGCCTTTTCTATGAATTTTTAAAGAGTACGAACACTTTTGGCAGCCACTGTATATAAATGAAAACATATATTTTGAAGGAAATTTGTTTCGAAACTTTTTGTACAGGAACCTGAATTGATTTTCCATTTCAGTTTCGTGAATAATCCCAGCAATCCCTACACTTTTGGGAATTCCATTGCATATGGCTTTCAATTTGGTATCTCCCATGCTATCAACCAGTTTGAAATCCAGAGACTCCTTACTGTAGAAACACTAAAAAAGTCACAATTGTAAGGGAACATCCGCTTTTATAAATCGCACATTTGATATTCAAAATAGTGATGTTGAAAAGCATGTGCCACAACCATCCTATACTACCGTCAAAAAGAACGAGGGTTGTCAAATAAATTTAAAACTATTAAAAGTATGCAACAAGCTTTTTTATACGAACTAAATAAGTGCTTGAGAAAATGTATTTTCTTCCTTCTTAAGAACCTCAGCGTTACTATTGGTACAACTTCCTTATGTCAGAAAAAGTGGTACGAAATTTGTAATAAGAGGTGTGGTGTTGGGATATTTTATTACAACTTCGGTCCTGCGGTCAGTTGTGGTCGAATTTTAGTTGATTCACCAATGAGAAGCTGATTGTATTTTATTTTTAGTTATTTCTAGGGGACAGGGGTATTTGTTATTACATGATTTTGTAATAAAATTTATTAGTGATTGATCTTATACCTGCCTGTGCTGCAATCTTTCAATGTTGCCTTGTGGAGTTCGATTCCGGCCTTTGTGATATGCGTTCTGATTATGACTGCCGGACTGACTATGTACGCCGTGTTTAGAGACTGCGATCCGTTAGCAGCAGAGAGTGGAACGGGACTCACGAAATCGGACCAGGTAAGCATTGGAGACAGATTAAGTGATGTCTGTCTACAGAATGGCTCTGATGAGGGCAGATGACCTTGTGAGAGTCCAATTCTATGAAGGTGGTCAGTTCGCTTTAGATAGCAAAATATGTGAACAAAGGCGCACAAATAATTAGTCTACAATATCTGAGTACTTAAAATCTTTAAAGTTCCGATAGATGGAGACACGAGTTCGTTTGGTGATAAAATACAAATCTGGTTCTTTTTTTACCTTATACTAACTGGAGGTTTACTGATACGATTTCAATAACCCATTGCGCTGCTTAAGGACTTTAATTTAACTACCTACCTGATATGATATCAAGGGAGAGAAAATCTTGTTGCTTTGAAACCAGGGCGAATTAAATAATTTTCAATTAATTTATTTTCCTGTTGCATTAATTTCTTTTCCAAAGGTATCCCCGTACGTTTTACCATCAATTAACATGCTATTTTAGGTCATTTTAAATAAAAACGCGTGTGGTAGTGTATAATTCGCATATTGTTATCTAATAAGCAGGCTTTTTTCGACACTACACAGCGCTTCCGTTGATGTATTTTTATTGTTCCAAAGAAGCGTGATGTATCAAGAAATTACAGTGAAGAAAAGAATTTTTACAAATAGAAATTATGTACTTTTATCTTCGACAAAGGTTTGATAAGTAATCTTCATAAAACTCAATCTAAATCACACCTGGTTACATTGTCTGTTATCGTATGAACTCAATAACAAAACAGACATTAATCAATATGAGAAATATAAAACTTCATTATAGCTTACTTAACTTGTCCCCAAACGAATTCGTTTGAAGAAACGAGAATCTGAATTTCCAGGTTTTGCCTTACTTCATCGTCAGCCCCCTCATGCAGTATCCAGGACTGGCAGGATTGTGCATTTCTGGGATTATGAGCTCCTTTATCAGCACGCTTTCATCAGCTCTGTCCACGGTGTTCGTGGAAGATTTCATGTTATTCTAGATCCCACATGAAAATATTTTGAAACTGACACTCCCTCTTTGGGCTAAAGCCTTAGGTAAGATGAATTCTTTTACTGCCTAATAGCATATACAGGGTGGCCCAGAGGGTAATTTTTGAATGATAAAGTACCGCCTTCTTTAACAAGGACACCAGTGAGGTCGTTCTGGAATCCATCCATCACGCGTGAGCAGACTTCGATGTCAATCATGTCTTCTGCAGTTGTAACGGAAGTTTTTAGTTCAGGAAAGGACTTATCTGCCACACTTTGCTCTTCTAATAACTCAACAAGAAGAAATCCGGGTTTAAGTCCGGGGAATAGGGCGGCCATGCAATACCACTTTGGAAGTGCGATGGGTAATCCAATCCAATGATTCTTTCGTAAAAATACTCATTGAGCACTTCGAAAACTTCCGTCGTATGATATGGTCTTGCTCCATCCTGCATAAACCAATGAAGAAAAGGGATGAACTCCCGTCCTGAAACTAATTAAAAAATTCCTACTAATAAATAATTTTTATAAATTAAATTGAAAATAATTTCCCGGCGTTTAATGTGCCATCGATGAAATCTGGGGTATACACACACCATGGGACGATATTGCGCTCCACAAAAGAAATTACCCACTCTAATGATCATGCGCACCAAGTTTGGCCTCACTTGCTCGCTAGCGCCATATATTAGACTTTTTTTTTCAATTACTACCCGCTGGGCCACCCTGTACATGGAGAGGCTCAGTAAGTTTAATGCTGTGTGTATTTCTCTCTTTTAGTTTATTCAATCCTTTATCTTTCCTTATGGATGTATACGAAAGAGGAACGTCCCATAATCGATATATACGAACGAGGAACGTCCCATAATGAATATATACGAACGAGGAACGTCCCATAATGGATATATACGAACGAGGAACGTCCCATAATGAATATATACGAATGAGGAACGTCCCATAATGGATATATACGAACGAAAACGTCCCATAATGGATATATACGAACGAGGAACGTCCCATAATGGATATATACGAACGAGGAACGTCCCATAATGGATATATACGAACGAGGAACGTCCCATAATGGATATATACGAACGAGGAACGTCCCATAATGAATATATACGAACGAGGAACGTCCCATAATGAATATATACGAACGAGGAACGTCCCATAATGGATATATACGAACGAGGAACGTCCCATAATGAATATATACGAACGAGGAACGTCCCATAATGGATATATACGAACGAGGAACGTCCCATAATGGGGAAAGCCTCTTTCAACGCAACGATTTTTAATGCCACCGATTTCCCTTACTGCTCGTCGGAAATGGAAGGAAACAATGGGACTATCTCTGAGACGCTGGAGTAAGTTTATGGAATCAGTAGTCTAACATAGTGTATGTAGGGAAATGTCGAAGCACCATTTCTTTAATACACAATATTTATATTCGTTTCTTCATTCAGTTTCATCGCCTTCTTTATATAGCATACAACTCTCAAACATTCCCTAAATTTTTTGATTGTGCACTTTTTCCTTACTATATTTGCTGGTTCACACAATATTTCTCTCTCTCTCTCTTCACTTCTCTCTCCTCTTCTATTAACTTCTTTCTCCTCTTCTTACTTCTCTCTCCTCTTCTTACTTCTCTTCACTTCTCTCTCCTCTTCTTACTTCTATTCACTTCTCTCTCCTCTTCTTACTTCTCTTCACTTCTCTCTCCTGCTGTTCTATTAACTTCTCTCTCCTCTTCTGTTAACTTCTCTTTCTCGCCTCTTCTCTTTTTCTCTGTCCTCTTTGGTTAACTTCTATCTCTCTATCTTTCCTCTCCACCTTTCTGAACCTCTCTATATCTCCTTTTCTCTCTCATCTCATCATCACTTCTCTCTCATCTTCTGTTAACTTCTCTTTCTCACCTCTTCTCTTTTTCTCTGTCCTCTTTGGTTAACTTCTATCTCTCTATCTTTCCTCTCAACCTTTCTGAACCTCTCTATATCTCCTTTTCTCTCTCATCTCATCATCACTTCTCTCTCCTCTTATATTAACTTCTCTATGTCTTTTCAACTATCTCTATACTGTTAACTTCTCAATCTCATGTCTTCTCTTCACTTCTCTGTGTATTCTTTTCTGTTAATCTCTCTCCCTCTCTTTCTTGTCATCTTTTCTTGACCTCTCTATATCTCCTCTTCTCTCTCATATTTCTCTTTCATCTTCCCTTCTCTCTCATATTTCTCTTTTATCTTCACTTCTCTCTCATATTTCTCTTTCATCTTCACTCCTCTCTCTCTCCTCTTTTCTTCACCTCTTTTAGAAAGGAGACTGTAAGAGAATCTCTGAGACGCTGGATTAAGTTTATGAAGTCAGCTATCTCTAACATAGAATCTGTATCAAAATTTGGAAAATCTTGCACACTATTTATATTTTTTGTCCATTCATATATAAAATTCTCCAACACGGACGCATTATTAATCTACCTCTGGTGGTTAGCTAGACGAGTTATCTCGTCATTAGAAGCAAACTGACCAGATCTTGGTAGGCAAGATATCTTGTCATAAGAAAACTGACCAGATATTAATCGCGTCATCATCGAAAAAAATCGGCAATATCTTAATTTCGAAACATCGCACCATTAGAAAAAAAATGATCGGATTTCGATACACGGGATATTTCCCTTCGGACCGAGGGAAATATCCCTTATCGAAGACAGTCGCGTTAATAGCCCGTTGCGTTAATTCAGAGCGCGACATTAATTTATGCTGTTGCCATTCCAAAGAAAACAATAATAATTAAATTCATTTAAAAATGTTCTAGATTAAATTTTAAAATTCGGCACGACCCAAAAATTGCAAAAAATTCGGACTACCTGTGTGTCAAATCCCATTTCTGAAAGTGCCATAGATTCGTCAGGATATTGATTACAGAAGGAAGGAAAAACACAGACCAAACACTTCCTTTTATAATAGTGACATATAGAAATACTACATAATTGAAAAATGTAGATTGAAATGAAACACTTCAAACGTCCTCAGGGACGTAACTAGGGGGCAGACATGTGCCCGTTCGACAGATTGGGAAGGGGCGCTAAACAAACCGAGTATTTTTTTTTTACTATACTAGGGGGCTCCGCCCCCTGCTCGCTTACTCTCGCCAACCCCCGGGGATTGCTACGCAATCCCATTTGGTTTGCTTGGCAAACCAACATTCCTTTCGCAGAGTGAAACTATCTGAATAATTTGTATTATCCTGATTTCACTTTACGGTCCATGACGTCACAGCGAGGGCTTCGTTCCCTGCTCGCTTACGCTCGCCGACGCAAAACACATCGCTTTGTATGTGTTTTGCTCACTCGAGGAAGAAATTTCGCTTCTTCAATTTTGACACTTAATAAACCCTAAACTAATAGCCGCATCGGAAAAAAATCTTAATAATTGTCCAGGGAATACGATGAAGAACAAATCATGTTAATTTCGTTTTTTTCCGATCAATACTTTCTCGGGAAACCGTCTAAGAATCGAGCTAAACAACACAGTTTTCAATCCTGCGGCGGCGGTAACTTTTTTTTAATATAGAGAGATATATTTAAGCATGTTAAAAAATGAATAGGAAAACTTATTAGTTGACTACAAAAACTTTAAAAGGAGTTAAATTAAAAATGTGTGAAGTGTTGCAGGAGTTTGATCTGAGTTAAGAAGGGATGTATAACTTCGTAACGTCCGAGTATTTAGGATAACGGGGCCCATGTCTTGCAAGTGACTGGGATACTTTGCGCCGGCAAACGAAACTGAAATCGTTTAGCTTTTAGAGTGTCTAAATGAAACGTTAGTTTTTGGGGTTCGATTTGCTGCATAAATTAATTTGGTATTTTATACTGTGCTAAAATCGAAATTGCTGCAAATTAATCTATTCGCCTTTGAAATAAAGTCTTTACCATCTGAAAAAAGTTGAATAAAAAAATATTTGGAATAGTGGAATTAATGTGTAGTGGCGATAACAGGTGTTGTCGGGGAGGGTTTTTATTTGCTTTTTAAAGGTCAGGCCAACCAAACAAATGCGTTTTGCTTCTGAAAATCGTCCTTCTAAACTTACTAAACAAAGTTTAATTGTATAAAAAATTGATTTTTTTTGGAAAAATGTGTTTAAAATTAGATAAATACTATCCAAATATGATATACACAAAACATGCAAAAAAGAAACTCAATCATGCAAAATGATCCCAAATATGCAAAATAAATTCGGGTGTTTTGGGTTGCAAATTGCTAAAAAAACGCTTAATACGGATTTCTATTAACGTTAGGGGCTTAAAAAAAAGATATGCAAAATCTGAGCGCTAGTAATAAGTCCAGATAATACGACGGATAGACGAGCAAAATTAGTCTTCAAATCCGACTTTATTGGCTATTTAAGAAATATTTGTTGCTCTCGCTGACGCCCACAAATAACCGTACGTATAAAGAAAATAATCGTTCACGTAAGATATAACTAGTTGCTGCGAAGAGCTGTCTGCCGATAGTGTCCACCAAACAGGTTTCATAGCCCCGCAGACCATATACGAGCCTCCGAATAAATTTTACCAATCCACCTGTAAACGACCCTCTAAACTGGTCCCCAGGTAGATCGTATAAACTGTGTGGTACTAAGACACGTCATCTAAACTGCTCTGAACTGGTATTCAGGACCGTCATTTAAACTAGTACTGTGGCTCGTCACCTAAACGTGTACTGTGTTCCATCATCTAAATTAGTACTCAAGTTCGTTATCAAAACTAGTACGGAGTCTATCTTCTAAACTGGTACTGAGGTACTTCATCTTAACTGGTACTAGTACACATTATATTAATTGTAACACAGGCTCATCATCTGAACTTGTGCTCAAGGCCAGTCATCTTAACTGGTAATGGGGCCCATCTAAACTGGTACTGGGAGCTGACCGCAGACGGGGAGGCCTTCTGTAAAGATGTTTGTAAATTAAATTTATAAGGAAATGATAAATTCATTTTTATTTTAAGATAATAATTCGATTTTAAAATCCACATTTTTACAGGTAACAACAAAGTACCGAAACCTGTTGATCCTGACTTATTGTGCCCCTTAGTAATTCAACGGAGAAGATATGAACCACAAAAGACCGACATCGAACTGGAGCCTAGGTAATACAGAGGCTGTTCACACATTTTTTAGACAATGTAAAATTGTATTCACAAAACTAAATTACATAAAATTCTTGTGTTTTAAATGTTCTGTTTGATAGCCCTTATTCTGAACGATCTTTCGACACCATAATTTCCAGTATAATAATGCCTTTTGAAGTGTCAGAAGAGGTATTCTATCCCATTCCTCCTGAACAGCTTTCCAGAGTCCTGTAAGGGTTCTGGGACGACGTTTGGATAATGCAGATTTTAAAAGTCCGAAAGCACAGAAAAATCCGTAAGTGATACACCGGGAGATTTAGTAGGGATATCAGTGTAGGGTATGGCCTTGACACCGGTTTTTTGTTCCATTTCTTTTAGGAAATTTACAGTGGATTTTGATGTGTGACTGCTAGCTTTGTCTTGATAGAGTTCCACAGATTGATGGCACTGTGGGTAAAGCGATGGTATTTCATTCAGAAAAATTGGCGATAAAAGATATTCCTGATAGTATTTGGAGTTAATCTTGACATTTTTTTCCACTCTTTATTTTTAACTTGTCATTATATGAAAAACCAGCAACAATCATGAATCCCTTACAAAAACTTTCTTTCGATTCTGTGAACCATGTACTTAAATGATATAAAATGATTTTTTTTTGCTACAACCTTTTAAATACACCCATAATTTATCTATTGTGACAATTTTTTTCCATTTTTCTTTGGATAAGTGTTTTTTATACGGAATTCGGCAGCGTGTCCTGCGTTCAGCGATATGCTTTGGAGAAAGACGATGCACATTGCGTTTTTTCGCTTTCTTAAGATTTAAATCAACGTTTATCATTTTGTTTACAGTGGACACCGAGCATTTTAATGATTTTGCAACTGTCCTTTGACTAGGGGGATTTTCTTTTAACATTAAACAACATACCTTTGCAACAGTCGAAGATGTCCGTTTGTTCCTTGGATACTTGTTTGGAATTTTTGTCCCACTTGAGGCTCCAATTTGACGTTTTTTTCCTTCCTTGTTGACGATATTACCTCTCGACGCTTTAGATATCACAAAACCATGACTCTCACATCGTTTTTGGATAAGGGAACACGAATATTTCTCTTCGGAAATAGCATAAATATAGCCTTCGAACCACTGCTTCGTTAAAAACGCCATTTTCAATAAAAACAAACCTCTCAAGCCGCAGACGATAATTTTGACTTTTAAAAACATAGTACAACTGCAATTATTTCTTTTGCAGCAAACGATGTTTTATTACCGCTAACCAAAATCGTCTAAAAAATGTGCGAACAGCCTCTGTATTTCCTAAAGAAGGTTACTTAAGACAATATAAAAAGAAAGTGGCATATTTTGTTATTTACTGTTTATATAAAGAAAAAGCTCCCTCGTCATGTGATAAACAGGTATTACCATGTTTTGTCAATGCATTTATTATATGCCCATCACCACAGAAATGCAATAAAAAAAACATCCCGAAATGCGATAAATTTTTAGGTATATTTTTATATGTTATATTTTTTATTTTTAGGAGAAAAAGCCTTACTTATTTTATGTTTATGGACTACATGCTCTCTTAAAAGTGTATCTGAATTGTAAACATAATATTTGGGAAACACGATTACTTTACATGTAACATATGCTTTTACAGATGATCAAGAACTTGTGATAAGTCACAGTGGTTCCTGTTGGACATCATCTTTATTACACCATCACATGCCATATATAGTAATTTCTCTATATTTGGAGACTGACCGCCACCTCAAAATACGTGGTAATTCGTTTCAATAACAGGACTTATCAAGGACGGAGAGACATTTTCAAGAACATTAAGGGCTCTCTCTTTAATTTCCACAAACTCAGTCTCTTTGATGTAAATGATGTGGCTTACCTCTGAGATTTATATAACCTATCAAAATTAAATCCTCTGGTATCCAAAGACGAATACTTTAAGTACAGATAAATATATACATGGTTTTAATTTACAAAAAAAAAATTTTAATTCGTGAAGACGGAATTACATTTCAAAGTACTGAAGTATTCATCTAAGACATTAAGCTGGGAAGACAGATATTTCCTGTCCAGATTTAAAGGTGAATGTAATGTGAACTAATACAATTAACTCATTTTTATAAGTTAAAACTCTAAGAATCTCATTCATAGTTCTCGACCTAATGTAACCCACCGTGAGTATCCATTGACAAAAGATAAGTTATTTTAATAGGCTACAAACTGGACGTTGTCCTTAATTGCTCGAGCTTGCAGGGAACTTAGCTGTACCAATGGACGGCCATGTGTTGCCTTTAGCAGTCGACGACATGAGAAGGCTGGTTGTCAACGAAGAGTAACACAATGTTTGAAATAGAAACAGTGTTTGATGTCACAGAGCTTCGGACAGCTGTTGAAAGTGATTGACCTTTTAACTGTTCAGCCTTTGTCTGATTGCTGTGATCATCATCTGGTACTTATCAGAAGCACCATCAGGCTAGTTTGAGAGTGCGCTCGCTAATAATCTTTATCATGTTCGAATCACTAATTCAGAAAAACGTGTGAAAGACAATGCAACTTTGTCTATCAAAAAGCACATCATGTTGGAGGTGCTAAGCTAAATTTCATGATAGTGTCTAAATTCCCACAACGCAATGATCATTCATACTTTATTGCATGGAGAGGAATGAAGACCTTCTAAAATCCATGTTTATGGATTTCTATTTTGAACTTATATGTGAACATTGCATGAACTTTTTTCCTGCGTACTTTTAGACGGACATGGTGTGTTTCATTAAACAACTTAAGACACTTTATTAATTTTATAAGAGGTAATCTTAGAGGATCTGCTGAGCGCTATCCATCTCTCTAATGGCCATGACTACTTATGCGAACACTTTTGTATTGCTCTCGTACTTCTTTGTAATATCAAACTGCCTATGGACTATTTGTAGATCTGGGATGCACTTCAGAAAATGTGAATGCAAAATTTAAAGCTTAAAACTGTTCTAAATTTTGAAACAAAGTGTCTACAACATTTAAGATGCACTTCCCAATCTAAGATTTCAACTCATGAGGAACACTCATGCACATGACTTCGAACCAATCTTGAAACTAGGATTCGCGCAGTCAATAAATGTGGTTATTTAATCGTAAAACGTGATAGGGGGTCCGGCACAAAAGAATTCGTAAAAAAAAATCATTTTTGAGATTTTTACTGTCTATAAAAATTTGAATTGTCCTCTTTATAACGATACCTCATTTGTAAAAATCTGTTGATTGGAAGTATTTTTAAATATTTTTTTAAGTAGATGCACTATTACCGCGACGTACGTCTCCAGAACATAGGTACTTTTTTTTATGTTTGAGGGCACTTTACTCAAAAACTACTTGAGATATATTCTTGAAACATTTTATGATTGTATATATGAAGCACTTTTAAAAACTTTAACACAAAGAATAAGATATAAAATTCATACTTTTTTTTATATTTTGTCTAAAAATTTTCAATTTTTTTTAAGTTTATAATTTTGTGAATTTTTAAAATAATTAAAAGCTTTGTGTCAAAAAGTATTTAATAAATATATTAAAGTATTCAATAATAAAGAACTTTTAAAAGTATTCAAATATAACACTGTAAAAATTTCAGATTAATACAGTAATTTATGAATAAATGAGATTCCCCAGCTAAAAAATTGAGATTCCTCATCTTTGCTTAAAAAAAAAGTGGTAATCACACAAAGACCAATATATATATATATATACCAGAAGCATTTGGATTGGATTGGACGCCGTAGGCGGACATTGTTTCACCTGTGCGGCTTTCAGTTGTATATAGCGCTCTTTATAGTTGCAATACCCAAATTTCAAAGGGGAAAAAATTCATTGATTATTCTACTCATTGACAACCAGTGATAGTTTGAAAAAAATATCAAATAATCAATAATAAAGAAATATTTAAGAATTAAGGAAGAATAAAATTGCTTCTTCACTATGTCTCGTAAACATAAGTAAATATTCAGTCTTTTATAAAAATATATATTCATTTATTTTGTTTACAATACTCCAGCTTTACAATATAGTTGATACAATAAATTCTACAAAGCTAAATAAAGTGATCTGTAATGAAATGGCTCACAAACTGGTTTGTTTGAAACAATCAAACCCTAAACGATTGCAATCTATGGTCCGATGTCTGGCATTTAATGACACAAGATAATCTGTGATATAGTCAATCCTCTCTGGGGGAAAAAAAATATTCATTTCTCTCAAAGGTTCGTTCAAACACCAATAGAACGTATTCCACACTGGAGTGCAAAACTTAAGAAACACCACTTTTTTATGGATACAATCTAAAAACTGAACAAAACAGACTCACGATTATCATAACAGGATATTCAGTAGAGAGCTCGACGAAAATTCAAATTTCGGAATCAATGTCAGGTAGGTAGTAAAATGAACGTTGCACTAGATACAACAAAACGAGCTACTTTCGAAGTTCTAGGATCAATCCCGAAGGGAAAGATCAGAGAAAACCCTGTAATTTTAAACCACGGCCAAATGGCAAACTCACATCTCAGCTGTCAATCCCTCTCCAAACAACCTTACCATGCCAAAGTGAAAACGTTTCAGACTACAACAGATTTAACTTGCATCAGCTTCCACGTACACGACAGTCTTTGGTTGGATCGAGTTTCAAACTCGAAACCGTACGATATTCTTCCAACAGGGCTACAGAGGGCCAGAATCGATGTCCGAGACTCTGACAAAGGAATGGATTCTACCACCACAAGAGCTCATCCGCAACCCAGTATGCAAACGTGCTGCAAAGCATGCATCAATGTAATCATACAGCCTACTAAAAACTGCCTCCTCTCTTCACTTAAGTTTCCACACTTTTTCCGGGTCAGTGCATGGATATTTGTAAGCGGTGTAAAGGCGACTGGTGCACCTAAAATCCGTCGTGGCCGAAAGTCTTCACGTTGGGTTGGCGTGGAAGTTTGGAAACTGGAGTGCCAGCTCAGGTGTTGCCTCGTCATCTGACAGTAGTTCAAAATTCAGTGGTAGATCTTTCCTTAAGGGGATTGATCCCTGACCGACTTCAATAGCCCGTTGTGTTGCTCTTGTACGACGTTATTTAAAAATTACCTTACCCACATCCATGTCACTTCACTTCAAACTAGCAGCTGAAAACCTGACTGTTCCATGAGGTTTGCACACCAGTGTAAGGTGGTTACTATCAGTTTTCGTATTCTACGGATGCTAACCACAGTTATCAATGTTTGTCGTTTGATTATCAGTGTCTCCAATAGAGACCACGTTTTTGAACGTGCAGTCACGTGTACAGGGGACACGTGTAACGTGTATTAGGGAATTAAAAATCCGCTTTCTTAATGCATGGATACATTTGAAGCTACTTCTCCATGTACACGAATAGACGTGTATGCATTTATTGAAGGATTTATTCATAAAAGTGAATGCCCTCCAGTCATTAAACAGGAAGAAGCGAATGGGCCAGATTGTATAGCATTGATGCTTGTGGTATTTCATTTCTGATTGCTTATATAAGTTGACGTGAGTGTACTAGAAAATACACGTGTTAAGATTCTTGTTCGTATCAATACACATACCTTTGTACTGTGCAACCGTGCTAGTCAAGAAAGCAGTCTTTCCAAGTTATGCTTTTTGATATCGATTACATGCTGCATGGTACTCATTTTCTGTCAAACTAGCGGTGTTAAGATGACGGTGGTGTTTTCGTGTAGTTTCCTGTACGTATTCGGAAAGTGACGTTTGATTTTCTAATACGATTTCAGCAGGTCATCAATTTGAAATCTACAGAATAAATTCCGAATTGATGTATGAAAGATCGTTAGTCAACACCAATTAGACTAAACACCAGACGTTTTCAAAATGGCGAAAAATCAGGTAACCCCGACAGCAATCATGCGAGAGAATTTGGATATTAGAAGTAAAATTTTCTCTGTACGTCTCATTTTTTTCTTACACCCAGAAAATCATTCAACTGTTTATTTGGTACATAGCATGCAACAAGCACTGACCGTAAACCACTAAACTTGGAGATTTTACTTTCTTGACCAAAACGATAGTGTACATGAGTACGCGTGTAAAGGATCTCTTATACACATTTGTGCTAAAAGCTACACGAACTGTGATACGGACACGTGTTGCTGTGAATTTGCGAACGAGTGTGAAGCAGAAATCTGCAAATCCGGTCACACACGGCAGCAGTAAAGCGACAAAACATACGACACGCGCATGCGTGTTCCATTTCTGCACAGAAAGCATCAGCACGCGTGTGTATTTTAGAAACTTGAGTGTCGTAGGATAGATATTGGACCAATGTGTGGCTTACCCAACACTGTCACACACGACCGCATTATGAGACGAAACATACGATACGCGCAAGCGGACGTTTCTGAACACAAAACATGTAATACGCATGCGTACGTTAATCAATTTTATGTCGCATGACTGATTTTGGGCCAGCGTTTTCTTTGCCTTGGCCCGGCCATACACTGAAGCAGCATATAAAACATACGACGCATGCATGCGTACTCCGTTCCTGTAAAGAAAACGTGTCGGTACGCATGAGCATGTCAGCAAATTTAGCGTCGTAGGACTGATATTCGACCAACGTGCGGCCTGCCTAACACTCTAGTTTCAGATACGATTTCAAGTGTAGCGGCAGAGGAAGACCATCTACTCCGTTCACCAACTGAAAGTTGTCGCTCAAGGTCATGCGGATTCTGCAGCGGCAGTAGTGCAGCAGGGGTCTCGGCTTGTATGTGTAGAAGTAGCCGTCGTCGCATATGTTGTCCCTGTAGTAGTTACTGAGGTCGTGCAGCCTGTAGTAGTCTGGGCTGGATTCCGAGAAAATGTTTATGATCTCTTCGTAGCTGAGGAAGGCCGACGGGATAGCCCTCCATATGAGGCGTAGGGCTGCCGTAGGGTCAACGTACTCTTGGGGCGTGCTCCTGCCTCGGTAGAAGCAGAAGAACAACTGGAGCTGCAACAGAGTTCTCTCTTTGCCGATGTAGTGGGTCCCCATTTTGTTGTTCCCGGTTTCGTAGAAATCGATGGACCTGTAGGAAATAAGAATGTGGTTAAAATACTGATAGCTGAATCAACTGAGGAATGCTTGTATATTAATAGTGAGGGGGGATTTTATTACGGGTTGAGGCATCTTGTCATCATCTGACCAAGTCTTAGTGACGAGGTATCTCGTCATTAAGATGATCTCAAGGTCATGGTGAACGAGGTATCGATAGTAAGAACAAGATTGTTGCTTATATCTTGGCGCGATTTGTTTGTCACGGTGTAGGGGAAGATGGGGTACAGTGTTACAGTGAATTTCATTTTAAAGTGGAGCAACAGTAGCACCAATGTGCTTACAGTCTTGACAGACAACTGACACAATTTTGACAGGCATTGTTTAGTTGTTTTTTTTCTTAAAAGCGGATTCGTTAAAGACAGATTAAAAATTTCAACGGATTTGAAAGCAGCGGAAAATTTTACGCCAGAATAATACCTAATATCACGTGGTGGCTAGTTAGTGTATGTAATTGGAAGACATCTAATAAAAACAACTAGGGGGCCCGCCCCCTACTCGCTAACGCTCGCCAACCCCCGGAGGATTGCTTCGCAATACTCATTGTTTCGCTGCGCGAACCTATGCTCGCTTCGCTCGTATCAATGAAGACATGTGTCCTAGCAGAAGGAATTGTTTACAAAATATGATATTCCAAAAAAATGTTTTTCAAATCTAAAATTGCTGTATTACAGAAAACAGTACAGCTATACTCTACGTTTATGAGTGATGGCAACGGCTTAGCGATTTTTTTTGGCGCGTTTCTAGTAGCGAGTTGAGATAAATTAAGGCAACTCATCTGTCGTTACGGTTGTTGTGGTTTTCATGGCAACCTCGGCAAACGGAAACTTTCAATTTTCATTTTGAATATTCTAGAAAGTTCTTGCAAAATCCGTTAAAGTCGTTTGATTTCATTGGTTCATTTGAAATTTCTTATTTGCTCCCATTTGTTATTTTGATTTTAAAACATTCTTTGATTGCATTGGTCCTTTTAAATATTTTTCTGTGATACCATTGGTCCGTTTATTTGTACTTCGACAGTTGTGGACTTTTTATTTTATTATATTGGTTTTCACAAAAAGATTAAGAGCTTTTTTTTGTGCCATTTTCGTTTTGATTATTTTTTTACGCATGAGTTCTGTCGTTATCAGGTTGTATTATTTCTTGATTTTTTCTTTTATAAATCTTTTTCTTTTTCAACATGCCCGCTGTATTTAGTGTTATTGATAAGCTTCAGGGTATATTCTTACACAACATTCAAAGTTTAGATCTGCTGGAACAAAATTGTATTTTGTAATGTATTTACTTTTTGTAAAATTTAAAATATATAAACTTTTCAAAACTTTTTCAAATGTGTTTTCAAGCTTTCATTTTCCGTTTGAAAGAAAAAGATTTTTGAAATAATTCTTTCCTTTGCGACTTTAGAAGTGCGATAAAAAAAATCGCCAAGGCCGTTGCCACCACTCATAAACGCAGTGTAGCTGTTCCCAGAAAACATATATACACAGTACCTCTAAAATCAAAATTCAAATGAAAACTTTGAGCAAATTTGGACTCGAAATGTGAGCGCTGCTTTGAAAATTGAATACCCAGTATATTGTTTGAGTACAGCACTCAAACCCCAGCACTCAAACCACACACACGTTTTCATTGAGTTTGTTGCCGAAAGTTGTAGTGCAAGCGTCTTGTTGAACTATAATTGCTGGCCCTGAAAAGATCCTCCGCTTTTTTTAATTTCTATTATAAACTGCAACAGCTCAACTAAAATTCAATTTGTTTTCAATAAAATTTCATCCGATAACGCTTATAAATTCAATTGATGCGCGAGGCCTTGTGGTGAACAAACAATCGTACAGTATTGCCAAAACGCGATTACAAATAACGTCTTTTTTGCGTGCCACGTAAGAGAATTATATATATAGATAATCTTTGACGAATCTAGGAAAATTAACCACTAACTGAAAGAAAATCTACTGAATATATTACTTGTGTATTTTGAAAAGAATTAGTAAATGCGAGAGTGAATTTATAAAAGGAAACATTGACCATTTATTTCAGTCTTTTTTCAAAGCGTAACAAAAAAATGAATACAATTTTTAAACGAAAAACATATAACAAAATAATAGTAGATACATAACTACTTAATAGAAACTAAAAATTTTACTCTTCATATTTGTTTGTGCGCAGCAATCGTAATTGAGTTATTGACTTCGATTTAATGCTTTCAAAAAAGGTGACTAGGTTTGCAACGCGATTTCCTCCCATACTAAAAAGTCTGCGAATCGTCCATATTTTTTACTAGCCACTGAGTGGCCAGCACCGTGACAGTTCTTTTCTGGGGGTCAGGCGTGACCAATGCTCGCTAACCCCCGGTGATTCCTACGAATTCCCGCAAACCAAATGGGAATTCGTAGCCTATTTTATAACAGCCATCATCGCATTTCCCGTGGTGTTGGTTTGCTTCGCAAACCAAATTATTAATATTATGAATAATGGTTTGCTTTGCAAACCAACACCACGGGCAAAGCCGTAATGGCCTCGTCATTGTCAAATGCTGCCAAATTCGAATTGCAAGTCGATCTCTCACAATCTCTTGCGAAAATATAAATATTTAATTGAAAAAATTATTTATTAAAAAAAATCAAATGTAAAAGGTATCTAGCTGGAGTAAATTTATCCGCAGATTTCAAATCCGTTGAAATAATTACTATATCTCTAACGATCTAGGAAATAGAATTAAAAAAAAACTACATTACTATAGTTAAAACTTTATTTCTTTTTTTTCTTCGTCTTAAATCGTTCCTCCGCATAATGAAAAGGAAAACGAAAAAAGAAATTTAGAATCTGTCATTTTTTTATGTTGTCCTTCTAAGGAAAACAATAATAATTAAATTCCATTAAGGGGGTCCTGGACACATTGAAAAAAATTTTTTATTAATTAATTTAGAATTTTGAACTTTTTTGTACTCATTACCCATTTAACTAATAAACAAAATCACAACACAATTTTTTTTTTTAAATTTAAAAATAAAATTTTTTGAAAAAAGAGTGGTCATTTTTAATAGCTAAGACTCAAAATATTCTTGATCAATTTTCAAAATTCTTGCAGTAAATTATTCACAAATTTATAAACTTTAATTTTGATTCAGCAATTAAATTTTTTTTAATTTAATAATAAAAAAAAATTTGAATTAAATTTTTGAAAATTTTAAGGTACTTTTTTTTTTAAGTCTTATTTTTAAAAGTAAATATTTGTTTTAAATTTGCTGATTCGAAATTAAAGTATAATCTTTGAAAAAGATATATTCCAAATTTCAACCCTTAAACTTTATCGGTTTTCGACTTATAGCAATTTGAATACAGGAAATCTTGAAAAAATGCATCATGGAGAAAAACGCATTTAAAGTTTTAAAGACAGATGTTGTTGCCATGACAAAACACCAGTCAAGAGTGTTAGATTTTCAAAACAACACACCAAAAAAATTATTATATCTCTAGTTCTAATAAAGATAGAAGCATGATTTAGATGTCATTTTAAGTAGAAAAACACACAGATAATTTCTTAAAATAATAAAAAAAAAATTCGAAAATTTGACGATTTTTGTGTCCCGGACCCCCTTAAATTCATTTAAAAATGTTTTAGATTGAATTTTAAAATGCGGGCTTCGAACAAAAATTGTAAAAAATTCGGACTACCAGAGTACCAAATCCCATTATTGTAAGGCGCCATAGATTTGTCAGGAACGTGCAAATAACAAGCAGACAGACAGACAAACACTTCCTTTTATAATAGAAGAGATTCTTATTATTCTAACACGAATCTAAATTCGCATTTTTTATCTATTTGATCTCAGAATGAGACGTTTTAACATGGAGTTCAATATACACTAGAGATTGAACTGTATATTATACATTTTGATGCGTTTTAATAATACGTAGAATTTTCGTACAATGTACTAGATCTAGTACGTATTTGAATAGCTGTGTAGTAGTTTTCATAACGATATAGTAGGCAGCGTGAATATCGTAAAGTTTGCACGTAATGTTTGAAATATGAAATATATATTTTTAACGCAATCCGAAATGCTGAACAAAGAGAACAAAAAGCGAACAACCGAAAAAAAGAGGACAAAAAATATCTGGCTTAAAAAACGAGTGAAAAAAAATATCCGAGCGTAAAAAGAGGACATGTTCTCTTTAAAAGAGATGTTCTGGCAACCTTAGTTGCATGATATTGGATGCAGCCAATTTGCCCGGTATTCACATGACAGTTTATGTGTGCGACTTTTTACTTTATGAAGTGTGCCTTCTTGTTAACCCTTCTAGTGGCGGTATTGAAGAAGTGTCTTGCCTTTAGCAAATCTGACCAGATCTGGATGGAAGAGATATCTCTTCATTGGAAGGAAATTGACAACATCCTGACCTCATCCTTAAACTACTATCTTGATGACATCTCGTCATTAGCAAAATGGACGAGATATCTCGTCGAAACCACTTGGGGGGTTAAAGTCCCGAACATACAAATAGCTAGGTATTTTAATTAACGTTGAGGTGGAGCAACTCAACGGGCAATTGTTGACGGCCCGGAATCAAACCCTTAGGGAACGATTCGAGACGACAAGGTCACACCTCAGTTGGAACCCCACTCTCCAAACATCCTCACCACGCCAACGTGAGGACGTTTGGAGCCACGACAGATTTTACTTGAACCAGCTCGGTTTGTACATGACGGTCTTTGGTTGGATTCGAACTCGGTATCTAATCCGTTACTCTACCAACCGAGCCCCGGAACATACGAACAAAATCTAGAGTATATTAGTTTTTACAACTAGTCGGCTCTCCCAGATCTGTAAATAGGGTCTCTTCCTTGTGAATTTATAGATGGCAGTGGGTTACATAAACACGTTTTCATCTCTTATGCAAGCTAGTTTGGGATTTTAAAGTATCCAAACACGTTAAAAATGTAACTTTTGATCATAAATTTTAAAAAATAATTAATTTTATTTGATAATTTATTGGGCTTTCCAAAATATATTTGATTATTTTAATCTAAGTGATTAGTTGCTGAGATATTGAGATTTTAATCAAGACGGGAAACCCGGAAGTAGGTATGGAAAACACAGGAAGTGGCCGTTAAAAGATCAAAAACTTGTCAAAATTTGTATTTAAAAATTACCTTTTTTTCTGCAAATATAATTTTAGAAAGTTTTCTCAAATATTTAAATGGTTTCTCTTTTGAGAAGATTCTGAACACTTTTAAAGAGAAGAGAAGAACAAAATTGCTTACACAAGCTGTAAAAGCAAGAGAGAGCAAACGATACTTCCAACTGTTTTTTACTTTAAATTAATATCTATGCATTATTTCCTCACTTCAAATGTTCTAGCATAAAACGTTATTGATGGATTCTCGTAAAATTTTGAAAATTTGTTTTTTATCATATTGTCTAGGGAATGAACTAGAATAATTATGCTGAGTTGAAAAGTTTTTTAAATTATGGCCATTTAATTAAGAAATAGGAATGTAAAATTATCAAAATCGTGTATTCAATTTTCGATTTGTTGAAATTTTTTGTTTAATTTAATATCATTTTGATTCTAGTTTATTCAGGGACGAAACTAGGCTAGTTTCTACAACTAGCCTAGGGGTAACAACTCGCCTCCTCCTTGGCGGCGTCCCAACCCCAACTTACCTACCACACAAATTTAAACCCTCTCCTTCAAAATCTGATATCCCCACCACACATTAATTCCATTATTCTAAAATTTTTTTTATTTAGTTTAGATAGTAAATTCTTGATTTGAAAGGTAAATAGATTAATTTGCAGTTACTTCATTTTTAGCATTGGATAAAATACCAAATTAATTCTAAGATATTTCATAAACAAATAATCAGAAAATATCATGTTTGGTATATTCTTTCACACGTATAATCGCTGTAAATGAAATGAAAGGGTTTATCAAATGATATGTGATATACAGGGTTGACAAGTTGGGCCCAGCCCAGAAAAACCTGAGCGGGTTTTTTTGGGCGGGCCCACCAACAAAAACCCACTGGGTTTTTGTTATGAAGTGGGGTTTTGTAAATAATCTGACAAAAAATGTATACAAAAAGAATTAAATCATAATATTATTAAACTTGTTACAAAAACAGTTGATAAAACCAATAAAATGTACATGAAAATAAAATATACAATTACAAAAGACTATAATTAACATTAAATATAACATTCCTTCAGAATAACAACATTTTAGATTGAGCTTTTTATTCTAACAAAATGTAATATTTGACGGTACAAAATCACTTCCTTCAAAGATGCAAGAGCTGCACCAAATTGCACTTAACAAAGCATTTTAATAAAATGTTTAAGAATATTAAAGGGATTACCATTATAGCGTTTATTTTGTTTTTTATATGTGCAGTTATTAACTGTAACATTAAAGAATTATTGCTTTTGCATTTAACTTTTTTTTTTCATTAGAAAAAAATCAAGAGTTCCTATATAATGCTATATAGTTATCCTTAGAATGGGTCCAAAATGTTTTTGCATAAAAATGCTTCAAAACAGTGTTTTTGAAGAAATCTGATATATATATGCTACAAATTAAACGTTTTATTACCACAAATTGGTACTTTTGCTGCTCCAACCAGTAGGGTAGTTGTTAAAAAAAATGTGGGGTGGGGGATGCTCATTTTTGAAGAATTTCAACCACTTGACTGTGATCTTCCTCCCCAATCAACCAGTTTCCACTTGAATGATAACTGTTTTTCCTGTGACTTACACAGAGGTATTTAGAGAATTTTATAGGATATGATTAAAAAAAAGGACATCCACTTTGAACTTAACAAATTCAAAAAAGGACATCCATTCAGCTAAATTTCACCCATAGACTCTAAAACATTTTACTTAATTAAAATTTCATATTATGGTCACCCCCCCCCTCCCCCGCTTACGAAATCCTGGTTACATTCTTGCCTCCCCCCCCCCGACTACATCACTGGTTCCTACATCAAGCATAAAAAGATCAAGTTAGAATGACATTCTACATTTATTTATAAATACCCAGAAAACCCCACAAAAACAAACCCGGGCTGGGTTTTTCTAGAAAAACCCAGGTTTTTACCAATCCTGGTGATATATATCAAAATCAACATACTGTTGCATTAGAATATGATATTTTATTACAATAAGTAGTACTATAAAAATAGGAATAACAGATTTTACTCAGGCAATTATCTGGAGTATTATACTTAGACATTTTACACAATCTCTTACTTTATAGACAAAATGAGATTTAAAAAAAAAAATGTAATCATAAAAAGCTTGAACTAAAAGTTAACTTTACGGGCTTTTTTCGCTGCAAACGTTTTTACAATGTCCTCAAAGATAGCTTTGATGCTAACTTGTGCTCTATTGATATGGTTCTTTGGTGGGTTAGTCGTTGTCGTCCTGTTAAGATACTGAGGTAATATTTTATGATCTTTAGTTTGCTAAAACTCCTTTTATTCTGAAAAATTTCTGAGGAAAATTCTCAACGATGTCATTATGTTCGGCTACGCGTTTTCAAATCCATTCTTATGTATTAACGTCAGAAGACATGTGTGTGTTGCCGTTTTCATATTAGGGCTAATATCTAAGGTATGATATTTAAAACACCCCACTTCTTTAGCTAGCTAGTCCCTGTCGAAGTCTTCTTTCAAGTGCCTGGCTTTTCAATTCTTCTCCATTCATTATTTCAAACCGAGCTCCATTGAGGAAACCAAATAAGCTATTCATGTTTTGAATGGCTTGAAAAATGTATCTCAGTTCATTCAGAATCTGATCTATTATTTGTATAATCAATAATCTGAACTCCTTTCTTCTGAAAATTCATAGCTTTCATCTTCCCCCTTCTTATCAAACATCAGCTTCGTCTTTATCCTCCGTACTTCTTTAAAACGAGTATCTTGGTTAAGCTTTCCTGCTATTTCTTTCGCTTCTCTCATTGAATCGGTGGAAAATTGTTTGACCTTTCTGATTCTAATTCTGAGATCAGATTGTCAATATGTTTTGCTTTGTAATTTGAGAGATAGGGGAACATGTTTTACTAGAACCTCCCATCTATTGCTGGAGGAATCAAAAAAATTGTACAGGTAATTAAGTATGTCAAAGCAAAACTCTGCTTCCGGTGACAAGTTAGCAGTATCAATTAAGTATAGCGAATGTGCTGCACATGGCACAAAATACGCCAAACTATTAAGTTCTTGAATACGAGAGTGAACTCCTTTGTACTTACCGGACAGGTTCGATCCGTTATCATAAGACTGCCCTCTGCATTTCTTTATTTCTAATCCATCTTTTTTTAGTTCTTCTAAAATCTCTTCCGAAAGAGCAAATCCAGTTTTCTCACTATCACAAAATCAATGAAATTTTCCACAATCTCAGGGCCATTTTCGGAGATCTGCACATAACGAAGAACTTGAGACATTTGTTCTGAATGTCTTATATCGGGCGTGCAGTCAAACATAACGGAAAAGTATTTTGAAGCTTTCATGTCACTAACTATATGCTCTCTCATTTTTCCAGAGATGATTTCTAAAAATTCATTCTTAATATTAGGAGAAAAAAAGCTGACTTGTCCCGTCTTATGGCGAATAATGTGATCTCTTAGTTGAGGATGATAAAGATATATCAGCACTATTGTGTTAAAGTTTTCACATCTAGGGTCACCAAAGTCTAGGCGTTCATCAGAATCTCGTAATGTAACCTTTTTTTTGCTAAATTTATAACAACATCAATAATTACGTACAAAACTCCTCTCCGGTGTGTTTCCTCCTGTGCTATTTAGTCCTGCAGCTCTTTTATCGATGCAACAACCTTTATTTCAAGACAGTTCTAATGTTTCCCATGAGCAAAAACAGTTTTTGTGTTTAAGTGAAATTTCATACTCAGTAAACCAATCACTCGACTTTTTCCACTGAGGGAAACCTTCCTCATTGGCCAAAACGGAAATCTTTGACATTAAGCCATGATAATAAGAATGAAGACTGATGAGCTACTTTTCTCGAACTTTAGCTCTTCTGAATTCTGCACCAGACACGATTTTTTTACATGTTTTATGTTTATAAACGAATATCTAACACAATTTAAAAATAACATGAGATGGGAATAACAGCAAACGTCAAAAATGTCAGAACTGAAACGTTACAAATATTAAAGATATTCCCGCGCGAATGGTTCAACGGAAGATAGACGATAATCAACTGAAGATAATTTGGAAGCATGGCGCCTATCAGGGGCCGAGGGGTGATTGACTTTCAAAGGTCGGGTGGGGAGCACATTCATGTGCATTTTACTACCTTATCAATTCTCCCCTTCTTTACTCACACCAAACTCATGCAATACATCACATATTCAAACATTGTAGTTTTTGGTTTCTGTAGTCTACTAAGAACTTTTTCCTCTTCATTTTAATCATACTTAAATATCTACAGTAAAAAAAAATACTCGGCCAGTTTAGCGCTTATCCCAGTCTGGCGTCCGGGGCTGACCCCTAGCTCCGTCTGCTCACCCCTAGTTACATCCCCGAGTTCATTCCCTAGAAAATTGCATGTAGTTTATTGTGGTAGCATCATTTTTTAAATAGGTTGAATATATTTCCATGTAGCACATTTAAAGTTTTTGACAAATTTCTTTAAAATTTCACAATACATAAATATTATTTCTACAAAATTATTAATATATATTTAAATATTTATAGCCCAATGCTATTGTTTAATAACACCAACCATAAAAATATGAATAAAATGTTTCTGTACCACATTAAAAAAACAGGGTCTCGAACGCGTTCGGATACCTTTAGAGAGCAATGAATATCAATTTATTATGTCTATTCTAAAAAATTTGCTTTCACTATATTAGTAAACCTATAAAAATTTAATTTTTAAGGTTCACACTCCAGGTGGTCTCAATGAGATACACTACCCTTCAATAATGAACCGGGCAGCAAGATGTGATGGTATAAGGGAAAGAATACACGCTTTAATAGAAGGGTGGTCGCCAACGTGCTGCAATTACACGAGCAACCCTTCTGGGCATACTTTCAACAAGATTTTGATACACTGCTATGGGTATTTGTGCCTATTTCTGCTGCAAGAATGTCGCCAGCTCAGCTGTAGATTTCGGACGTGGTTCCCTGGTCCGTGAGCGTCGTTCTAACTTGTCACACAATTGTTCTATGGGTTTTAGGTCGGGACTCTGAGCAGGCCAGAGAAGACGTTTTACATCAATATATCGTTACCACAGCTTCACAGAGGCTGCAACATGCGTTGTCGTCCTGGAAGTAACATTCGCCCATTCCATAAAATTGCCAGAGCGTAGGAAGAATCTGATTGTCCAAAATGTTCATGTAGGCGTCTGCGTTCAATTGACCAAGAACAAAATGCAAAGGTCCCAAGCCAGACCACGAAAAACGCCCCCAAACAAGTAGTCGGATTTTATACAGATCCGTTGGCCGTCCGGTTCATTATTGTTGGGTAGTGAACGTTGTCCGTCAAGATTTGACCTATTTCTCAACTGACTAGAATAACACCAGGATAAGAAAATGATTAGAATGACGAGTAACACTATGCCGATTAAATTCCGAATGACAAAGATATTGCTAGTTTTGATAATGACGAGATCAAGATCTGGTCAGTCCTTTCAATGAAGAGATACCCCTTCTATACATCCACCAGGAGGGTTACTGGTCTTACGTTATGAAATAGGCAGGTAGTAAATTAACGTCGCGCTAGAGCAACCCAACGGGCTATCGGCGACGATCTGGGATCAATCCCGAAGGAAAAGATCGAAGTATAACGACTCGTAATTTTGAGTCACGGTCAGTTGACGAGGTGACACCTGTGATCTGGCAACCCACTCTCTAAACTTCAAGACCACGTCAACGTGAGGACATTTGAAGCTACGACAGATTTAACGTGCACTAGCCCCCTGTACACGACGATTTTTGATTGGACCTTGTTTAAAACTCGCAATCCTCCGGTTTCTAATCCGATGCTCTTCTATATAAGTTATGAGAGTTTTGATTATGAGAGTTATGACCCAATTTATGAGAGTTTTGATTATGAGAGTTTTGACCCAAGTTATGAGAGTTTTGATTATGAGAGTTATGACCCAAGTTATGAGAGTTTTGATTATGAGAGTTATGACCCAAGTTATGAGAGTTTTGATTATGAGAGTTATGACCCAAGTTATGAGAGTTTTTCGTAAATTAGAGACAAAATATTGAAACAACTAAATACTATTCTTAGTTATGATTGTTGTTAGAAATAAGTAGTCATGCACTCCAAATTTGTTAAAAAGAAATATCGAATAGTTCAAAGTTTTTAATCTTTAAATCGGTTTTTTGAATTAGAAAGTCAAATTTCTTAAAGAAACGAAACATATGAACAGTTAAAAAGTATGTAGATTCTCCATTCATTATCGATTAAACATGGAATAAATTTTTTTAAATTTTAATAACACAAATACATCATTCTGTAAAATCAAGGTTTATCCATTCTTAGCTGATTTTTGTAAATTATTTTTGTTGAATGTAGTTTACTAAATAAATAAAATTATGGACAGCGAATTAAAACGTTGTCATTCCTTCAGGAAATATTTAGTTTATTATTTTCAATCCAAAGCGCATTTCTAGGGATTTTTTTTTATGTATAATTTCCGAAAGTCCATTCACTGAAATTCATAATTTTACTCGTTCCAACTTATCGAGTTTGACAGTGAATTATTAAAAATGAAAAAATTGTCAAAATGGTGTTTTGTTTCAATTATTAAAGAAAGACTATTTGCATAACTTTTTTGATACACTTAATTAGTACTTGTGCACTTTCATTTCTAGTTATTTTTTTGCCATACCTAGGTAAATAAAAATATGCTTCACTCAAAGTCAGGATCTTAAACGTATTAAATACTAATATTCAATTACTTTTATTCATATTTAGATATTTCATACATTTAATTTTGCACTGATTACTTCAAAAAACAAACTGTTGTAACAGAAAGAAAAATGGCACTTGAATAAAGTAGTTAAAAATATTACTTTGATCGGAAACATGATATGCTACTTTTTAAAAAATCATTGAATTATAATTTTAAAAAAACTTTAGGAATATTAAAGAATTACTTAAGGTTATAAGGCTTATATTATAAGTAGGGCAACTTTTTGCAACAAATGCAAATTTTTTTCACACGTTCTATGCTGCATGTAAAGTACTAAAACCAAAATTCCTCCTACATGGGGTGTATAGTAAGTGCATAAATGCAACTTTCTGCATAAATGCAACTTTTGGCATAAAGGCAACCACCTGCAACTTTTTAAAATATAGCTAAAAATTAATTAGTATCAAATTACTATTTCCTTTTATTTCCTCTCTGAATCAACCCTTCGATCACGTGTGTCTGATCTTGCGAACGCCGAAGTATTGCGGATCAAACAAGTCCATGGTAAGAAGGTGTTTGTCCTAAGACGAAAGTGAAATAAATGGCAAGAAATACTTAACACATTGGTTGGCACTCTTGATAATCCAGAGGAAACTTTCGTAATCGACTGCAGAGTTTGCGAGGTGAGTGTCGATCATTAATATGTTGCTCGCCTTGTAGATGACGTTTTAAAATCTCTGAATGTTGAGCAAAAGGATTTTGAGCTTCTACTATCCTATACAGCACATTATATGACTGCGGCTGGCACAGGTTTTCAATGTTAAAGAAATTACTGGCCAAGGAACGGCCATTCAACATTTTTCTGTATTTCAGTATGTATTATAATACTGTTGTACACAGCTAAAATTGTCAATATATTTTGAATTTGTTTTCATTTTTTACGAATTTATTTTAGAATTTAACATTATCAAAAATTAATGCAACTTTACTTCAACATATGCAACTTTAGGGAATGATAAATGCAACTTTACCATTTTTACTGCAACAAAAAAGTTGCCCTAATTATAAGGTTTCAGATTTGGCCATTTGATATTTTTAATAAACAAAACTGTAAGATTAAATCAGTAAAAAGTAAATTTGCTTCATTTTTTGTAAGTCATTGCTTTAGGATCCTGTTTTATTATGCAAATACAGCGACGACCACACATAAGAAAGGTGACGGCACCCGAAGAGCTAATTCATCAAATATGAATTGCTTGATAATATTGTAAATCAGTTTATCTTTTCTTGAGTCAAAATAAAAGTTCTCTAGAAGTAAAATTTTAAAATGACCTCCCAATTTTGAAAATTTCGTGAATTTTTAACACATTTTTAAATGCTATTCCTCCTTCAATTTACGATACTTTGGCTTAGTATTTTTAAACATACTCATGAAACTGTTCTTTTAATCATATATTTACTGAATTAATAATTCAAAAGGGGGTGAAAAATCGGCGAAAAACATGACCAACTAAGTTTTTTTTTAAATAACAATTTTAATAAAAAGGTTTATATTCATTTTATAAAAAATTCCCATCCTTATTTTTATTACTCTGATCATTGTAAACGTGTCTTAAAAATTTCAGGCGATTTGAAGCACTAGTAAAAAAAGCCTTAGCATAGTACGTGAAAAATGGCATACCACCTGAAATATCAAAACTGAGAAAAATCAATTTTAAGAGTTTGTATTCGTACAAAACGTTTGAAACATGTAATGCAAAATTTTTTTTCTCGAATTACTATAAACCGTATCTGTTTGTATACTACCTTTTAAGGAAATTTTTTACCTTTATGTAGTCAAAGTTAAAGGTGAGTGGAACATCATTAAATAAGAATAAAAAGAATTTTTGGTACTAAAAATTATGTAGAACAAATGGTTATTCATAAGTAAAGTAATAAAAACATTTTAAATCTTTCATCAATGATTTACGAACAATTTTTTCAAAATTAATATTTAAATAATTTAAGACAAAAATACTAATTTCTAACATGAGGAAAAGTCGAAATTGTAATTGACAATTCAGAGCAGAAATTTCCTAGAATACTCCGGCTTTGTAAATCATGATTTTAGCCTTTTTTGTCAGTCATTTTTTGTTCAGTTTTGTATTAACATTCAGAAATGTTGATAGTCATCTGATTTGAAAAGCACTTTCTTTTTGACCAACAATGCTCACAGTTTGTGGTTTACATTTTCATAGTTCTTTCCTAAAGTGCTTTGCTGGTGGGTCATTCATTCCAAATCGGGACACCTGAAGGGTGTTGCATCAGTCATGGATTTTTTTTACAATTTTACCATAAATAGAGATGACAGTAATTTTTTTTAAATATTTTATCCAATATTAGACGAGATACGAGAATTTAAAAATTGGCCAATATCACAAAGTGACGGTCATCTTGGATTTGCTACACTGTCTATACAGGTCCCTAATTTGAGAACTAATAGTTCAAATTCAGTATTTTCGGTACCAAATGCAAGGAATTTATTTCAGGAGTTTATATAAAATACAATATCAGTGGTAATTTTACATTTTAGTGGAGTTATTTTACATGCAAAGTGGAAATTCACTTTTAAAAACTCGATTTTAAGGGCTGTAAAAAATGTACCCTCGTATTGTTCTCTGAAACTTCGAAGAAGTATTAACTATCATATGTACTTTAACCTGAGAAAAATTCAAAGAGATTAAATTTCTCATTTCTAAATAAAAGCTATTTCATGACAGCATATAAATTTGAAGACAGAGATCATCTTACAGTGCAAAAATGACCATAACTTAAAAATAACGGTCAAATTTGAATTTTTATGACGTCGCACTACGGCGAGAAAATTGACACAACTCAAAGTTACAGAATTTGAGAAACATCAACTTAAAGGACACTATAAAACTTATATTGGTAGAGTACAAGTTTCTTTTAAATTTTAGATAAGTATTTATGGTGGTAACTTATATTATATTCTATAGAATAGTAACATAACACGCTAGGGCACCTCATACATATTTTTCAATGACATAACATCAAAAATTTTATTTTTTGAGCTGTGTCACTTTCTTACCGGGGTGCGATGTACTAATTCAAAGCAAGCTCACATTTCATATTTATATATACAGTCGCATTTTAATTATTATTCGCATATAGTCGCATTTTAATTCTTTCATCTTCAAAATAGCTAACGAAAATAACAAAATGACAATTTTCTACTCTAAATAGGCATAAGAAATCAAATGAAGGAAAGCTCTGACAAAACCGACATTTCACAGGAATACAGTTTAATATGTTTATTACTTGTAAAAAAAATTCGGGATTGTAATCTGAGTTCTAAAGCAACAATAATAAAATCAAAATCACAACATTTGCTTCCCAGTCTATGCATATTTCGAGAACTTCAATGATAACAGTGAAAGTAAATACAAATAATGAAACCCTATATCAACAAAGAAATACCAAATCATTTTTAACTTAAAAAGTGAATTATAAAAGCCGAAAAAATCAGTGTCAAAACAAGCTTAAAAATTTCAACTCAGTATCATGGTTATTATGACTTTTAATTATTTACCTTTTCAAATTCACCATGTGCTAAAACTTCCATGTTAAAAATTGCATATTCTCTACTTGAAACGTGGTTTTTTTGTGCTGCCGAATTCTTTTTAAACTCTTTACTTCTTTTGCTGGTGATTGTGATAAATATGAAACATGAATTTGTGACGTACAATTGGGAATAGGAATGCAGCAATGATGGTTATTCGCTGTCGTTAATAGCTGCCGTCACTTCATTAAACCCTAGTTGAAGCTTAGACTCAATTTGAATAACATCAGATGAAGGCGCATAAAAGAACTTGATGTTTGAAATGGTTGAAGTACGGAAGGAGATTCTTCATTAGAATAGGAGAAATTAATTCAACAATATTTTATATTAAAATTTAAAAGTCGGGCTGGACACACTGAATCTTACTGATATTGAAAACATTAAAAAGAAAAACAATAATTTTAAGATTGAGTTCTGCAGATTTTAAATCCGTTGTGAAATTTTCACACTCAATCTTTATCGACCGCGAGGATAGAAACCCTCAAATAGTCTTTGCTAGTGACAAAGTTAAAATTGTTAGCAAGAAAGTGATACAAATCAACGACGTAAATCAAAATACGCTAGAATTGGAAAACTTGGCATGGTTCCCAAGACTTTTAGACGAAAAACGCTTGTGACGTCAGGGGTCGAAAATCGCATGTGCTTTCTATAAAGACAGTCAACCAAATGGGAAAATAAAAGATCTCTAGGGAACCTAGGGACCGTGAAACCCGCACACACTTAAGGTATCCGAACATGTTCGAGACCCCCTTTTATTCTAAATGTAATATAGAAACATTGTAATGATATTTTTATGTTTAGTGTAATTAAACAATAGCATTGGGCTATAAATATTTAATTATATATATTAATAATTTTGTAAAAATGATAATTATGTATGAAATTTAAAAGAAATGTGTCAAAAACGTCAAATGTGCTATATGAAATTCTATTCAACCCATTTGAAAAATCATGCTACCAAATTAAACTACATGCGTTTTTCTATAGAATGAAAAAGATATTTAAATAAATAAAAATTTTACAAGCGATCGAAAAATGAAGACAAGATTTTTGATAGATTAACAGTCCTATTTCTTAAATAACTGGCCATAATTTAAAAAATTTTCAACTCATCATAATTATTGTAGTTCATTCTCTAGACAACATTATAAAGAACAAGTTCTCCAAACTTTTACGAGAATCCATCTATGAGTTTTTGTGTTATAACATTTTAAATGTGGATATAATGCATAAAAATTAATTTCGAGTAAATAAATAGTTTGAAGCTCTCTTGCTTTTACAGTTCGGGTAAACAATTTTGTTCTTCACTGCTCTCTAAAAATGTTCACGCGTTATTTTCAAAAGAGAAACCATTTAAACATTTGAGAAACCTTTGTAAAATTATATTCGCAAAGAAAAAAGTAGTTTTAAATTTAAATTTTGGTCTTTTAACGACCATTTCTGGTGTTTTCCGCCTACTAACTGTTATAGTGGTTAAGGTGTTAGCCTCTGGATCGGAAGATTCACGGCTCGAATCCGGGTCCGGAAGTTTGTAAGCGTATTGTGTAGAGGCGGCTGGTGCACCTTAAATCTGTCGTGGCCGAGAGTCCTCCCGTTGGGTTGGTGTGGAAGTTTGGAGAGTGGGGTGCCATCTCAGGCGTTGCTTCGTCATCTGACCGTGGTTCAAAATTACAAGGTGTTGTCCTCGGATCTTCCCCTTAAGGGACTGATCCCGGACCGTCGTCAATAGCCCGTTGTGTTGCTCTTGTAGGACGTTAACTAAAATTACCATTGTCATTACCTGGTGTTTTCCATACCTACTTCCGGTTTCCCCGCTTTGATTAAAATCTTAATAGCTCAGCAACTAATTAACTTAGATAAAAAAAATATATTTCGGAAAGTCAAATAAATACTCTAAAAAATAAGACCAAAAACTTTTTTTTTGAATTTTTGGTCATAAATGACATTTTTAGCGTGTTCGGATTCCTTAAAAGAGGTCTTATACTGAGCCTTTCATATAACCTGACATTGGAGCGTGCAGATATACACAGGCGGTCGGATTATCCTTTAAATTTCACGTCAAAGTGCATCGCCTTCAAAGAAATGAGGAAATGCGTACTCACATCAGTTTATTAATCACCCACACCAGCAGGGCGTTGTAGAGTTGCATCTCGAACTGCGGCCTGGCGAAGAACTTGAGCAGGATGGCAATGTTGTTGTACCTCCTGTAGAACATGCACTCGTGGATGATGTTGCGGTTCCTCCTGGCACCGAAGGGATTCAGCTTCACCTTCTGCGTGTGGTGCATGATGAAGTCCAGGTGCTCGGGGAAGTGCGTCTTGAACACGACGTACCGCATGAAGTTGTTGACGGTGTCGATCTTCATCACGTCCACCACGCACTGCGAGTCGGCGTCCGCTTCGTACAGCACCCTCACGAAGCAGTCGTAGATGCGCTTCGCCTGCAGGTACGTCCGGCAGATCTTCATCAGCCGCAGCGGCGGGATGTAACGTCGGACTTCGGCCAGCCGGTCCTCCGATCGCTCCACGAAGTCCACGATGTGGAGGCCGAATTTGCGGTAGTAGACCCGCTCCTTGATGATCCGCACCTTCCCGATGTGGAAGACGGGCCGCACCTCCTGCGGCCTCCCTTCCGGTCGCTCCGGAGTCAGGGACTTGAGGGAGTCGTCGAGGTGCAGCTCGTACATGAGCCGCCGCTTCGACTTGAGGTGCTTCTTCAGCCCCTCCTCCGTGTTGACGAGACGCTCGCCGCTCGTGAACTCGCACACGCTGAGGTCCAAGTAGCTGATCGATTTTTGCGCGATGAAGCTGTAGCGGACGACGTCGGTGGGTTTCTTCAGCTCCAGGGACGGGTCCATCGCCTGACGCAGGAAACGCCGGAACATGGTCGGCTTGGTTCCTTGTGGTTCCGATGCACGCGAGATGCTGCTAGCATCGGAAGCGGTTCCGGATGACGCTTAATCGAATCGGACGCAGTGAATTAACTTCGGATCTTCCTCGACACTGTGTCCAGACGGCACACCAATAACATCCGATCGCTCCGCCATCTGTCGGTAGTGACTGGAACCAGCTTAACGATTGGGTTTCCAGCGGATGGATTTCTGATGAACTAGTCGACTTTTATCTTTTTAGTTCCGATTCCTCTGTTCCCAAAATGGCGCTACCCTCGGAAACGGCTCCGGACGAGGCTCGATCCAAAGAGACGCAGCGAATTAACACAACAACGCTCGATACGGGTTTCGGGATGGCAGACCATAAACATACGATCGCTACGCCATCTGTCGGATGAAGATGGAATTACTTAACGATCGGGTAAACTGAAGAGGAGATTTTTTTTTTTTTTTTTTTTTTTTTGCTTCGGATGCATGTGGCGCGTGAGGGAAATTATTTGCTGGAGAAATCGGATTCTGTTGGTGAGAGGAGGGAGTGAACACGAGGGGGATTAAAACCCGAGTATTTTTTGTATCTTTCAGCTTTGGTGCGGTGCGTGCACATACAGAACATTTGCGACGTCAAAGATTAGTTTCGAATTCTATTTTGGGGGAGAGATAATATAATGTCAGAAAAAGCACGAAAATAACCTTAGAAGCGTAGACATTTTTTTTTCAACGTAACGTACATTTGCGGACTGCATTTTCCAATGTTTTTCGAGAAGAACCAATCCATATATTCTACTTATAAACTAGCAGATCCACACATATATTAGCGCAATTACAAATATCTATTGGCTGCAGTGTCATCACTCTCGTTTCACATTAAAAACTAAATATCGATCAGTACGTCTCCAAATAAAATAAGATTAGTCAAAAACATAAAGCGGCAATGTGACTGCATTTTTGAAATGAGTCATCTCACCACTGTTTTTTAGCTTCTGAACGGTCACTTCAATTGCATCTTATTCATTGGAAGCGACTTTTACCTCTAAACCTATTTTTGAGTTGCTTCAGATTTGATTTTCTGCTTCAGGTCGGTTCTGAATCAACGTCACACTGGAGCAGCGTAACGGGCTACTGGCAACGTTCAGGTATTCAACTCGAAGGGAAAGATTCCGACGACAACACCTCGTCGTTTTGAATCAACGTAAGATGACGAGGCCATATCTGAGCTGATACACCACTCTAAAAATTTCCACACCGAGCCAACGTGAGGACATTTGAGGCCACGACAGATTCGACGTGCACCAGCCGCGATTGTACACGGTGGTCTTTGGTCAGATTTAAACTCCCAACCCTCCGCCTGCTATTCTGTTACTCTTCGTAACTGTGTTACCACGGTCTTACTGACTAGATTGACCGACGCAAGAAGTTTGTAAGGCTTGATTACGAATCAAACTCAATTTGGTTTGTCTTCAATTTGGTGATTAACACCTTGATGTACTGCGATCCATAATAGTAGTTACTGAAAGATCACAATATATTGAACCACTGATATGTTTTTGTTGCACACGGTGTTTTTCCAGTATAAACTGTAAGGAGAGGTAGGAATACAAAAGTATACCCTATTCACAAGAGATTGCTTAGGGTCTCCTGAATAAGTAACGTCACACTGGAGCAAAGGTCCAGGTGGCGACGGTCCAGGATCAATTTCGAAGGGAAAGATCAAGGACAGTGACTCCTAAATCTGAACCACGGTCAGATTGCAAGAACAACACCTGAACTGGTATTTTTCAAACCTCCACACCACGCCAACGTGAGAAAACCCCGTGTACACGACGGTCTTTGGTTGGACAGAGTTGCGAATTCGCAACCCACCGGTTGCTAAACCGTTACTCTTCCTATTGAGCAGCTGGTGCACCTTAAATCTGTCGGTCCGAAAGTCCTCACGTTGGGTTGATGTGGAAGTTTGAGGAGTGGGTCAGTGAACCTCGTCATCTGACCGTGGTTCAAAATGACGTGGTGTTGTCCAAGGATGTTTCAGTTAGGGCAAGGATTCCCAACCGGTGGTACGCGTGCCACCGGTGGTACACGGCAACGTTTCAGGTGGTGCGCAAGGATGATACGAGCGACCCAAATATTCTACGAAGCTAGTTCGATTTTTTAGTATTTACAACCACATTATAGGAAAAATGGGATTATATGAAATCAATTTGTCATTAACGTTTTTATTACATTGTAATAAATGACGCTAACAGTAGCACATTATTTAAAGAGAAACTTCGTTGCTGATTATCTAATTCTATTCAATGGCTATCTCGGCGAAATTAAGTTGATATCTCTCCCTGTCAAATCGTTTTACGAAGAATTCCTTTATCTTTATGTATGAGAAATACGCACGTATAATTCGAAATAATTCGCACGAGATAATTATTTGTTTTTAGACCTGTTAGTAAAAATAAAACTGTATTTTTCAATAATCGTTTTATTTTTTTCTTTATTAAAACATCATTGATACGAAATACAAGTGCATTAATCATAAAATATGAAGCTTTCTCAGTATTTTGATTAAAATAAAACAAGCCAATGGGCACTTTTCTGACATTAGATATATGTTTCTAAAAAAATATAGGACTGGTGGTACGACAAAATTTTCTAAAAATTTCAAGTGGTACGCTGTTACTAAACGATTGTGAACCCCTGCCTTAGGGGATTGATCCCGGACCGTCGTCAATAGTCTGTTGTGTTGCTCTGGTAAGACGTTAATAAAAAATTTCCATTATAAGTATTTCCTATTGAGTTATCGTGACCCTCCTTTCTACCTTTAAAAATCTCTTATTGCCTTTGTAATCAGATTGATGAAGAATTTCATTACAGCTACGAGATCTTCAGTGCATTTCTAGCAATATTATGCAGATTCGAGCTCTAATTAAACATATTGAAAGGTTGCTGTAAAATTGGCGAATCAATTTACTAGCGTTCAATTTTACATTATACCAGCAGAATTACCTGGTGTAGCTCGGGTTTAATTGGTTAAACTTTGAGAAAATTTGCGGAAGGTTCCTGGTTTGAATCCAGGTCCGGGCATGGATGTTTGTAATCGTATGGTGTAGAGGCGGCTGGTGCACCTTAAATCTGTTGTGGCCGAAAGTCCTCACGTTGGGTTGGTGTGGAAGTTTGGAGAGTGGAGTGCCAGCTCAGGTGTTTTGTCATCTGACCGTGATTCAAAATTACGAGGTGTTCTCCTCGGATTAGGGACACCTAGTAAGTATTGCGCCTTGCACCATAGTAGTCACGGATTTTTTTTTTTTTTTTTTTTTAATTTTTTATCATAGATAGACATGACAGTGAAATCCTTAGATCTCAATTACTTAAACATGTTGACCAATATTAGCCGAGACACAGGAGTCTAAAAATTGGTCAATTTTACGAAATAGGGGACATCTGGGATTTGCTAGAATATCCATGAATGACTCTAACGTGAAAACTAATAGTTCACATTTGGTAATTTTGATAATAATGGATGCCATTTATTTCAGGATTGTGTAAACTGTAAAAACAATTTTACATTTTAGTGTATTTGCTTACATGTAAAGTGAAATAATCAATTTTAGAACAGTCGATTTTAAAGAGCTATTACAAAAATGTACCCTCATATTTTTCTCAAACATTGTAGAAGTATTAACTAACATATGCGCTTTAAATCTGACAAAAATACACAGGCAAAAGTTTTGATTTCTGAATGATAGGTATTCTAAGAGCAGCATATGCATTTGAAAGTGAGATTTCTTTTGTATGGTTATTTATCTTACAGAGCAAAAATGACCACAGCTTAAGAAATAATTATCAAATTTAAATTTTTATGGAATACTAATTCAAAGGGCTCACATTAAATGTAAGAATATCAATATAAAACAGCATATTGCACTCTTAAGCAAATTTTTAAATTATTTTATCGCATGGTGTCTTAGGAAGAATATGTTATGTACCATTTTGAAAGTAAATTAATTTTTATTTGCTTAAATTATTTTAATAAATAATTTACAAAATTTGTTGAGATTTATAATATTTGAATTACAATATTACGGTTTTAGAAGCCTACATTTATGCTTAGTACCCACTATTTTGCCGAGTCCATTAAAGGAATAAATGCATTTTCATAGCGAAATTGAAATTTTCACATTCAATTTGAGCATCATGGGATACTATCAGGTATCATACGTTGCCGTTATTACATTTGATTTCATGAAGAATGTCACTCTTAAGATTGCAGCTGAATGTTTCTTTTTTACATCTCCAAGTTGCTGGAGATAAAGAAAGAAATTTTGCACTCAACAAAAGAGCATGCTTTCAAAAAGGTTATAGAAACTTTAGGCCCAATGACATAATTAATTTTGATTGTATAAACTTTTTACACTAAATCGATCTTAAAAGGGTCCGGGACACAAAAATCGTCAAATTTTCGAAATTGTTTTTATTTTTTCAAGAAATTATCTGTGTTTATCTGCTTAAACTGACGTCTAAGTCATGTTTCTATCTTAATTAGAACTAGAGATATAATAATTTTTGTGGTGCGTTGTTTTGAAAATCTAACACTCTTGACAGTTGTTGTCATGGCAACAACATCTGTCTTTAAAAAATTAAATGCGTTTTTCTCCATGATATTTTTTTTTTCAAGATTTCCTGTATTCAAATTGCTATAAGTCAAAAACCGTTAAAGTTTAAGGGTTGAAATTTGGAATATATGTTTTTCAAACATTATATTTTAATTTTGATTCAGCAAATTTGAAACAAATATTTACTTTTAAAAATATGACTTTTTTTTAAAAAAAGTACTTTAACATTTTCAAAAATTTTTATTCAAATATATTTTATTTTTTATTAAATTAATATTTTTTTTTAAAGTACCTTAAAATTTTCAAAAATTTTCATTCAAATATGTTTTATTTTTTTATTAAATTAATATTTTTTAAATTGCTGAATCCAAATTGAAGTTTATAAATTTGTGAATAATTTACTGCAAGAATTTTGAAAATTGATCAAGAATACTTTGAGTTTTAGCAATTTAAAATGACCCCTCTTTTTTTCAAAAAATTTTAATTTAAAATTTTTAAAAAACTTTTGGAAAAATTTTGTGTTGTGATTTCGCTTATTAGTTAGATGTAAAATCAGTACAAAAAAATTCAAAATTCTAAATTAATTAATAAAAATTTTTGTTCAATGTGTCCCGGACCCCCTTAACAAATGTCTCAGCAACAGATCATCTGCCTGCGCCTAAATTTTGCATGTACATATATGATTTCTTGTCTGGTGCTTTGATTATTTCCTTTATACTTAATTGATAGTTACGAACACAGTTTATCTGATAGTAAGAGTATTTAGATATTTTATTTTTAACCCTCAAGTGGTTTAGTGGTAGACACCTAGTCCATCAAGATCTAATTAGTTTTCTATAATTATCATATCATCGTGTTCTCTTCTCATGACGAGATGTCTCATCCAACAAGATCTGGTCCATTTTACTAACACCTCGTCGAGACAATCCACAGGAGGGTGAGTTAAAGATATTTTATACGAGTTCACAAAAAACACTATATGGCAACATAAAATATATTTAATATGTATTTTTCTTGGAGAACCTAGACGCTATTGCAAGCATGATGAGCGTTTTCACAGTGACAATTAATTACATCTGCGAATAGAAGCACCAAGAAAATTGACACACATTATACCTTACCTAAATTCTTTCGGTGTATGCAGATTTTTTACGAACCGAAATTTTAATTTCAGTTAGAAAATCGAGTTTATTCGAAATTTATAAAAAAGAACATCAGTTATATTTCAAATAGGATGCATTAATAATTAAAACTAAGCAGACGAAAAGCTGTGTAGAAATTATAGAAAAATTACGCAGTTTTTGTGCAGAAATGCATTAAAGGTGGTGGAGTAAAGTAAAACTGATACGAATTGCTTAAATCCACCTATGTCTGGATTGGGCAAGAATAAATAATTTATATCTATCGCTTGAAACGAATCAAAGACTCTCATAATACAATACGCGGATTTCAACAAAGGTTTTCCTTTTAAAAGTTTTCATAATTTCCTCCATTGTCATAGTTTTAACATCAAGTACTCTTGAAGATACGGAGGTACATCCTTCAGGTCTACGATTCCTTCGGGCAACTGAAAGTTCTCAGTCTGTCTTCGTCTCACTACGCATCGACTAAGATGCCGCAATGACCTCGGTCGGAGAGTTTTAGCGCATCTTGGTCTGATAGTCCTATAAGCATTGCAAATATTAGGCAGATCTAGCCTCACTGAAAGGAAGGCAGAGCTTAGGATGGTGGTGGACAGTTCCGACTCTGTGATGAAAGGGTCTGGAATGGCCCTCCAGACCTGTACTAGTGCTTCGAGGCAGTGGTCACTTCTTGTCGCTCTCCAGTCGTTCAAGACAGCACAGATTTGGAGGACTAGGTGCAGTCTCTCTTTTGACATGTGGCTCAGCATGTTGTTTGTTTCAGTGTTGTGTCCTTCGATCCTGAAAGAAATATAAGCATTTAGTGCTAAAATTTTCTTTTGTATTGGAATGCACGGGAGTCCCAAGAATGGAGACCCGAAAGACCCCTGAAATATTCTCGATTTTACAGAAGTATTAAGATGATGCAAAAGTTTGCCCCGTTTTGGGCGATAGATGGCATTGCATCGCAAAACTGAAGTGTTATCAACTTCACTAGGGTAAAGTTTTGATGTAATTTCAGCGAGTACTTGGTGAAGAAAATTTTTTTTTTGTGTGTGTGTTTTAAATTTGGATAAGCATTAAAAATGGCAGAAAATAAGGAGCATCTTCCACCCGTTACGTTTTTTTCCGTTGCAGTTGATGATTCCACATGCCGTAAGGGTCCAGAAAGTTTCGTCACCTGGATCAGTTCCTTAGCCTGAAACCTCGGAACTTCTATGGGCGTGGGATGATGCAACTCATCTAACAGAACAGCACAAAATATATTGATTAAATGTAAGTTTTGGACAATAAAATACTTTTTTTTTTCAATTTTGTCAAAGAAACGGGACGAACTTTTGCATCGAAGCAACAAATGAATCGGTCAATGTATAAAACACACTATTCAAAATTTTCAAATTTTAGAAAAAGTAGTGGCAGAAACCATATTAGTTAGCTACCAGTTAAACCATGTAAGTAACGATATTCATGAGATTTCTGCATTCCAATGCATTTCTCATGGCCATATATTTACTTATTGATGCCCGGACTACTGATACTTCTTTACACATTTACGTGCCGACCCTAGAGAAGCCCATTTATGCAGGAGTCAGTCAGTTTCCAAGCTTTATTGGACTCGTGTGGTTTCTGCATTCATCTTTACTATTGCTGAAGTTATTTGGGTTTTTGGGTTTTGAAATTTGGGTTTTTTGAACAAAACCCCACTAAAACTTTTTTTTTAAGAAATTTAGTACCCAATAAATTTTTGATAAATTATTTAAAAATTAATTTTTTAATTAATTAAATATTTTAAATTAATTTTTAATAAATTAAATTAAATTTAAATTTAAATTTTTTTGTTTCTTTAAATTTTTAAAGAACTAAAATAAATTTTTTAATTTTAATTAAATAAATTAAATTTTTTGTCAACTTTTTTTGGAACCTTTTCTTTTGAAATTGATATTTTTCCCCACTTTTGCAGTATTATTTAAAATTTTGAATATAATCCCAAGTTATAATCTCTGCTATAATAAAGGTATAAAAAACTTAATTTTCATTTCTCCTAGAAACAATTTTACAATACTCTTTCCCTTGATTTAGAAAAACTAACCACCTTCTCATATGTTAGCAGTACATCATGATAGATGGCACCCCTGTTGCAGATCTCAATATAGTACTTTTTCCTAGAGGACAGGACATGTTTTTTCTATAATTCATACTGTTCTTGAAAAGGTTTACTTGCTTTTCTTCTAGAAAATTCAAACTGCTGGAGTTTCTGTTCTACTTAATTCTTTTGAAAGGTAAGCTATTTTATTTTCTTCATTATGTATAAATGAAATAGCTTTCTGAAATTATATTAATTTTAATTGTTTACTCATATGGTAATAGACCTAAGATGTAGGTTTAGTTTTTTATCCAGGCCTAAGATATGTTTAATTGTTTACTTATATAAGCATTAGGCCTAAGAAGTTCCAAAATAAACCAAATGTTTATATTGTTTTTTTATTTACTTTAAAGAAACTTTAAATTTTTTAGGTATAAAATAATGCCATTGGTTTGTGGATCTGGACGGAAACAAGCTCCTGAATGGCTTGAAGTCACTCGAATGGAAAATTCCAGTAAAGTCAGATGTAAACTCTGCAATACAGAATTGACTTCAAAAGTTGAGAGGATACGAGCACACCTAAAAAATACTCAAAACCGAATGAAACATCAAATGAACAGGTCCATGATTTTGCTGACCCTCCGATTGTGGTACCCAGAAATGAATGACATCTGCAGCTCCAAATGATTTGTCACCGTTCACCATTGCTGCAGCCAATCGGAAAAGAAGCAGCGATTGTAGTACTGGTATGCTGCCAGCTTCTCGATCAAAAATGCCACATTACACAACTACCACCAGCGCTGCTCAGCATAAATAAATATCTAAAAGAAATTGCTGTAAATCTCCTAGATGATAGTCATAATGATGTAGAACTGCAACTGCAACAAGAGTTGAGTGAATCCACAATAACTTTGATGATTGATGGATGGTCCTCTGTTAGCAATGACCCTATCATAGCAACAACTATTCATACTGGCAAGAACGGATACCTCTTAAACGTAGTTGACTGTGGAGCAGAAAAGAAGACGGCAGAATACTGTGCGGAAATAGCATATTCCGCAATTGCGGAGGTTTAAGAAAAATATGATGGAAATATTTTTGCTTTATGCTCAGACAATGAAAATAAGATGAAAAAAATGAAGGAATTGGTACAAATAAGATATCCTTATATTTTAACCTACGGATGCTCAGCGCATTATCTAAATCTTTTGGAAAAGGATTTAACGCCTAATAGTGTCCATAAACATATTGTGGAGATAAATAAATACTTTCGCAACCACCACGTCCCTCATGGATTATTAAAGGGAAAAGGTGAATTCATGCCTCAAATTCCAAATGATACACGTTGGAATTCGCAAGTTGAATGCCGTTAGCACTTTCATCAAAAACTTTCACAAATGTGTGGAAATTATTAATGAAAATGAACATCAATTCGACTCGAACATTGGAAAAATTGTAAGTAATGTTGGGCTGCATAGCGAAAGTTCATCGTTCCAGAAGGTATTTAAGGAAGTTTCTGTAGCTTTAGATAGGTTGCAGGCAGATTTGGCTAACTTCTCAACAGCTGAGGAGGTCTGAATTGACCTCACTGTGAGTATCGAATTGTTGCCATATAAGCAACAGATACAACAAATGACGGACAAAGCAATGCAACCATTTTTTTACCTGGCTAATATAATGGACCCATCATGTATAGGCAACAGATGGCCAGCAGAGTAAGAAAACCAGTGGAAAACTTGGTTGCAATCTGTGAAACCTAAATATATACTAGGTGTCTTTGCCTTCAAAATCAAAGACAGTCGGTTATTTCCCAAAAGCACTTTCAATGTAGATGTTTTGAACTTGTATAAAAATAATCCTTCGAAGTGGTGGTTGCTAATGGAGCGTAACACACAAAAATGTGATAAGTTGCCCGAAGGATTCTGCAAATTTTTCGCTAGACTTCTCAGCTGCCCACCAAGTTCGGCATCCATTGAACGCGTGTTCTCTACATATGGCAACATATGGACAAAGTTGAGAAATAGACTAGGGGCAGATAGAGCAGGAAAACTGGTCAAAGTTCAGCGTTTCCTGAAGACAGACAATGCCACTCAAGAATGGTAGCTTGTTATAGATAATATTGTAATTAAAAATAAATCTATAAAAGTTGTCAATTCTGTTAGAAAATTTTATAACTACAATTTTGTATGCATATTTTTAATCACTGAAACGTTTGCTTATATTTTAAAAACTCGAGCAAAATTGAGATTTGTTTTGAAAAAACCCAAAATGAATACAAAATTGTTTTTTTTTTTAAATGGGCCTTTTTGAAAAAACACAATTGGGTCCAACCCAAATAACCCTGAGTCGTAAGGAAACAGCGAACAGCATTAGTAAATTGATTGTTTTTCATCACAGTAGTAGTAAATCATTTCGTAATATCGCTGAATGGTAAATTCGTCCCCTTCTACGGTGCAGTATCTGATAAAACGCTTTACAGAAGAAAATTGGATCGAAAACAAGGTAAAAGGTCGCCCGGTAAAGTTAACTCAACGTGATCAAAGATTTCTAGTTACAAAATTTGTGAAAAATACCCGCTTGAGTGCTGTAAACATTTCTACAGAATTTACTGAAACATTTTCAACTTCAATTCCATCTTAAACTGTTCAGGGAGATCAGTTGGATTAAATGGCCGTTCTGCCCGAATAAAAGCTTTTGTAAGTACGAAAAATAGACAGCTTAGCACGAAATGTATTGGAATCGTGTCTATTTGAGGATGGATGCAAATTTAGCATTTTTGGTTCCGATGTGCGTATAATTGTATTTAGAATAAAAATGAGGAACTTAATCCTAAAAACTTAGAACAGTAAAGCATGACGGTGGACCTGTCTTTGTGTGGCATGATATATGAATTCAGTGTTGAGTTATCACTGTTTGAACAAAGCATCCTATTGCAAAGAGGCAGTTCTTCAGAAATTGAGTTGAAGTTATGGAAAAATGTTTGTTTATGGTGAACGTACCTGACTAAGAACCCTTGTAAGTAACTGGAAAAATATTTCGAATTGTTAAAAATCTGGTTATCGTTTGAAAGCTAAGGAAATAATTTGTAGCAATAAAACAACATTGATATTCTGTTCGATTTTCGTGATACCTAGTGTATACATACCTAGTTCTGTTATATCTTAAGGGATAAAATATGCGTTTATAGTATCCGAACACGTTAAAAATGTCATCATTGACCAAAAGTTCAAAAAAAAAATTGATTTTATTGATAGAGTATTTGCTTGGCTTTCCAAAATATATTTGATTTTTTCTCTAAGGTAATTACTTGGAGAGATATTAAGATTTTAATCAAGGCGGGAAAACCAGAAGTAAGTATGGAAAACTCCGGAAATGGCAGTTAAATGTCCAAAAACCTTCAAAATTTTAATTTAAAACTTACTTTTTTTGCAATTATTATATTAGAAAGGTTTCTCAAATGAAAAAATGGTTTCTCTTTTGGAAATAGTGTGACATTTTTAAAGAGAAATGAAAAAAAAATTGTTTACACAAACAGTAAATGCACGAGAGAGCAAATGATACGTACTTCAAACTATTTTTTACTCCGCTAGGGGGTTCCACCCCCTGCTCGCTATCGCTCGTCAAACCCCTATGATTACTACACAATCATATTTAGTTCGCTTTGTGAACTATACTTTTCAACAATGAAGGAGAGGGGATTGCTTCACAATCCATCCCCATATGGATCGCTGCTGGATTGATCCCGGACCTCTAGTACGACGTTAATTGAAGGTTCCCTTCCCATTGCAATATTTCTCGTATGCTCCCGAGTAACGGAAAATTGCCTACTTTTTTTGCGAGATCAGCGGATCCGTATACAAGCCGACCCCAGTACTTTAGCTTTAGAAAATGTTCCAAAAATTCTCGGCTCATACACGGAAATATAGTGTAAATAAAAACAAAATGTTTTAAAAAATGTCAAGAACAAAACATCTCATTTCCACATACAAAAGGAAATACTTTAGCACAACATATTGTTAAAATTCAGAGGAAATCTCATCACAATTTTAAATGTTTTAGCTTCTCCGTGTTGTGTGTTGTAATAGTACTTCTTAATATTTTCATATTTGAGTGTTGCTATGGAAACGGCGACCGAATTTGCCGGTTCTTCTTAAAACATTGCAAACTCTCTAGCGCGTGTTCTCAAATTTTATGATTAAATTAGTTTTAAAATATAACTGTGTTTATCTCGTCTGCGCGTGCTCCAAATTCATTAGCCCGTTAAACCACAAGACTCGCTATTACCAATCACAAAGCGAATAAACCTGAAAAAGATTGAAAAAAAATTTTATAATAAAAAGTAATTAATTTTTATGCATTATGTCCTCACCTAAAATGTTAGAACTCAAAAAGTCATTGATGGATTATCGTAAAACTTTGAGAACTTGTTCTTTATAATGTTTTCTAGTGAATGAACTAAAATAATCATGCTGAGTTGAAAAGTTTTTAAATTATGGCTAGTTATTTAAGAAATAGGACTGTTAAACTAACAAAAATCTTAAATTTATTTTTCGATCGCTTGCAAAATTTTTATTTATTTAAATATCCTTTTGATTCTTGTTCATTCCCTAGAAAATGCATGTAGTTTATTTCGGTAGTTTCATTTTTAAATTCGCTATAAATAGATTTTCATGTAGCAAATTTGAAGTGTTTGACAAATTCATTTAAAATTTCATACATAATCATCATTTTTACAAAATATTGACAGATATTTTATATATTTATAGCCCATTGCTATTGTTTAATAACACTAAACATAAAATATCATTAAAATATATCTATAACACATTTAAAAAAAAGGTCTTGAAAGTGTCCGGATACCTTAAAGAATAGTATTGAGTTGAAAGAGAATAATAACCAATTTTCAAACACAGGATCGATATCTCGGATAGTATGTTATTGTGATAAGATTATATCAGTTAGTTTTTGTTACATATTATAATCTGGGACAAAACCAAATAACCAAAGAACACAAATAAAGATGGAAAGAAAAATGAATTGTAATTTACCAGGAAATGTTCAGGAATCTCTCGCAATTCTCATTGAAAACGTCCTCCGAATACCCTGGATGTATTCCATGTTGCAGCAGAACGAGTACAGCATTGAAGTTCCCTTGGTTTAAATAGGAATCGACTAGATTGTAATCGGTGAGAATTCCGCTGATGCCTGGCCACAAACCCCAAACATTAAATTTCATCCTCCGCACGTGAAACAACAAGTGATCCAAGTGCTGAAGGTTGTCGTCGGATCCTAGTTTTCTCAAAATCAAGAACAATCCGTCGTAAGTACTGCACACCGTCTTTAAGAGTTCGACCACAACAGATGAATCTATGGGGGAATCACGGTCGTCGTCTTTGAACAGAAACTTCCGAGCGAGAGCGTAGATTCTCTCTGCTTCCTCCAGTTCACAGCACCTGCCCATCAACAGTGAGAGTTTCAAATAATTCCGTAGTTGGTGGATGGACGTGAACTGAGATTCAAGCACGTTCTTCTCGTACTTGAGGAAGATGTTCTCCTCGAAACTCTCCCTGTCGGAATCGAAGTATTCCCAGTAGGTTACTGGAATGTTTCGTGTCCTTGCTGGCAGCAGGCCATAAGCCAAATACCTGTCCGTTATTTCCTGCACTGCAGTGTTATAACTTTTCTCGCTTATTATAAAAGATACTGGAGTATAGTTGTTTGATGTGCTCAAATCCAGGTAAATCGCTGAATTCTGCACAACGAAGCCGTGTAGTTGGCAGTTAGCCATTGCTGGATTGGAGAGGAACTGGACGCCGAGCAGTTATTCATCTAGCGGTGGCGATTCAACAGCAAGAGGAAGAACCTGCAAGATAGCAACAGTTACTTGTTATCTGTATAGTTTACTGGAAAGCAAGGATTATTTTTTCGGCTTCTGCGAAGGTGAATCTTGTTTCGGAAGAGGTTGGGTTGGCTTAGGTACTGCTATCCTCAATAGATAAGATTGAAGTGATATGAGGGCTGACTACGCGTCCTTATCACACCAAAGAATGCTAAAATCTTTATTTTCCCAATGTTGGATTAGCAGTTGACCAAACTAGAAGATAGCCTTGATCAGAATTCCAACTGGATGTTCCCGATTGATGAGCTGTTGTCTAGAAACGGTCAGACCAAACGAATTCGTTATAGATACTTCTACATCATGGCGACTAGTACATTACTCATATGTTTTACATTGTGTCTGACATGAGTATAATTTTTTATTGAATTTAAAAATTTCGAATTCAGTGAAAAAATACTATGCAATTCACCCTTTTACAAGCTCAGCCAAAGCAAAGAAATAACACCTAATTATGCGAAAGTTTTAAAAAACGTTTAAGTAAATATACTGAAATGAAATATTGTCTTTGCATTCATTTATAAAACCCTATTGAAACAACGTAGTGCAGTAACTAGATTTTCGTATCGTTTAATTTTGTATCTCTTAATTTTTTGGGGAAACTATATATAATAATGAAACAGAAATATGGAAATAGCTGTTATATGTAGGTAGGTGAATTTATGTCACATCGGAGAAATTAAATGGTCTATTGGCGACTTTTCGGGATCAATCCCGAGCTATTAGAAATAACTTGCGATAGGGAGACTATTGTACCCTTAAACACATGTCAGTTCGGCAGCTCTTGATGTTCTCTGGTGGCATAGGTTATAATTCTTCTGGACATCAGATATAAAGAACAACTGTTGTTGTACTTAAGTGTTGTTCAGAAGAATTTTTTTATGCCTGAAGAGTGTAATTTTGAGCTACAAATTCCAACATTTTCTCGGAAAAAGTTATTTATTCTCTTAATAATTTTTAATACTTTGTACTGCTACCAGATAAATCTTTCTATTATGAGTATTTTTGTATGTTTACTTATATATTTCAGATAACTAACACGTTTAATTATTTCATAATTTCAAAATATGGCATCTCTTGTACCTATGAACAAATGTTCGTAATGCACAGTCGCGGAAAAAAACGTTAAACCCCTTTATTTCGAGCACTATTCATAGGAGAGCAAATAATTCAATTTGAAATACGTTAAAAGCAATGTTACGCCACTCTGAAATCTCATGTGGCTCATAGCGTCAAATCCAGTAATATCACTACACGGCATAGTTTTCATTAATAAAATCTTTTGGACATTTTTAAATTGTTTTCTTCTTCATTTTGTGTGCTTTAAACAGGTCCTGAAATGTTTGGTTCAAAATATTCTTCGCTTGTTGTTTCAGACGAAAAGTACTTTGTTAAATAGAAAAGCTGTAATGCATAGACCTACTAAAAGCACTTAACAATTTAAGTCGAATTTTATCAAGAATCAAGAAATTATATCAATAGCAAGTTGTCAGTTCATTTTGAGAAAAAGAAACTTATGACCCAATGAGTTCTCAAAACCGATTAATACAATATGTCTATAATTATTATGTAGTCAAGGGAAAAAAGACCCGAACCACTTCCTTTATTTCGAACATAATTTATACAAGAGCAAATTAAAAAGTACCATTCAATAGGGAATAACATCCTCAACAAATTCAAATAAAAAAAAGCATTGCATAAGGGGACCTCTTCATATGAAATATTACATAAGCTACAAATTTTCAAATGGCTGCATGATGTTATGATGGCTTAATCAGATTCTACATCGAGAAATTAGTCTAAATGCAAAATTTCAAGAATTTACTATTGTTTTGACCGCATAAATTTAATGTTAAAGCCGTTCAGCCCATTTAGGGATATCTCCACATTCGATGTCGTTATTCGTAGATCGAGATTATTGGTAGTTAATCGGGAACTGTTGATTTGTCGCTTGACTAAAAGACAATTGCAAAGAACCTAATGCCCGGTGCACACATCCGGTTTTTCAACGTGCGGCTCCGCTGCGGCAACGAAGCCCAACTATGCACACATAACCGAAAAATGACGCAAATACTCATTTCGCGCCATTTGCGATGAATATTCTATCGAAAAAAACGTGTTTATTTTGCTTAATTGGTGTAAAAAAAAGTATATTTTGAAACAAAATAGACGGTTACTGGATACAACCAATTATTAATTATTATTTATATGCCATTTATTTATGAAACAAGGTACTTCAGAACGGAGACGCATGTGCGGCGAGCTGCGGCGCCGTGGGGAACTGCGGTACAAATGGCAAGCAAGTTGGACGTGATGCGCAAGAGGCATGTACTACTTCATTGGATCTAATGTATCTCAGACCGCACTTGCGTTGCCGCAGCGGCGCCGCTCGTTGAAAAACCGGATGTGTGCACCGGGCATTAGGTTCTTTGCAATTGTCTTTTAGTCAAGCGACAAATCAACAGTTCCCGATTAACTACCAATAATCTCGATCTACGAATAACGACATCGAATGTGGAGATATCCCTAAATGGGCTGAACGGCTTTAACATTAAATTTATGCGGTCAAAACAATAGTAAATTCTTGAAATTTTGCATTTAGACTAATTTCTCGATGTAGAATCTGATTAAGCCATCATAACATCATGCAGCCATTTGAAAATTTGTAGCTTATGTAATATTTCATATGAAGAGGTCCCCTAAGAAGACCTAACCCTCCTGGTGGCTGATCTCGTCGTAAGGAAAACTGAACAGATCTTGATGGACGAGGAATATGGATATTAATAATAGTGTTTTTAATTTTACCGTCTACTTTATTTTCTAACAGTTAATGATAACTATTAATCTATTCACTAAGCGTTAATTTGATTAACCATTAAATAAGCCGTCCAAAAAAACACAGTTAATAATAACTATTTTCATACTGTCAAAACATTATTAACCATTAGGAGCTCCAGTCCTTCTGTACTCATAACTTCGAAACGATAGAAACTAATGACATGAAAATTGGTACCTGAAATTAAATTTTGATATAGATTCCAAATTGTGTGTCCAAATGGAGGGTTTCTACTGTGAATCATGAAGTTGGTGCTCAATTTGATATGAATATGGCTCATCGTGCAAATTTTACGCATTTGAATTGATAGAAGACGTTAATTCCTGTCAAATGCCATCTTTGAATTTTCTCTTCTGTTAAAATTACTTAAATGAAGGGTTTGTTTTTTTACCGCGAATGTTGATGGCAACAGTACTTAACAAAAAGCCTTGTAGTTTGAAAACTACTTCAAATATTTACACATAAGAACTTGGCATCGTTTGAAAGCTAAGGAGTTGGAAAATATTTTCAATCAATAAAAAATGTGTCGATATAATCTTATGTCCATTTTCGTGATATTTAGTGTATGAATACACCTCAAGATTGGGTATAACACTTGCTTAGTTTATTTCTATAAAATCCTGTAAAAGAAAAGGTTAATAAAAAGAATAATAATTTTTTTAAAATTGATTGCCCAGAAAACAGTGTGCAACTTTGGTAGGTAGGCATGGAGGTAGTTAATTAACGCGCACTTGAGGCAACACAGGGCTATAAGTGACGATCCGGGACCAATCGCTAAGGGAAAATTTCAAGTTAATCCCTCGTAATATTGAACCACCATCGGATGACGAAAGCAACACCTGAGCTAGCACCCCACTATCCAAACTTCAGTATCATGCCAATGTGAGGACATTTAAGCCTGGACTGATTTCACGTGCACCAGACCCCGAAGACGCCACCGTTCTTTATATAGCTGCATCTAGTTTCCAACTTAAAAACCTTTGGTTGCTAATCTGTAGCATTTCCAAGTGAACTATCGTTGCCCATGCAACTTTGGAAGCACATTTGTAGGAGAGCAGATTTTTCAAAATATTTGTAAATCGTGAATTAATTTAAAACGAGAATTCTGGGAAAATCTTGACCATTTCTGCTAAAGGATCAAATACCTACATCAGGTCTTTACACAATTGAGCGTGTTTCTATGATGTTTAAGTAATCCGAATACGGTAAAAGTGTCTTTTTGACCAAAAATCCCCCAAAAATGTTTCTGATTATATTTGATAGAATATTTATTTGACTTTCCAAAGTAAATTCGATTTTTTTCTCTAAGTTAATTAGTAGCAAAGGTATTAAGCTTTTTATCAAGACGGGAAAACAAGAAGTATATATGAAAAACATTGGAAGTGGCCGTTAAAAGACCAAATACCTATCAAAATCTAAATTTAAATTTACTTTTTTTGCCAAATATAATTTTAGAAAGTTTTCTCAAATGTTTAAATGGCTTCGATATTGGAAACAGTGTGAACATTTTTAAAGAGAAAAATTGTCTTACACAAACAGTAAAAGCAAAAAAGAGCAAACGATACACTTCAAACTATTTTCTAATTCAAATTATTTTTTATGCATCATTTCCTCACTTTAAAAATGATGCAACACAAAAAGTTTTATAGATAGACTTTGTAAAGATCGTTAAACTTTGAGAACTTGCTCTTCACAATGTTGTCTAAGGAATGAACAATAATTTAAATTATGGCCATTTATTTAGGAAATAGGCCTATAAAACTCAAAAATCATGTATTCATTTTTCGATCGCTTGTAAAATTTCTGTTTATTTAAATAGCCTTTTGATTCCAGTTTATTCCCTAGAAACATGCATATAGTTAATTTCATAGCATCATTTTCCAAATGGATTGAATTGATTTTCATGTTGCACATTTGAAGTTTTTGACACATTTCTTTTAAATTTCATGCATAACTATCATTTTTACAAAATCATAAATATATATTTTAAATATTTATACCTCAATGATATTGTTTAATAACACTAAGTATACAAATATCATTAAAATGTATCTATACCTCATTATTTTAAAAAGTGCCTCGAACGTGTCCGTATACCTTAATAAACAATCACTCTTAAAAACTGGATGATTGTTGTCAGTACTTTTCTCACTCAATATATTCCTCATCTGCAAACAATGAGTAATACATGTTGCCTGCTTTTGTCACGATCTTTCGCAAATCGCAGAGTCGCGAAGTTGTTTACCCCTGAGTTAAAACTTATCGATAATCCGTTGCAATGCACACTAAGCCGATTAATAACCAATCCATATCCAACTGCATTATCTTGATTTATTTCAGAACTTATCTGGCTCGGAGTCACGCCGAACGATGAATAAATATTACGAACGGATTATTCACGCATTAAGAAGCCGTAACACGCGTTTCTTGCAAACAAATAAATTTAACTCCATAGAATAGACAAAGGGTAGAATCAGGGGACCCAAGCACCCTTCAGAAAAAGGGCTGGTTTCTTAATTTTATATATTTTTACATGGTCACATAAATATTCAATATCTGTTATTTTATTTCAATATGTCAAATAAAAACAGATATTTTAAATTAATAATTTATTATGTAGGGTGGTTCGAAAATATTTGGCCAAACCGTAAAGGGTGGTAAAGGGTCCCAAACCAAAGACTTTTATACACTATAAAAAAAATAATCGACGTACCAAGGAGTTGTGCTGGGCTCGATCAACATGGAACGGCGTTGACTGGTGACTTATAGTCTATAATACCGCGTCCCGTTTCGAACTGTGTCTTGACGACAATCTTAGACCTGGTTGGAGACGTCCAGTGCAGCGGGGGGGGGGGTGAACTTACTATCGCACGCCACACATGTCCACAACAGGACGTTATGGTCTGCGGTGCCATCTCCTTTGATGGACGGACCCCTTTGGTTGTCATGTCTGGCACACTTACAGCAACACCGGTACGTAGATACCACAAAAATAACACACCGGTACATTCTACGACCGGTTGTGTTATTTTTGTGGCACCTCGGACTTTCTTTTCAACAAGATAATCCCCGCCGCACACGGCGCGTGTTGCTATCAACTGTCTTCAAGCTTTCTCAACACTTCGTTGGCCACCTAGGTCTCCTGATCTCTCTCCCATAGAGCACATTTGGGACGTTAAAGAAAAGTGATTGCAACCATCCTGGAATGTTGACCCTTTAGCCCGACAGCTGTATGTTCTTCGTATCCACCAATTTTTATCGCAATCGGACAACTCCTTTTGGTTTTAATTTTTTTACATACAGTGTAAATTAAAAAAAAATCTTTTTAAATTTAAAAACATTTTTATTGGTAATTGGTAATTCTTAATTAACGTTGTACTCGAGCAACACAACGGGCTATTGACGACTCTCCGGGATCGATCCCTTAAGGGAAAGATCCGAGGACAACATCTCGTAATTTTGAACCACGGTCAGACGACGAAGTAACACCTGAGCTGGAACCCTACTCTCCAAACTTCCACACCAACCCAACGTGAGGACTTTCGGCCACGACAAATTGAAGGTGCACCAGCCGCCTCTACACCATACGCTTACAAACATCCATGCCCGGACCCGGATTCGAGCCAGGAACCTTCCGATCTAGAGGCTAACACCTTAATACTTATCCGGTTGGTCGGCTAAAAACATTTTAAAAATAAACAATCGTTCCTTTCCTTTTACAGCCCCTTACATCAGAAGCAAATCTGCGAGCACCGATTTCGTGTAGCGATGCATGCTTTTGAAAATCAAAACGGGAATGACCCCTTACGCAACAGAAACGGCGTTATAGATTGACCTAGACAGCGTCCTCTACCACCTATACGCGGCATTTTCAGACACCCATTCTTTGACAAGGAAAGTTCATTTTGGGCCCTTCTTTCAACCTTTACAATTTGGCAAGATATTTTCGAAACACCCAGTATAAATCCCTCCAGGAATTATGAAGTCCCTAATATGTGCTTTGACCTGGTAGCCCGGTTGGAAGAGTACTCGATTAGCAACTGGAGGGTTACGAGTTCGAAACTCGGTCCAGTCAAAGACCGTCGTTCGTGCACATGGGAGCTGTGCACGTAAAATATAACTTAGCCTCAAATGTCCTCTCGTTGGAGTGGTGTGGACGTTTTTAGAGTGGGGTGCCAGCTCAGGTGTTCACTTCGTTATCTGCCCGTGGTCCAATATTACGAGGTGTTGTCCTCGAATCTTTTCCTAGGGGATTGATCGTGGACTGTCGCCAATAGTCCGTTCTCTTGCTTCAGAGCGACCCTTTTTCTCACTGACATAATGAGATCAACATGACTGAGTGAGTTCGCCCACTGTTTTTTGCAACTTTTGAGTTGTACGCGTTGCAGTTTCGTTTCCTGTAAATTTCCCTGGGTGTATTTTATCTCTTCTGTATCAGAATTTTTTTTTATGCTTATGTTCTCATAATCACATTAAAATTCATTTAGTGATTAAATATATTTCAATGTAATAGACCGTTTTGGCAAGTTAAATATAGGTGGCTGTAGTACTTCTGCGGCGGTGGAACATGCACACTGTGCGCATTCGGAATTCGTATTCAAACAGAATGTACATTTTCATCAAGCATATTTTTAACATTGACTACAAATACAATTCGCTCTATTTTTGTTATAATGGTCAATTTGTCAGAATTTGAGTTCATTGAAAGTTTGTTTTGTAATATTAGGGATCTTTTCCGTTCTACTGTTGATATTCTTCAATCGCTGTGACTGGGGAGTCCACGTTGTTTCATCTCTTTCTTCTTTCAGAAGCACAACTGGAGCTTATCGCACGAGCTTAAGCAAACATGCAGCGTAACGATTTTCTGAACTGTTATCGCAAGACCGCACTAGTTACGATAAACTTTTAAATAATCAAGCCCGTCCTATCGGAATTTTGTATATTTAGGAATCCTGCCACTTTACAGAATTGACAAAATTAGAGCAGCTGGAATGGAAACGGACGGATTAATTACGGAGTACTTAGCAGATGGACTGCTAGCCTCCACACCTTAAATCTGTGCTCAGGTGGCAAAATGATATAAGTCACTATTTTAATTTTTCGTGACAGTAATTTTAAGATTCGAGATTCAACATTTGGTTCTGTGGTTTTTTTATTTATCATAATTTTCCCACACTTGTTTTCTCATAAACTAAAAGAAAAAGACTTACGACATTTTGCCACCTTCTAAACATTAACTAACCAGACTCTAGGATGGGACTTAATTTTTTGGGAAAAGTGACATAACATTTTGTCATCTGAGTACAGAAATAATCGAAAGTTTAATGATCTGAAAGAATCTATCTATAAGAGGAGAAAGTTAAGGGAATAGATAAAATGTACTTTGTAAAAGGAAAATTATTGAGATACATAAAAAGCCCATTTCACGTTCCAAAGTGGACAGGGTAAATGAAATCAATAATGAAAAGAGGATGGTGATAACGCATAAGCTGTGGTGCTAATTGAGGCGAAGAATAAATAAATAAAAGAGTAAAAAAAATATCAAGGTGGTGGATTGAGAATATTCCTTGAAGAATCCCTGACTTCTACACAACGACGTTTTGGTCGTAGTGGGAAGGTATGTACGTTGTTGTGGATGTGGGATCTGGTTTATTGCGACATTTCTTTAAGGATGTGTCGCGAGGGGATTGTTGTGAAGGTGTGCGTTAGGAACTTGCGAAATTTCGTAAAAGGATTTAAAGGGAATGAATTCAGCAATGGATTCAATTTTAAGATCATTCTGAACAATTTCACGGTGGACGTAGTAAGGGGAGTTCACAATTTGAGGAAGGGTTGTATTTTTTGGAAAGCTTGAAGAGGAATTTAATATTGGATATGCAGGCGGAACCCCAGGCGGGGGAAGTGTAGTCTAGTTGATCGGAAAAGACTTTGGTATCATTCTTTTATTTCGTCAAAAGTCAACCAAGGACCAAATTCAACTACAGAAAGTTTCGAATGATTCGTCTTAAAATTCGAAATAGGCAGATCTAAGTGTCGACGTTCGAATTCAACTCTCCCCCCCCCGCACACAGCGCTTTCACTTTTCTTCTAATTCCTATCTTTTTTACCCGTCGAATTTACGGATTAGCAACCCGGGTTGCTAGTTCGAAACTGGGTCCAACCAAAGACAGTTGTGTACACGGGGGTAGGTGCACGTTGAATCTGTCATAGTCTCAAATGCCCTCTCGTAGGCGTTGTGTTGGAATTTGGGAAGTGGGGTGCCAGCTCAGGTGCGACCTTGGATCAAAAAACTTCAACGATCATTTCAAACTATGCTTTACTCTAAATTAAAATTTATGCATTAGTTCCTCACTTCATATGTTGTAACACAAAAAGTTATTGGTGCATTCTCGTAAATTTTTGAGAACTTGTTCTTTATAATGTTATTTAGGGAATGAACTAAAATAATTATGCAGTGTTAAAAAGGTTTTAAAATATTGCCATTTATTTAAGAAATAGACGTATAAAACTATCAAAACTCGTGTATTCATTTTTCGATTGCATGTAAAATTTTTGTTTATTTAAATAGCGTTTTGTTTCTAGTTCGTCACTAGAAAAATGTTTGTAGTTTATTTTCATTTTTCAAATAGGTAGAACATATTTTCATTTAGTACATTTGAAGTTTTTGACACATTTCTTTAAAATCTAATACATAAACTATCACTTGTACAAAATTATTAATATATATTTTAAATATTTATATCTCAATTATATTGCTTAATAACACTAAATATTGAAATATCATTAAAATGTATGTATACCACATTTAAAAAAAAAGTGTCTCGATCGTGTCCAGATACCTTAATAAACAATCACTTTTAAAAACTGGATAATTGTTGTCAATACTTTTCTTGCCCAATATCTTCCTCATCTGCAAACTATGAGTAATACATGTTGCCTGCTTTTGTCACGATCTTTCACAAATCGCAGACTCGCGAAGTTGTACACCCCTAAGTTAACACTTATCGATAATCGTAGCAATGTATACTAAGCTGATTAATAACCAATCGATAACCAACAGCATATCTTGATTTATTTCAGAATTTATCTGGCTTCACGCAAACCGATGAATAAACACATTACGGACGGATTATTCACGCATTAATAAACCGGAAGACGTGTTTTTTCAATCAAAAGTTTAATTTAATTCAATGGAATAGGCAAAGGGTATGTTCAAGGGACCCAAGCACCCTTCAGAAAAAGGGATGGTTTCTTAATTTTATATATTTTTTTAACTTGGTCAGAAAAAAATATTCAATATCTGTTACTTTATTTTAATACGTGAAATAAAAACAGATATTTTAAATTAATAGTTTATTATATAGGGTGGTTCGAAAATATTTGGCCAAATCGTAAAGGGTGGTAAAGTGTCCCAAACCAAACACTTTAATATACTATAACAAAAAAATTGACGTACCAAGAAGGAGTTGACCAGGAATTGTGCTTGACCCACTTGGAACGGCTATGAATGTGGACGTATAGTTTTAAATGACGAGTCCCGTTTCAAACTGTGTCCTGACGATAACCGCAAATAAATCTGGAGACGTCCAGGGCAGCGTGGGGATCGTGCCCTTACTATCGGAAAAGTTACGTAACTACGCAAGTTTCTACCGAAGGCAAGAACTCGCCTTGGCGCTAGCCTACCGACCAAACAAATTAAAACCCTCCCCTAGAACATCTTATATCGCCATCACACATTAATTCCATTATTTAAAAAAATTTTTAAACTTGGATGGTAAATGCTTGATTTGAAAGGTAAATATATTAATTTGTAGTAATTTCATTTTTAGTATAAGGTAAAATACCAAATTAATTCTAAGATGTTTCACTGACAAATAATCTGAGAGTAGCATGTTTGGTGTATTTTTTCACAGCTATCATAATCGCGGTAAATGAAAGAAAAAGGTTTATCATATGATATCGGGATATGGTGAGATATATCAAAATCAACAGACTGTCTCTTTAGAATAGGATATCTAATTATAAAAAATAGTACCATGATGCGTATTAGGAATAACAGATTTTTTTCAAGTTATTATCTTAATATACATTTTACACAATCTCTTACTCTATTGACAAAATGGGTTAAAAAATTAATTTAATCAAAGAAAGCTCGCACTAAAACTTAACTTTACGAGCTTTTTTGGCTGCAAACGTTTTTAGAATGTCCTCAAAGGATAGCTTTTTAGCTAACTTGTGCTCTATTGATATGATGCTCGAGTTGGTTAGTCACTGTTGTCCTGTTACGTTTGTGAGATAATGTTTTATGATCTTTAGTTTGCTAAAACTCCTTTCCTTTGAGGCGACTGAGACTGATATTGTAATGAAAATTCTTAATGATGTTGTGTACGCGTCTTCAAGTCCGTTTTATATACTAACATCAAAAGACCTAATAGTGTAGCCGTTTTCATATTAGAGCTAATATCTGAGGTATGATATTTAAAACACCCCACTTCTATCGCTAGCTCGTCGCTGTCAAAGTCTTCTTTCAAGTGCCTGGTTCTTCAATTCTTCTCCGTTCATTGTTTCAAACCAAGCTCCATTGAGAAAACCATTAAGCTATTCATATTTTGAATGGCTTGAAAAATTTGCCTTAGTTCATTCAGAATCCGTATTTCTTATTTGTATAATCCATAAACTGAATTTTTTTCCCCTGAGTATTCATAGCTTTCATCTTCGCCCTTCTCATAAACATCAGCTTCTTCTTTAACCTCCGTACTTCTTTAAAATGAGTATCTAAGTTAAGCTTTCATATTTCTTTCGCTTCTCTCATTGCATCTGCAGTGGCGGATCAAGTCAAGTGGGGGCACCAAACGGTAAAATTTTGAGGGGCCTCAAACTCAAGTTAGAAAAAAATGTCAAGAAAATTCTTAAAAAGTTAAAAGCAAAAAGAAAAAAAAAATTCTATGCCATAACACAATCATTAAATAAATTTATTAAAAGTTAAAAAAAAAAAATAATAAATTTTCCTAAATTTCTATCTTGTTTTTTTTTTTGCGAATTCGTCAATTATTTTGGCATTATAAATTCAGTTTTACATTTTTTGCTCTATATATAGAATGGCCATATTAATTAATCTTTCGTTTCCCATAGTACTCTGTTATTAATTTTTTACACGCTTTAAAACAACGATCTTTCTCCTGACGCACCAAATAAGAAATTTTTTTTTAAAAATTTAAAAATTGTTTCAACATTCGCAAATGTGCAAAACATTTCTTTGAAGGCTCGATAGATGTCCGGTGAGGTTTTTATGTTAATATATTTTGCTGAACGATCGATAGTGATGTCTTCTCTTTGGAATAGTTTATTTACGATGTCTGGCGGCTTAATTTCTTATACCAAAACAAGAGAGGACAATGAATTGAAACGTTTTGACATTTTTTAGAAGAAAAGTTTTCTTTAGCGGTTGTTATTGGGCTGGTCCCGAGATCATTTATAGCGTCTATTATTTTTTCTAGATGTCGACCATCTGGTATAGCTTTGCAATTTGAGAGATAGGGGAACATGTTTTACTAGAACCTCTTATCTATTGGTAGAGGAATCAATGAAATTGTACAGGCAATTAAGTATGTCAAAATAAGACTGCCTCCGGTGACAAGCTAGTAACATGCTCACCAACTAAGTTAATCGAAAGTGCTGCAAATGACACAAAATACGCCATACAATTTAATTCATAAATTCAAGAATAAACTCCTTTGTACTTGCCGGTCATGTTTGACCAGTTATTATCTTGTTAGAAATCTTAACATGATTTCTAATCAATTGTGAACTTCGTTCATGTTAAGAAGACTGCAGAACCTGTATGTGCCTGTGAACTCATCAGAGGATTAAGATAACCGAATGCTGATATCGGGTGACCACCACGAAAAGCATGTCTCCTGCCAGGAAGAGTTCATTTAGTGGGAGTAGAAACAAAACATCCCTCTAGAGATGCAAATGGAAAATATTATGTCAAATCCTAAGGTTTATCGCGTGTTAGAGAGTGCAAATTCGAGCGGCGATAAATATCAGAAAAGAGAACATTTAGTAAAATTATTTTTAAAAAAAGGGGGAAAAAAACACTCACATTTATTAGTGTATAATTTTTAAATATCTTTCTATTATAAAATTTTTTTTTCTCAATCTTTTTCAGGTTTATTCGCTTTGTGATTGGTAATAGAGTGTCACGTGATAGCGAGTCTTGTGGTTTAACATGCTAATGAATTTGGAACACGCGCAGACGATAAACAGTTATATTTTTTAATTAATTCATTCATAAAATTTGAGAACACGCGCTAGAGAGTTTGCAATGTTTTCAGAAGAACCGGCCAATTCGGTCGCCGTTTAAAAAGCAACAGTGGAATATGAAAATACATATTAAGAAGTACTATTACAACAAACACGGATTCGCTAAAACATCTAAAATTATGATGAGGTTTCCTCTGAATTTTAACAATATGTTATGCTAAAATATTTCCTTTTTTATGTGGAAATGAGATGTTTTGTTCTTGACCTTTTTAAAAATATTTTGTTGGAACCTTCAATTAACATCGTACTAGAGGTATGGGATCAATCCAGCAGCGATCCATATGGGGATGGTTTGTGAAGCAATCCCCCTCCCCCTCATTGTTGAAAAGTATAGTTTGCAAAGCGAACTAAATAGGATTGCGTAGCAATCATCGGAGTTTGACGAACGATAGCGAGCAGGGGGCGGAGCCCCCTAGTCTAATAAAAAGAATTATCTTTGAAATTATAAATGGAAACACTGACCATTTATTTAAGTATTTTTTCAAAACGTTGAAAAAAATAAGAATCCAATTTTTTAAACAACATATAACAACAAAATAATAATAGATACATATCTAATTAATAGAAATTAAACATTTAACTTTTCATATTTGTTTGTGCGCAGCAATCATAGTTGAGTCATCGACTTCGATTAAATAATAACAAAAAAGGTATAGGTTAGCCACGCGATTTCTTTCCAAACTAAAAACGACTGCGAATCGTATTGTCTTGCTATTCTTTCTGATATAATAAAAACATTTTCTTATTCTTATTATTCTGTCACGAATTTAAATTCTCAGTGGTTATCAATTTGATCTCCTAATGAGACGTTTTAACACTCCATGTACACTAGAGGTTGAACTTCCTATTATACATTGGATGTGTTTTAATAATACGTATAATTTTTGTACAATGTACTAGATCTAGTACGTATTTGAATAGCTGTGGTTTACATAAGCATATAGTAGGGAATGTGAATATCGTAAAGTTTGCACGTAATGTTTGAAGTGTGAAATATTTTTAGCGGCAATCCAAAATGACGAACTAAGAGAACAAAAAGTGAACAATCGAAATAAAAAAGAGGACAAAAAAGATCTGACCTTAAAAAGAGAGTGAAAAAAGAGAACATGTTCTCTTTAAAAGAGATGTTCTGGCAACCTTAGGCTAGCGGTTGATGTGCCCATTTAATTTTTTTTTTAATGTTTATTGCTCGTGCAACTTTTCCGCGTAAGTTTGATTTTTTTCTTTAACACGAATTGGAATTCTAATTTGGAAAACGACAAAATATTCCGAACCAAATTCGACGGTCGGCATCATGTAAACATGCAGTCGTAATGAATATATTGTTTGGTTTTTAAATGTAGTTTAGAATTCTATCGAAATTTGTCGGACACTCTGGTCCCAAAGGAGAATCAACGGCTTTCACCGCGAACTCATAAATAACAAAGAACGCGTCTCCTCCGAAGAATATGCAGAACATCAGCTGTGTATGAAAAATTTAAGCAATAATATAAGCAAAATATATATTAATAAGCAAAATTCGACAATAATGGTAATTAATGAGGACACACTGGAGGAACAAAACGGTATATTGGCGACGATCCGGGATCAATCTTGAAGGGAAAGAACCGAGAACCATACTTCGTAATTATGATCCAAGGTCGCACTTGAACTGGCACCCCTCTATACAAACTTCCGCACAACGCCTACGTGAGGGTATTTGAGGCTACGACAGATTTAACGTGCACCCGCCTCCGTGTACACGATAATCTTTGGTGGGATCGAATTTAGAAATCGCAACCCGGGTTGCTAATCCTTTACTCTTCTATCAGTTTTTTCCGTCTGAGGTTATTCCCATCTCGTGTTGTTTTTAAATTGTGTTTGATATTCGTTTTTAAACATAAAACGTGTCCAAAGATCGTCTTGTGCAGAATTAAGAATAGATAAAGTTCCAGAAAAAAAAAAGCTCACCAGTTTTCATCTTTATTATCATGGCTTAATGTCAAAGATTTTTCTATTTTAGCCAAGGAAGGTCTCAGTGGAAAAAGTGAGTGAAATGATTCCTTAGCATGAAAATTCACTTAAGCACAAAAAGTGTTCTTGTTCATGGAAAACTTTAGAATTGCCCTTAAAAGGTTGTATTGATAAAGAGCTGCAGAACCAAATAGCACAGGAGGAAACACACTGGAGAGGAGTTTTGTACGTAATAATTGATGTTATTATACATTTAGCAAAACAAGGTAGTTCATTACGAGGTTCTGATGAACGCCTAGACTTTGGTGACCCTAGATGTGTTAAGTTTTTAAACACAATAGTGCTGATATATCTTTATTATCCTCAACTAAGAGAGCAAATTCTTTGCCATAAGGGACAGGTCCACTACTTTTCTCCTAATATTCATAGTTAATTTTTAGAAATCCTCATCTCTGGAAAAATAAGAGAACATATAGTTAATGACATGAAAGGTTCAAAATACTTTTCCATTATGTTTGACTGCATCCCCGATAAAAGACATTCAGAACAAATGTCTGAAGTTCTTTGTTATGTGCAGATAACCGAAAAAGGCTCTGAGATATTGAAAATTTTCGTTGATTTTGTAATAGTTAGTGAGAAAACTGGATTGACTCTTTTGGAAGAGAGTTTATGAAAACTCAAAAAGATGGGTTATATATTAAGAACTGCAAAGGGCAGTCTTACAATAACGGGTCAAACATGGCCGGCAAGTGCAAAGGAGTTCAATCTCGAATTTATGAATTACCTAGTAAAATTATGAGAATTCTTTCCCCTCGGTTGTGCAACGAATTTTTCATCACAAATGAACCCGCTCTTTAACGTATAACTCAACATTAAAATCATGCAACCGTATTAATGTCGAATAACAAAGATTTATAGAAATACTTGCTAAATTATATCAATAAAACTGCTATGGAAAGAAATACTTACACATTTGATTCCATTATAAAATTGTTGCAAAAATTAAAAATAATATTTAAAAATCTATAAAAATTATATTTAATCAAATGAAATTATACTCAATAAAAAAAACAATCAATGATTTTTTAACTGAAAAAAGTTGTATCTAAATTACTCTAAACTGTTTGATGATTATGATATGTGTGTTCTAGCTTTTATTGAGTTGGCTTTCACCAGTTTTGTTCTGTTTAAGATCCATTGCTTACTGATTTAATATTGAAAGAAGGTTAAGGATTTTCTTATTTTTACAAGTGAAACAAAGAGAATTTTTAAATAATATGCAATAGTATAAATAAATTCATATGCTAGAAAGCACCAATGGTTTATCATATTATTGCGACTGTAAATAGGTTTCAGGTTCAAAACCCGACAGTTGACTTTCAATGCGAGACTAATTTTCAATAGTTTTTTATGTAAAGTATACTAGAGCCCACTACCAGAGCTAGATATGTCTCTCTAGTTGGTACTACCAAAATATTTTGCTGTCTGAAGATACGACTGTGCATTGCCGGATCGTCTGTACTCGAATTACAATTCTGAATTGAAAAATCAACTTGCTGTCGATGGTGGAGTAAGAAATTTTGTTATAATCTCAAATGGAATTATTCCAAAATCACATAAATATATTTAGGTTGATGGTGTAAGTGTATGATGGTTGCTGTGTTAATTTGAAAATTGCGATACATGTCCCATATTTAATTTATTTACAAGTTAAATAACTACATTGCTAGACGAACGCTAGCTGCCAAGGTCTGACATTTCTTTGCAGAACAAGAACTGCTCAGCGATGAATATAAAATAGATGTGCGCAGAAGCATGCGCGCATTCTAGATACAAATGCAAGAACATTTTCATGCTGATTTGTGCCCTTTTTAGCCATTTTTCGGATTGTTCGCGGAATTCGCTTATCTGCGGTTGCCGCGTCCCTTAATTTCGCGGATAATCGAGAGTTTACTGCATTGGCAGACAAAATTACAATTTACATAAAGTCAAGTGCCTGGCATTTGTTTCATTCACATTAAAACAGGAATTTATTTCTGCTGAAAATTATCATAAACTTATTGAAAACTGTAGCTTCACCCGCGAAGGCAGTCATATTGTGATGGTAAAGAATCTAAGTTGTGCAAAACACGTTTTTAAAAATTAAACGTTTAGGAAGACTGAGTTTTTATTGTTAACTTCAGTTGGGGAAAAGGTCACTTCTCGTTCCATCTTGCATAACATTTCAATTGAAGCTAATGTCTGAAAAATAGTAGAATTGCACAATAATGTTCTTAAGTTGCTAGATTCGTCATTTTATTAAAAAACTGAACGGTAATTGTGTTTAATATACCGAAACCATTCTGCTTACAGTTTTTGGAATAATCTTACCTTCAAAAATGATGATGATGTCGTGTCTACGACGAGTCTTGTTCAAATGGTGCCATGAGCAGTTATCACAGCTCTAGCAATCTCCACTATATTGTCCTCGTACAGGTTCGGTTCCGAGAAAAGGACCCCGACTTTAAATAGATCCGCAATTATTGCTGGACAATCGAAAATGTGAGCTGGTTATGGGTTCATACAATCTTCTTATTTATTGACAATCCATGATAGAGTTTTCACATCATCAAAATCTGAGTGCTTCATTAGAGCAATCGCCTCTTATGTAAAAAGAAGATTCAACCGTTGAGGATCCATGATTTTCTATTGACGGAATTCGAATATCATCTTCAATCATTGAGTTCAATGACTACACTGTACCGACTTCAATGTCCTTTTCTTCAATCTCGGTTAATTTATTAAATTTAACAAGAGACTAAATAACTGGATGATTAAAAACTGGTTATCATCACTTGTTCGTTGGTTTATAGAACTAGATGAAGGTTGTGGGACTTTATTGCATAAAATGTTTTTTTCGTATATTTGAAGTCGTTTGACATGTAACATTTTCCAAGCATCTTATTTGCCTGAATAGATTTTCCAGAAAATCTGTTTACTTTACTAGTTAAAATGAGCTCAGTCTTCTGAATAAACTTCAGAAGTCCAATTAAAGATGAAATGGAGACAAACCATCCTTTTTGGAAGGGTAGCATGTTTGACTCTCCCACAACTCTCATCTCTTGAATGTATTTTGCTTTGTGTATAACAGCCATCTGATACTCTGGTTTGAGTCCAAACTCACGCCGTAACTTTTTGTCACTTGTTGGAGTTCCCATCAATGGTAGAATTCGTTGCTTCTTTTTCAATCGGAAAATAATAGTCTTATACCTTTGCAACGTGATCCGACAAAAGTCGGGTGACCATTTTTACATTTTACCTTTCATTGTTTCTAATTTGAATAAGTACCTACAAGATAATTTGGAGCATATCTTCAATACAGCTTCCAATAGCTTTGAAAATACGAATTTTGAATCACTTTATCAGAGGGTAGTTTTATCCCGCTAAGATATAGTTCCTTAATAACTTTGAAAGATGAGGGAAATCAGTAAAATAAAAAGGTTTCAACTACTATCCTTTGAATGTGGAAGTGAACTGTTTGTCGGTGTTATTGATAAATCCTTCCAAATGCGGATAGACTTAAATCTGACTAAATACCTAACACATTGAATCCGATTTCTTCTAGTTTTCAATAAATTTAGTCAATAATATTTTTAACATTTGTGATGGTCAAAGGTATAATGAATTAGCTGCTTTCAATAATTATTGAGCCCTTAGTCATAACAATGCTGTACAGCCCTAATACTCTATAGTATGATGAATCATAACAAACACGATAATCGATATTCATTTCATTTAAACATATCATTATAAATTTTTCAGCTTCAGTCATGTTGCCTCCTATAGTTCTTCATGAAGTTTAGAATTGGGGCTAAAAGCCCAACCTTTTACACCATCTTTTTAAAGTTGAAAAGGACGGTAATGGCATTTCGAAATGATTTTGAGGATAGGTAAATATATATGATACATTACTCTCTGAGCAATGGCATTGGTAACACCTTCCTCGTTTCATTTCTGAATGTGCTTGCCATCCGTCAAAAGATGAAACTGCGAATCTGTAAAAAACTTTCCTACTATTCGTTTTACTTCTCTTTAATTTATCTTTAAAATATCTGTCTAAATTAATTTTTCTAGTTCCTTTTCCTATTGCAAGATGCACAGTCCCTCCGTTTTTGATTTTCAACTTGTAGTTCTTTGATTCCTTTCTGGTTTACAACTTCAGTAAGAAAGCTTTATGGAAGTTTCTCATCCGGAATTTCTTGATTGTTTAATAGTTTCAGTTTTTTTCTGATAGCGGATGGATATTTTCTAGGGCTCGTTTGCAAATCTCTTTTCTAGTTTGTATAATGTAGCTGTCTGATATCAGATTCGTGCGGAAGATTGTTAAAAGGTATGGTGGTTTTACTCAATACCTTCCTGCTATGAAATCCCTAAAGTTCATTCATCAGATCGCCTTCGCAGTCGTCGTTTTCCGTAAAAGGATACGAACAAGTTCTCGAATACTGCGGCTTGAAGGAATATTTTCATTTGCAATTTGTGTTCCATATATTTTTGTAATACCCTCCGTTGGGATGTCGATGAAACAACACAGCCGATATTTTCTTGTAATTTTTGCAAGTTGCAGCTGCGCAGCTCGACATAGTACTTCAAAAGACCTGTTATAAATTTATAGCTCAAATAGAAGTACAACTATCCTGTCTTTCGCTCAAATTGATGAACTATCAAACGGTTCTTTAAAAGAAGAGAAACAGAAAGGGAGTCAAAAACGTCTATTTACCTTAGAACAACATACTTGTCTCAGGATGCCTGAATGCTGCGATAGCGCAGTTGGAAGAGCAAAGGATTAGCAACCGGATGGTAGCAAGTTTGAAACTCGATCGAGCCAAAGACCGTCGTGTACACGTGGTTACCTCACATTGGCGTGGTGGAGAGGTTTGGAGAGTGGAGTCCCAGTTCAGGTATTGTTCTTGTCATCTGTTCAATATTAGGAGTCATTGCCCTTGATTTTTCCCTTCGAAATTGATCCCGGACCGTCGCCAATAACCCGTCGTGTTGCTCCAGTGCTACGATTTTCCTACCTGCCTCAGGAAACCCGAGTCATAAAAAGCTATTTCAAAACAGTAGAACTACGAAGGGTTCTTAAAACAATTAAAAACAGTAAGGGAGTCGAAAACGACTAATAGTCTGAAAGCAATGCGTTTCACTGAGTGACGATGACGTCAAACTGCTCCCTGGAATACTCATTCCTCTATATGACGTCATCCCTCTTTTCGCGGAGGGAGGGAGACAAAGGCTGTTAGGATAACTTGTCCCCTTTAGCGTATCAATCAACCCGAGACACTAGGGAGAAAGGCCTCTCACGCTATTCTCAGATCACAATAACGCCAACTTCACAGCATCGGAAACAATTCATTCAGGCAGGCAATATTGAGTGCCATTATTTAATAAGATACTCTTCCCCCTTTTTAAACAAGTTATTTATATAAGCCTATACCAGCATTCACTTGTGCAAGATAGATCCTTCTATCACCTCATCAAATCTATAAAACAAATCATAAGCACATGCATAATAAAAGCAATCTGAAAGAAGTAAAACTTCCGAAAAATACATACATTAATTCATAAACTAATTCACGAAAGCAATTTTAATTCACACTCTCATTAATAAACTAATTTAGGAAAGTAATATCAATATGAAATTTAAGACGAAAAAAAAGTTGTATCTAGAAGGAATTGTTAGAATGAAGGAGTAAATGGTTAAAATTTGAGATTCAAGTATGCAAACTTTATTGAGAAATTTTTTTTTAATATGGTATCATTCACTATGGCGTATAACAGCTATTATTCCAAATACAGCATGCCAAACGCCTTGGTAGGGAGTCGTACAGGCTCTTAATGAAGTCTTGCGATAGTCCATCCCATGCCTGTTTGAACCCTGACACGTAGTTCCAGCAGATAACGCGGTACGGGTGGTCTGGTGACATCTAGTCCACTAGCATCCCATACATTCTCGATTGGGGACAGGTCCGGTAAGTATGCCGGCCATGGTAAGATATCGTTGAGTCGCAGCCAAGCTCTAGAGACGGTAGCAATATGGGGTCGAGCATTATCTTGTTGAAAGAGCGGGTGAACCTGAGAGTTTAGGAATGAGAGCGTAACTGGCTGTAAAATTTCTTCTACGTCTTCTGGCATGTCAAAGAGTTCGTAACGAACACCAAAGGTGATTTGGCATCATACGCAATCGCACCCCACACCAGGTCTTCTGAACGTGTGACGCTGCACAACAAACCGTGAATCTTGGAGCTTACGATGTTGCCTCCACACACGGATTCGATTGTCGTCGCTACCCAAGCGGGATTCGTCAGTGAAAACCACTCTATGCCATTCGACGCCCCATGTCCGTCTGGCACGACACTATTCCTATCTTTGACGGTGATGTAATGTTAAAGGCAGTCAGGCATTTGTCGTAACGGTCTACGTGAGTATAGTCCTACGTCGTGAAGCCGTCGACAAATGGTGCGATCACTTAATGGATGATCAAGAGAGGGTCCTACTGCCCGTTGGATGTCTGCAACAGTCGGTGTAGGATCGGTACGTGCATGTCTTACAACACGCCGATCCTATCTCAGTCCGTTTTCTCTAGGTCTTGCTGAGCCTGGTTGACGCTGGCATGTTCCTTGTTGTATCCACCACTGCCAACAGCGTGCAACAGTAACATCACTACATCCAATATATTTCGCAATCCGTCGATTGGACCATCCATCTTCTCGGAGGCCAATTACTTGGCCTCTGTCAAACTCCTAGTTGCTTAAATTGCTTGCGAAATTTTTTCCGAGGCATAACTTAATGAGAAACGATGTCACCAACACAACAGCATGAGTCGAAATGAATTTGCTGAGCTACTGGATATCTTTTTATGCCCCGGTATGCAGCATGTTTGAGAGCTCCCCTGCGCGTGGCGCATGCTCAAACGATTCCGAAAATTTGATCAGTTGCATCTTCAACGCAGTACCCCTACTCCAGATTTCATTTATACCGGTCTACTCCTTCCAGGTGCAACATTTTTTTTAATCTTTAGAGTGAACAAAAGGCTGAATACTCACTTTATTTTATCATTAGGCAGTACCATGATGTACAGTTCCACCCATTCTGATAAAATGTTCCCAAAAATTTGACCCTTTTAACATTAACAAGATAGGACTGCAGCGGTCCTCTTAATTTTGAAAATGCAATTATTACCTACCGAATGAAAAAGAAATAGATGTTCCTTATTTTTTATATTTTGAGTTTTTATATAATTTTTGAAAAGTGTTGTAAACATTATGTTCGGTAATATTAAAAACTAAGTTCAACTCATTTTGTTTAAAGTGTCCATACTTTTGATAATACGAAATGTCTGAAGCTACATCATTATTTAAATAATCAAGACTGGAAGTGCGTTAAATAAAGTACTAAACAAATTAATTTAAAATTACTACCTTCATAGTACTAACGAGAGAACTTGGTCTGCAATTTTCTACCTTCCTTTGAAAATCTTACAAAACTTGGGATGCCATGACATTTTGAGGAAATTATCAATAGAAAAAGACTTGACTCTGGGGTGGTTGATCACCTCATGGAAAGCATGGTCACACGCTGTAAACTTTGTACGAGGATGAGGGGTGGTCACATATCCTATTAATGTCGGTTTTGTTTATTTGTTTTGGATATAAACATCATTTTGTTAATGACTTCATCTTATAATTTATGAAAATTCAATATTGTTTTCATCTTTCTATTTAATTCTTCGTTATGTTTCATGCATAAACCTATTTGCTACTTTCCTGCCGCATTTCGTGTCAATCAAAGCTATACTTGTCGTTTTTTTCGCATTTTACCTTTTGTGCTTAACTTTTGGCAGTGATTGTATTTCTGAGCAAACGTATACCGACAAAGGTCCGCTTAAGCTTTCATGCGTGGCAAATGTCTTTAAAATAAAGCTAAATTTAAACATTCAATTTGGAGTTATTTTTTTAATGTCCTTAACGTGAAATGTGAAAGATAAGTTTCAATGTTCATTCATTTTTCACATCCTCGTGTTAAATTGAACTAGATTTGGCTTTTGAAAATGAACTTATTAGCCTGATTTACTGAACTTAATACACTGTGAGATTATTTTCGTATAATTTATATTTTAATCTTGTAGAAAGTGTTATAACTATTTTTATCGAAATTTTTATATCATCTAGACATAAATTCTCTTTACGATCATCTTCCGGTTTTTGGTATTTTAGGGTACTCGTAGTAGTTTAGGTATTTCTAGGTACTCGGTATACGGAAACAAGTGTTGAAAAAGAATCTCCTGTAACTAAATACCTTAAAATTACTTGCAGCTTTAATTTTAGTGAGATCGTTTGTCGCATCACTTTATCTTGTTTCTATATGCGTTCCTGAACTTAAATGAAAGCAGTTTGTCAAAAATTTCTTCAGACATTCTTAAACGATTTCAAATCTCTCTTTATCCTTTAATGCTAGTTCCTGCAGTAAGGTTTCTCTGGAGCTCCCAATTAATTTCTTAAAATCCATTGGCTCAGCCCTAAACGACGTTTCTTGCGATTTCTTCTCGTGTTAAATAAAATTGTTTTTAGCTCTTTTAACAAAAAAAAAAACTGTTATTATCTGTACAACTTCACGCACAGCTGCTTTCGACGCCATTTTAAAAATGAAACTTGATCAGTTTGTATTGAAACGTGTAAACAAAAACTGAGTCAAGTCATATTCAACTTTAATTGATCAATTATAATCGGTCAATTAAACTTAATTCGTCAGAACGCACCATTAGATACATTAGTTGGATGGAACATAAATTAAGATAAAAATTCAATAAAGGAAATTCTCGGTTTGTTTTTTCATGCCTTATCGCTTTTAATTTTTTTAGAATTATTTCATTAAAAGTTTTTTATTGCTTTCGGCCAATCTTAAAGTTGAAGTAAGAAAACAATTTTACTTGATTTTATTCTTGTACTTCTAAGCCTTAAGTATTCACAAATACATTCTTCCTGTAAAACATTTTTAGCCTCAAAAAGTCTTAAAACTGCAGCTGTAACAATGATAATTTTAATAACCTTCTTTTACTTCAAATAAATATTATTTAATTTCAATACCACAAAAATAGTGAAATCATCTTAATGGAAGAAGTAAAAACAGAAAGACACCTTCTATGAAGGCTTGATATCTACACAGTTATCTATTTTAACGAATACACGAACTATTAAAATTCAGACAAGATCAAATTATAAATTACATTAAAAAATCAATTATGAGTCGCAAAACACTTCTTTGCAGAGACTCTGGGATGTTGATCTTTCAAACACATATGGGAATCCATACTTTATAAGAGTTGTGGTGTTTTGACAATATTGCTGCAACATGCATGCCGCTCTAGGGTTATGTAAGAGGTTGACCCGTTTGATTGTCATACAGTGACCAAAAATTGTAGTTTCTTTAAGTGCATGCACCATGTGAAACTCCAAAATGGGGAGTGAGTTTTGGATTATTCTTCATCGAGGTGGTTCAATGATTTTAAAATGTATGGGCAATAAATAATTTGAACAGGAGCAGGTTTAATATTCTAGCATTTTAATGAGTGCTATAATTACATATTTACAACCGAAGCAAATAGGTAAAAGTAAGGGGACATCCCCTAAATTCAGCACGAAGCTGATCGTTATCGAATCAATCATACAATTTCAAACACTAAAATCGTTCTGAAGATTTCAGATAAGAGGAGACAACAAGCAGCGCCATCTGCGCGTTTTGATTGGTTACTCAAGTTTCACAACAGGGAGATGAAGAATTGTAATCTGATTCGTGAGGAATTTTAGAAAGTATCCGTAAACTGAATCTGGGGATGTTCCTAATAATGATTTCAGTGGTTTTAAACTATGATCGCGATTCTAAACTGCATCTAAATCTGATTGGTTGGAAAGGAATGGAATTTTGTTACCTCTACTATTATAAAAAGATGTTTGTGTGGTGATGTGTATCTCAGTTAGAACTGTCACTCCCAGAAACAGTGGAACGAATATTTAGCCTTCCTAAACCCGAAGGACAATCCGCTCTGAACTTTGCAAAGAGATTCAGGAGTACCAAAGAAAAAGATACGCATATCAATGAACCTCTACAAACAATGACAAAGCACTGTCTGATTGATTAAGTCACAATCAAATATAAACCACATCCTGACACAGAAATTATTGTCGGAAACACAATTCATCAATATTGATAAAGAGAGAGAACGCATAGGGGGTCGCTGCCAGTGGGTTGCCCTTGTAAAACCACGTGACGAGCAGACACCAGATTTTACAGTTACAGGTTTAAGAACAAAATAATGCGGATATCCTTTACATTCCAAACCAAGACTCCAGATTTTACGGTTACAGGTTTCAGAGGCTCTCAAAGCCTAGCTATATATCCCAAGAGGGCCTAATTGTTTCGTCGAGATACCTGATTCAAGATATGATCAGGTTTGATTATGACGAGATATTTCGTCGAGGCAAACTGTCCCTTTTCTCAAAGGGAGTGAACATCCGGGTAGAAAAACAAGTTCTACTTTGCCCAGAACTGGTGGCAGTTAGGGACAGGACTTTGTGCCAATGATCTCGTTTCCGAAGATCAGTCAGCGAGAGCGCAAATTGAATTCAGCCTTCATGGTGCCTCACTAAATTGAAGCTACAACTTTCTCCCTATGCCATGGAACAGCTGTTAAACAATGTCTTGGACTTGGTCTAGAGACCATGCTTATCAAGTCCTTGTCCAAGAGAATTAGTAACAGAAACTCTCGTACTAAACTTTAATTAATGTCATCAAGATGACGAACATTTTTTCTATTGCTTTCTATTTCGGGGGAGTTACCTCTCTTTGGGTACACTACTACTTAACCCTTCAATAGGTATGTTCACACTTGTGCGCTTTCGCTAAGCGCATGCCTCTCCATATACCTCAGCGCATGCCTCAACGCAAGGGACGCATGCGTTAAGGCATGCCCGAGATGAGTCAGAAATAGCAGTTTTTCATAGCGCACAACGTAGCGCAAGGAGTTCCAACTCATCCTTGGATCTCTATACGCTTCAACTTTCAATTTGCAATGTTTTGGTGAACCGAAGTCGTTGCGTTTTTTTTTTTTTTTTTAGTGTTATCATGAATAACGAACAAATTCTTGAATTTATAGAAGATTACAGGTCTTATGAGTGTTTGTGGAACATCACTGTAAAAATTATATGAAAAAAATTAAACACGTCATGAATAATAAATAAATTAATAACGTAATAATAAATTTTAAATCAAATTAAAAATAATTAAAAACGTCATTTATTTAAAACTCGTAAAGAGCATTTATTAAATTTCCTTAGCGAAATAACAACACAATAGCCTTTAACTTATGATTGCATTTAAAATATTTCTGTTCAAATTATTGTTTGTTGAAACACAATATGAGTTAATCTTTTTTTGATTGTGTATAGGCATTAATTAAACATATTTTAAGAAATGAATTAAAAACTGACAAATTAAGCTTTTTATTATACTAGTATAATATTAACATAGTTTTGGATCCATTAAAGTTTTATTAGTTATGGTGCAGGTTCTAAAGATGTATAAGGATGAATATGAAACAAATTTATTTTTAAGCTGGCAAGGAGAAATATGATAAATGTACTTCGTTTAAACACTTATTTATCTTTTAATTATTAAAGTAATTATTTGTAAACTATAAGCTATCTAAGTTCATAAGCATAGATTATATGCAAATATTATTATTCATATTTAACTCAAATATTTATAAGTACTTACGTGTAACGAATTGCACAATTAGGATTTATCTTCTGATTCCAGCAGTAAAATTTTGAAATCCAGCTAATCGGTAACGACGATTATTTACAACTGTTTTGTAACCACTTTATACATTGTGTTTCAAATTTATTTTTATTGGTTCCACAACACATATGAGGTCTAAATCACCACATCTATTGGACGAAAGAATAACAGGAAATATTTAAATTATTATTAAATTTTAATAATGATCAGTGGGTGGGAGAAAGGTAAACTCAAGTTTAACCGTAACAACAAGAATTTAATCAACTAGAAAAGGAAGGTATACATGTTAGCTGCATCCAAGGCGAGATACATTAGTACTCTGACCAGAGATCGAATAAAACATCGGCGCAAATGCACGCCTTCCTCCTATTTCGGGGAAAATATCGTTCAGATTTTAAGCAGATTCAGCAACAGGAAACACGTGCAAACAATTCCAGCGAAATATCAGAAAATCAAAGAAAATATAAACATCCCGTTTGAACGTGTGCTCCAACAAATAATAATACATTTTAACGTAAATAAATAAATGGTCATTATGCGTTTTGAAATGTCTTTCATCCAAATCGCTCGCATTGATTTCCTACGTTCATTTACTTGCCTGATCACAAACTATGCCGCACTGATTCAGAAACAGTTCAACAGAATAGCATCATCTTCATCCATCTTGAAACTGAAGTGAGGCACAAGTGTGGACAGGTAAAGGGCATGCCACTAAGCGCATGCAATAAGGCATGCGTTGACGCAAGTTGAAAATGAAAGCGCACAAGTGTGGACATACCTAATGGGTTTCAACACGACATCTCGTTCAAGATGCAGGGTTGTCTCAGGAGCTTTCCTCACGTCTGATGGACGTAATTCCCGGTTCTGGAAATTTCTCTCAGAGACCACAAACAACTGTCGTGACGCAGCACTTGTCAAGAGAACGGGATATCGGAAACTGTGAACGGGTGTTCACTTCCAAGTTCCTTGTTCAAGGGACAGTTTGATCCCTTGGGTCTGTTGACCACTCTCTTCGAAACTTTTCGCGACCTCTCATGATAATAATTAAGCAGCTCACACTAGTAATATATTGATTAGGAGTAATAGTTATATATAACAGCAGACTGTTGAATGATAGCAATTGACTAAAAGAGGATCTGTCTCTTTCGCGTTTGGTGTCTGTCTGTATGTATGTGCCCTACACATGTCCACACAGTTTAATATATTTTCACGGAAATTTGTATACAGTTAGTACTTATCTTCATTTAGTGAATGCCTTTGGTTGCGAAAGTTTGTCTGTCTTTGTGTTCTATGTTCAATTTTGTGTGTTTGTGCAGGCATCACACAAATTTTATTCCATATATATGATTGCAGTGTATTTCATTTTATACATTATCTATTAGTTTAGTGAATGCAATATTAAACATTTCTTGTTATTTTTTGGATATGTTTCATGCTAAAACAACTGAGTATGTATACTTAAATTAACCATAATTGGGTAGTTTTTGAAAAATTGGAATGTAAATTGAGTATTACGATTTCTTTCATTTGCTTTACCAGTACTATTGAAAAACTAATCATTTTTTTAATGGAATTTTAGCTTTGATACTTTATTTATTTTGAGTCTTCCTTTTGTTCTTTCCGCAATGTAAACAATTTCCGAATATTTGGGACAAACGATATTTTTCATCTAATGGGAATAAAATGGAAACTCGTGTTTCTTTCGCTCTGAATTAATTTATAAATTTTGGAGTAAACCAATTTAAACCGAGTAAGGTCGGGTATTTGCTAGTCTGCTATAAATTTGATCTTTTTCTAAATTTGTAAGGATTTGGGGGAATTCTAATCTTTAAATATAATTTAAGAAAACAAACTAGATATCAAACATGCTTGAAAATTAGAAGTCGTAAGAGCAAATATATTACTCATACATACATTTTTATGAGATGGGTGATGAGATCAAAGTGCCTTGCAGAACAATTTGGATTGACCAGGCCTGTTGTTTAAAGACAACATTGACATTCAAAGGGAAAATGCTTAATGTAGGTGTGAATAAACAAAGATTCTGCAGAAAAATAATTTATTGTTCAATTTTTGTACAATTAAACAGGCAGATCAAGTTTGATGTATAACTTCATTCCAAAAAAGCTGCATACTCAAAATAAACAATGAAATAAATTAATGTAGTCCAGTTGTCTTCCCACGGTTCATATTGAAAATATAATTAGTCCATATCACCATTTAAAATCTTAGAAATAGTTCCTTTGCTACCATCCAATAATACAATATCGCCTGAAAAAACAAGTAAAAGCAATTCATTGATTAGCCAGGTTAACTATTCTAAAATAATGAAAACATTTCAACTATAAAGTCAGTTTTTGGCCATGCACTTCGGCTTACAACAAAAAGTTAAGGTACAGCTACAGTCTATGTTTATGAGAGGTAGCAACGGCCTTGGCGATTTTTTTTGGCGCACTTCCAATGTCGCCAAGGAAATGGTTAAATGTCGAAAGACAAATCCGTAATCTCTGTTATCCAATCAGCTACAAATTCGTTTTTAATAGAGATTTATTAGTTTTTTTTCTCACTTGAACCAACGTTTTCGACCTTTTTGGAATTGTCACCATGCTGGCCACGTAGAGGCTAGTAAAAGATAAGATTCGTTTTCAGTTAAATCTTTAGGCATTTGATAGTTCTGCTAATTACATCCCAGACTTTAACTTTGGTTGTTTTTTAACCCGCAATCTATTATTCTCCTTTCACAATCAATTTGGTAGTTAACTTATACTCCAATTTTTCAATGTGATAGTGACAAAAAATTGTATCAACCAATCAGAACATAACACTGGATTAAGAAAATTGGTTGGCCTTTCAAGTCCAAATTTTTAAATTCTAATGTTGCCTCACATAATGATTTATCTCATTCAAAAGATTGACGGCAAAGAGGGAATGTGACAACAGTTCCATTTCAGATGTTTACTAAACAAGATGCAATGGACTTTTGTAAGAAGATATGTGAATAATTGCAAAATCATCCAAAATGTAAAGTAATATAAAATTCCACATTTCATTTTCTATTTTCAAATTGTATGACCTCCCAAAATGTGAAAAGTTTCACACTTCAATTCCTCATTGCCTTCTATTTGACATGCAATGAAAACTTAAATTTCTTAGTGTCAACCCCTTTTAAGTATAAAATATATAATTATACATAATACTGCTATGAAGCAACTGATATACCTGATTTAAAAGCTGAAGTAGCTCCTTGAACTCCAACTACACATGGAAGACCATATTCTCGAGCAACAACAGCACCTGATTTAGTTTGAATAAAATTAAAGTTTTAATAAGAAATATACATGGCAATCAAATATATCTGATAAGTCATAAATAGTACCTGAAATGCAGAAACATACCAATTACAGGGAAATAAAGCTTTACATAATCAAGAAAAAGACAAATGACAGCTGTAACAATCCCAAACATTTGTAAAAAAACTTTGAGATCATACCTCTGAGCTTTTAATATGTATCAAGTGCTTTAAATCAGAAAAATTATACCACAATGAAATCGTCAATATAATATTCATTACGATATACATTTTAAAATAAGATTATTTTGACAGATAAGATGCGTGGTATGTTGCTCAACTGTCGCTTTTCATTAGACAAGATCTAATTGGACAAACACAGAAAGAAATTGAGTTAAGAGAAATGTAGAATAGAATTTTACGAATTTGTCCAATTAAAGATATTTATATCTAATAATATTTATGACTTAATACCTCTGATATCATTTCCGGTTATTTAAGTTCTACACTTGTGGAAGAATATCAGAAGTTCACATTAATATTATTCAAATATTGACAAATAATATTTTTTAAAGAAAGTCTTTTTAAATACCATGTGATATTAGTCCGCCTAGAACAGTAACAACTCCAGATAAGAGAGGGAAATAAGGACTCCAACCTATATCAGTTGAGTGAGTAATAAGTATATCACCATTCTGAAAGAAAAAGTTTAATGCATAAAAATATTGTCAAGAAACAGTAATTTTAAATATTGGCATTGGATATCTCCAGATTGCACGGTATTCTTTTTTGCAATCAAATTATATGACATATTCATTGAATTTTTTAAATATATTTTTGTTTTTGAGATTATTTAATTGTTGTTCAGAAACATGCCCAATTAGAAAGCAAAAAATATCTGATACAAAAATAAAACAACAACAAAAAAAAACATGCAGTTAAATAAGAGACAAAACAAAATACTTCACTGAAGAAAATTACTTGATTAAATTGAAATAATTAAAAATATGTCAACCTCTGAGAAAGAAATAGGAAGTTTAAAATATCCACTTGCATGCAAAAAAGCATGTATGCAGCAAAACAGCTACATACATTCTTGTAAAAAGTTTTTAGAAAATTAATTGTCCGTTTCTGGTGATGCTAAGATCAATACAAGAAAATAAATTATACGAATCAATTTTGTAATGTAGGAAGTGGTACAATAATTTTGTTTCAGTAATGCAGTATCATTTTATTAATGTTGAATAATTATAGCTAATAACATGTTTAATAATTCAAACTTGGAAATGATATGACAGATGTACTTATAAAGCAGGATCTGCTTCTATATATCTCAGCCAGGTAAACTCATAAAAATCTATGCTACAATCTATATCATAAATTGAAAAGCAAACATTAATAGATGCAAAATATAAAACAGATAATTAAAGAGAGAACGAGTCTTAATAATTTTTCCAAGGGAATTTATACCACGTTAATGTCTAGGTTTTTAAAGAATCCAAGTAATGGCACTGTATCTAGCAGGGTGTCGAGATTTAAATCAACGATTTTAATCTAATCACTTAATTTTTTTTAAATCACTGATTTAAATCACAACTAATTACATTTTTATAATTAAGCAAATGCACCACAGAATAATCATAGAAGTGGTAAAATGCTTTAATTTTTTTTTGCACTCATGGTGATTTCAGCACTAATGGCTACACTCAGCACAGAGGGAACTGGGTCAATTACTGCATATTATTATGAAAGATTGTAGCAGACAGTTGTAACTTATTAGAATATACTATATACTGGAAACAGTAATGTAAACACACATGACATCATAAATCTAAATGCCAGGAAGAGTACTGTATAAATATTCCTGATTAACAGCACTCATAATATAAACACTTAAAGGAAGTATGCAACAGTTTGATTCAAAATTATAAACTAAAGGGTGACTGATTTCATTAGTTAAAATAAAACACAAGTAGGAAGTAAAGTTTTTGGAGGCATTTGTCAGCTTATTTTTGTGTGCAATAGAGATTAAAGAGTAGAGATATACATTTTCACACACACACAGCCATTAAAATGTCAGCAGGAAGAAAGAAAAATCCAATATGAATTAAAAGTAAGTGAAAATTCATTTATTATTGCTGCTCGGCAGTTTTATTATTAGAATTTACTATAGTCTGATTACTTCTCTGTCCTCTATTCTACTTCTCACACTATAGTTTAGGTCTGTCACTAACAGTTAATGACAAATTTGTTAACATGATGATGTGATTTACTCAAGAAAAACTATGTAGGATGTCAATTTGTGTTTTAAAGTTAAATAAATATTAAGTAAATATTGATTTACCATGTCACAAACTCAATTTTTTATTTAAAAATTTTTTCCATAATTATTGTAAAAACAGTGTATAGGGCCTACAGAAATTTAAATAATTTGATTTAAATAAAAAAAATCTGATTCAAATAAAAAAAAATCCGATTAATTGATTTTTTTACACCCTGGTATCTAGCCAGAGAACTGCTACAAAATGCCTGCACCTGTCTGTTGCCGTAGAAGCGAAATTTAATCAATGTGCTATTGGTTATTCATGGAACATTCAAGTTTGTTACATGGAGCACTCAGCAACAATTCTCTATCCAGATATAAGAAGATATCACCTACCATCATTGCCAAAATCTCATTCCCTCTTAAAATGTATGCCACCGGTTTCTACAGTGACCGCCAGTGCTTAAACTGTGTTTGGAGCAGTTATCCTGGTACACAGACAAGTTGCCATTCCAGGGCTGATAAAGCCAAAGCATTTGTAAAATAGTGGCAGAAATTTTAAAAAATAGTAGCCAGAGTCTCTTTTTTAACCCTATTTTGGTAGCTCAGATACAAAATGAATTGGATAAAACAAAGAATGGGCTTTTTAAGTATGAAACAAATCTCACAAAGGAAACTGAAATTTAAAAATTAACAAAAAAGTTTTCTTAGTAAGTTTTTTTATGACTATCTAGCCGAAATAGAAGATTCGAATGGGTTTTTTTTATGGTTGTCGTGGCTTGCCTCAAAAACTTTGAAATTGGCTTCCCTACAAAGAAAAAATCAGAAAGTTTTTTTTTCTGTCCAGTGTCTGTTAAAAAACGGGGACTAAACTTTTGTTGACTCAGGGAATTTTCGAAGAAAAATCAACACAATTTTCGAGATAGTCGCCAAAAATTTCAAAATAAGAGCTATTGAGACAATTTTGCTTTAAAAGATAACCCCTAGTCATCAAGGTTTAGAAGTAGTAGCAAAAGTCGCCTTTTAGTTGCCTGTACCAACTTTGTAGCGTGTATCACTTAGATGTTTATTTGTAGGTCTATGTTGTGGATGAGAATAAATCACTGAACTAAAAGTAAAGGGATAGATGTGAAGAGACCATAACATGTTTTTCTTCTGAGAAGTTGCCTCAAAAAGCAATTGAAAGTAAATTGAATATCAAATTAAGACTGTAATAAAGCCATTATTTCATACGATATTTAACTATCAATGAAACACAAAATATGTTGTGCATTATTTGAAATTTTGATGTAAACTTCTAAAAAACTACTAACTTAATTGTGTTAAGAGTAGAAACAAATTCCCTTTTCAACTGAGCAAATCGACTAAAAAATAATAATTTTAAGCAAACATGTAGATTAACTGCAGTTCATTGATCAAGTGTAATTTTTCATATCCTATAAAAGAAAATTTAGAACAAATATACATATTAGTTATTTCATAGGAATTAATTTGCTGTTGTTAATGGAAATATATAAGAAATAATCAACCTGGATTGTAGAAGCTTCACTCAAAGATGTCACTACTCTGGCTGTAGCTTCCACTTTTCCTAGACACACAGGGATGCCTAATTTATGAGGAAATAAAAATTTTAATGAAAGAAAATATGAAATAAAGGAACACAAAGTATAAATCTTGAGCATTTCAGTGACACATCGGCACTTTCCAAAGAATTAACTACTCAAGGAGTTATACTTTAAATGTCACCAAAAGCTCATCCTCACTCAAAATGTACGAGACCTGTTTCTATAGCAACCGCCAGTTCCTAGATTGTGTCTGGAGCAGTTCTCCAAAAAGACAGACAGAAACTTCCTCTTTTATTTAGATTAATAAATTAATAAACATACAATACTTAACTTTAACCCAAAAAATCACATTGAATGAAAAATAATAGGACAATTCCTACGGTTCTGGAACAAGGTTCTTAATATAATTTACCATCTTATCACAATGCCTATCTTCAAACAAAAATTGATGATCAGTGATTTGGTGCATGTTACATTTAAAAACTTTTCTTAAAATGAAGGGAATAAAAGACAATTATCATTAGTTCATGACTAAAAAGTAAAAGTGATTTCCAAATAGCAATGGAGACATGCTAGAAAACATGTTCATGTTTGCATACTTGAGTAATGTTTAGTAAATTCTTTGTAATGCTTTTCAAGAGTTAGATGAGGAATTTTTAAAAGGAGATCTTGAGCAAAATGAATTTGATGAAATATTACATAAACTTCAATTTTAATATGTGGCTGCTAATATAAATAATAAAACCTATCATTGCTATTTTATAGAATTTGAATAAAGAGTTTAGATAAAAAAGATTTGGGTTGCCTCTCAAGTCATTTTTTTCTGCAAAAGGGCTAATTAAACCTGGATCTACTGCTTGTGGTAGATTAAGCTAAAAAGGAACCGTTCATAACATTATGTGGTTTCAACAAGTGGTATTTTCACACAGAAATTGTATGCCATTCTCATTTTAAAACCTTAACTTCAAAAATTAAGCATTAAAATGTGCACATATGTTAATGTTAGAAATATTAGTTTCTAAGAGTAAAATAGAATAGCTAAAACAAACCTTTCAAGGTAAAAGATGCAGAATACTTTGATGGATTGTCTTCAAGAGTAATCTAAATTATCAAAAAATATGAATATGTTTATATTTATAAAAATTATTATCATTTATTAAAATTAAAGTTATTATTATTAAAAAATTTAAATAGCTATTATTTATTAAAATTAACTAATTATTATTTATTAAAATTAACTATTTATTAAAATTAAATAATATTTATAAAAATATCATTTACTAGCCACTGCGTGGCTAGCCCAAGGTGTAAGGTATTAATCTGGTGTAAAATTTTCCGCAGATCTCAAATTTGTTGAAATTTTCAAATGGAATGGGACAAGAAATTCAATCTGTTTGGTTTTTTTTAATGCAAAGGGCAGAAGATGCAATCTGGTTTGTTTGTTTTTTGGAAATAGAAAGTTCACATGGCATCACAATCTTTTGCGAAAATATAAAAGATATATTCAATTTAAAAATTATTTATTTAAAGAAAATCATATTTTTAGGTATCGATCTAAAGTGAAAATTTCGGCAGATTTCAAATCGGTTGAAATTTTTACTCCATCTTTAACAGAAAAAAGAACTAAATCACTAAAGTTAGAACTTTTTTTTATCCTCTGCTGGAAAATCATTCCTCTGTGCAAAATGAAAACGGAAACAATAAATTTAGAATCTGTCATGTCTTTATGCGGTTGCCATTCCAAATAAAAAAAAACTTAAATTTCATTAAATTCATTTAAAAATGTTCTAGATTGAATTTTAAAATTTGCCGCGGCCCAAAAATTGCAAAACATTTGGACTACCTATGAGTCAAACCTCATTGTTGTAAGTGCAATAGAATCGTCAGGATTTTGCGGCAAGAAACAGACAGATAAACAAACACTTCCTCTTATAATAGTATATATATAGATTTTAATTCCATTACCGCACTTAATGCATTAAAAGATAAAAACTGGTGTCATAAAAATGTGAATGGCAGAATGTTGTATGCAATTTTTGAAGAAGAAAATATATTTCCTTAAATTTATGAAATATTGCACTTATATAGACATTAATGAATGTCAGCACACATTTATTTCTTAAAATAAAAATTACTTGCAACGTAGAGAACAAATAAAAGTATTAACAATAAAACAAAAATAATTAATCTAATGTTTTATTAGCAACCTGCAGCAATTTTAAAATAAGAAAAGCCATTACTTTCCAATATTCATTAGATTAAAATTCATGATACTAAGTCAAGTTAAACCTGATTAGAAGAATTCATCATTCAAGACATTTTAAATTGCAGAGCATTAAAATCATAAATGAATCCAAACGAGGATTTCAGTTGCTTTTAACTGTTTTGATACAAAAGAACTGGTTTCTAAAAAACTAGTTACCACCTAATTAGATTTCTAAAAAATAATTCACTAACGTGAATGGGACACAAGTCAACATTATTTATGTATTGAAAAATGGTAAGAAATGTACATAGACGATATAATATCAACTGTTGAGATCAGCTTAGTTTAAATATGCTTGATATAGTTCTGTGGCTACATAGTAATGTGAAATACTAAAGATTACAAAAAATCAGTATAGAAAAAAATTAGGAAATAAATCGGTTTAGATATCGAAACCGATCGATTTGTATTTGGACAAGTGCAACTGAATTTCATGTTCAGAAGCAGATAGAGGTAACATGATTGAGATGTGAACTTTTCACCGTGAATTTTATTAGTACTAATTAACACCAGTAAGAAGTTACAAGAAACGCTGATTATATATCTACTATTATTAAAGGAAGTGTTTGTCTGTGTGTACCGTGTGTGGTGTCCTGAAGAATCAATGGCACTTACAATAACAGGGTGGCAACAAAATCCTCGAAAAAAAGTTCCCTGATATTTCCATGAATTCCCTGATAGTCTTGCAAAAATTTCCCTGATTTTATAATTCCTTTAAGAAATGTCGTGATCCCTAATTGGTATCGATATACGGTATCCACACGACAATATGTTTAAATATTTAGGGGCAGGTGGGGTAAAAGGATCATTTTCCACAAATATTTTGTATTTTTTGTCCTTGGATATGTTAACTGTTACTGTAAAGTTTGGAACCCTTAATGGAACTCTTACGATAGCAATTGAAAAAACTGGAGAAAAAATACAAAATACTTTCATCATGAACTTTTTACAAGTGACCCTACATTATCCTACTATACATCAAAATCAAATACAAATTTTCACAAAGAATTGGTACAGTTTCAGTTTACGTTTAGAGGGATGGCAACGGTCTTGACGTTTATTCTTTTGGTGCATTTCTAGTAGCGAGTTACGGCAGGTTAAGGCAACCCATCTATAACGGTCATTGTGGATTTCATGGCAACCTCGGCAAAGGAATCGTTAAAATTTCATTTGATTATTCAAGAAAGTTCTTTCAAAATCTGTTAAACTGCAGTTTGATTTCATTGGTTCATTTGAAATAATTATTTTCTTGAGGACTTTAGAAGTGCTCCAAAAAAAGCGCGAAGGCCGTTACCACTGCTATAAACATAAACTGAAGCTGTGCCAAAAAATTCTGCAAAAATGCAATTGCAAGCAAAAAATATTAATTTAATGCACAAAAAAACCCATCTCTAGTTACAAAAATTTCAAATTTTATACCACAAGTTCTATCGCCGGCCTCACAGCGACGAGACGTTGTTGAGACCGCTAAAAAAAACGCGGTGTTTTTCACGGTGTTCGAAAATTACGACACAAGTTTACTTTAATCAAATTACAATTTTGGCAAATACGATTGATTAGATTCTCAAAAGTACTCGTAATTGCGTATCTCAAAAAGGACTAATGATAATAGTTGCAATTAAAATGTCAAAATTAAAAAAATTCCCTGATTTTTGTGAAATTTGGAAATTTTTCCTGAGATTTTCCCGATTTTTCCAGAATTAAAAAGTTTCCTGATAATTCCCTGATTTCCAGGTTTTTCCGGTTCTGTTACCACCCTGAATAATGAAATTTTGCACACAGGTAGTCCGAATTTGTTGTGATTTTTGTATCCAGCCCGAATTTTAAAATTTAATCTAGAACATTTAAAAATTAATTTATTAGTTTTTTTCTTCTTTCTTACATTTCTCTGGAATGTGACGTCATTGAAGAATGGCGAGGATTTTGCGATTTTCGACCAATGACGTCACAAGCATTTTTCGTCCAAAACCTTTCGGAAAAATCCCAAGTTTTCAGATTCTAGTGTTTTGATTTATAGTATGACTTTCTAGCTGGCGATTTCAACTTTGTCTCTGGACTATTTGAAGTTTTCTATCTTCGCGATTGATAAAGATAGAGTAAAAATTTCAACGGATTTAAAATCTGCAGAACTCATTCTTAAAATTATTGCTTTATATTTTTAATGTTTTCATGTCAATAAGATTTAATGTGTCCAGCTCGATTTTTAAATTTTAATCGAAAATATTTTAAAATTAATTTATTGGCATCACGGCGTTGCCTGTATCCAATTCATTCTAAATCAATTTACATAAGGCATGAAAAGTGAGTAACAACACCATCAGTAGACATGTAATAAAGAAACTTGAGCAGATGTAATGTGAGGGTCTGTTAATTTCCAATGTTCTTTAAATAATTAATTTTTTATTAAATGCTATGTTTAAACATTAAGTAAGTTTTTAAAACAAGGATAGCTTATGATCCTTCAAATATATTTAAACACCAGATGACATTATGAACCATTGCAAAAACACTCTTGTTCTGACATCAGTACCAGTATCATAGTAGAATTGTGTGTACGACTCGTAACGAGGAGTGTAATGTGTTTGAAGAACGTGAGGCCTATTAATGGATTGTATTGTCTTTCCCATTTGTCTAATTCACTGTTTATTCATATGTATAATAATTGCATAGACAAGGATACAAAAAACACAATAAATAGAATCAATGACTTCTTAAGTTATGTTTAACTGATACTCACAGGACGTGGTATTCCTTTAATAATTTCCGGAAACTTCAATTGATCCAACTTGGAACTTAAACGACTTCGACGCAGTGCTCTGAAAAGAAAGTAATAAAAAATTTTAGGGAAAAACGCAAGTGATGAAATGAGCGATCATAATTATACACCAATTTTGAGCTATAAACAAGATGGATTCTTGTAATAAACTATATACATCCCCAAAGTACTACACACTTTTAAAGCAGATCAGCTCTTGAAATCACGTAAATAAAATTTTGATTTATTTCTTTAACTAAGGGGCTCCGCCCCCTGCTCGCCATAAATATGACAGTTTTAACAAAAATTAACGAAAATTTCCCAATATTCCAAAACATTGAATTTTTTACGCATTGAATTTTTGAATTTTTTAATGAATTTTTTAAAAAACCAATTTCAAAAATAATTGTACTCTAAGAAAGAGGACATTCTAAGGTTCCCTGCAATGTTTTTAAGTTTAAAAAATAATAGTAATAAGATACAGATATGACAGATTAAAAAAAAATAACAAAAATTTCCTGATTTTTCCCGAATTAAAAAAAGTATTAACCAAATTGAAATTTCTAAAAAAAAAACTTGGCATCCTGCAAAAATTTACTTTTAGAGGTATTCTATAAAAAAATTTGTGCGCCTTTTGCTCACTCATATTAGAAATTTCGCTCTTTCAACTTTGACACTTAATAAACACTAAATTAATAGTCGCATTGGAAAAAATAATTTATTTGTCTTGTGAGAAAAGAAAACCCTCTAAGCATTATGGGATATTCAAGAAAAGTACTTTATTTTTTATCCACCATACATTTAATTACTAGACATATTTATTGGTTGAAAGAATTCTAGCACACTGTAAGGTCTGGTCCAAGAATATTAAAAAGTAAAAACTAAAAGTAAAGGATATTAAAAACAAACAAAAGTTGTAATTTTTGATGAAATAACACTTTATTTCAATACATTTTCTAAGATAACCAATTAACAGGCACTTTTCAGAATTTTTGTCTTTAAAATGGTCTTAAAACTACAGAAAGTACATTTCCATCACTCATAAACTTTTCCCACACAGATCTTACTACAATTTTCAGAACAAAAAAACGTTGAATTCAATATTTTGGAAATTTGACCATGCCATATTCAAGCTTGAACATATTAGAATATTGGACAACAGCACTTCTATTTGGAGAGCTACTGATGCTAGAACTAAATGATTGCCGTTTAGCCACATGCTTTTCTTCTGTGATTTTAACTTCCAAATAACTCTGACACCTCACCACTGGGTTTGTAATTCATGATCATTTCTTTAAATTATGTCTAAATAAATCAACTTCCTTAAGACAACTACAAAACTCATGACTGCTCTGTTTAAAATGTAGTCTACATATGACTTTAATGTAAGTCAAATACAAATATGAAATTAATCACTTGATCTAATATGCTGCATTCCTTTAACATGTTTTAATGATACTGATACGCTTTTACCATCTGTAAGGGAAAGATATGAGGACACCATCATATAATTTTGAACCACAGTCAGATGATGAGGCAACACCTGAGCTGGCACCCCACTCTTAAACTTCCACACCAACCCAACGCGAGGACTTTTGGCCAAGACAGATTTAAGGTGCACCAGCCATGCACTGACCCGGATTCAAACCACAGACCTTCCTATTTAGAGGCTAACACCTTAACCCCAGACCAGTTGGTCAGCTCATGTAATTTTGAACTTTGGAGAAAAGAGGATAGGCACCATAACTGATATTTTTTGCAAATTAATCACAATTATACCTTTTTTAAAGTTGGAAAATATCATTTTTGATGCACTTCACAATTTTAGTAAGTTTATGTATGCCATGAGATAAAAAGGTTCAAAACTGCTGTGCTAAAAGAACAACTTAGCTTCGTTAAAATCGGTTTCAAAACACATTATTTTTACAGTTACAAAGTCTATGGAATAAATTTGAGCATTTTTTTTTAAATTTTGTATTACACACAAGTTGGTGATAAAGCAAAAAAAAAAACCTCAGTTACTTAGGTACTAATCCAGGCTTCCTTGTTGTGAAGAGTTCATATACTTCCTCCAATGTGAGAAAAAATATAAGTTTTTTGTTGGGCAGCATACCTTCTTCGACCATGAATTTACCCAGATGGAGACTAGTCTGTCTGATCCAATCCACTATCTTTATCAACATTGACTGTAAGGAAAAATAGCAGTACCAAATAAATTTTGAGATAAAACTATAATACCAATAGCAAAGACCATTACTTTTTATGCACATAATTTCTTTTATTCAATACTAGGATAAATGGCCCATCATACGATGGGCGCATAACAAAATTTATTTATTATGATCCAAACAAAAATTTTCTTTACTGTTTTCATCTCAATTTCAACGTACTTTTCAAACAGGGAGAGATAACTACAACCAATAAACAGACAGATGTCCACCTATTGTGCTTGGGGAGGAAGATAATTGAAGAGGGTGGGTAACACCAACGATTATTCAACGCAAAAGAGAAATTGGGGAAGTACAGGCGTAAATTCAGGTCCTATCTGGGGTCGCTAAGACTTTTTTTCTTCTGGTCATTCCCTGTGCTGCTCCCCTCCTCTAGAAATATTACAACAATTACTATTTTTCAAAAATTAAAGCTGATAACCTCATTGAAAAGATGAAAAAACCGACCATATAACCGATAACCAGGAAAATAAAATGACTATATAAGCGGGGCGCTTTAACACATGTTCCCTATTAAGTTAGACGGGACTTTAGAAAATTGACCATATAAGTGGGGTGACCATATAGCAGGTACTGAGTGTATTTGAATTAGGTTTTCTTCTTATTATTCGTTCGTTTCTTCTTATTAGGTTCCATCATCTTAAAAATTTTTTTACTTCGCATAATTTCTTTGTGGGTAAAACGTAATCATAACTGCAAATTAGTGCAACTTAAAAGGAGGTGAAGAAATGGTTAGTACAAGATGCCAGAACAATAACATTATAGGAAAATTGTAATATAAAGCTGAAGGGAATAATAAAATGGGTACATGAATAGCAATTACATAAAGACAAGTTTTCATCAAATAAATAATAGAACAAAACCATGAAAACAACTCACTTTAGTTTTTTCTCTTTGCCTTACAGCTTCTCGACTCCATGGCAAAACAATTTGTAATATTTTTCTGGAAAAGAAATTGAAATTATTTTTCTTGAATTTTTCATGCTACCTTTCTGTGTTCATAAGCAAGTTTTTTCCACTGAAGATTTACAATGTTTATCCTTTCTAAACAATCTACAAATTTGTTCTTTTTGAAATTCAGAAAATAAAATGTATAACATTGTAGAAAAAAAATAATTAGAAAATCCTACACATGCAATTGTTTAATTAAAATAAAATTTTAAAACACAGCATGTATTAATATTATAATTTATGGCTAACTTAATCAATGCTGGCATATTTGAAAACCAAAAAAAAGAAAATGAACAAATAGGGATAAATGACGCCATAATTACACAAGATAAGAGAACCTACATAAATATTTTTTTTTAATGATCTACTTATTTTCAATAATACATTAAGAACATAACTTTTAATTAGTAACATGAACAACCAATTAAGTAATTTAGAAAAATGATTATGATAAACACATTACTTTAAAAATGCAGGAAAGTATTCAGTATAAACTTCTAAGGCATACTCAAAAAAAAAAAAAATTGTCTAAATATATAACTTTTTAAAAATTAATCTAAATTTTTTAATACTTATGCTCATGGCAGTGTAAGGTTGTCAAAAAAGGCTCCTATAGTTTATTTTAAGATTTAAAACTAAATATATCTATACAAGAATCATATCAAACAAAACAAACAAGTGTATATTTTAAAAGGCTTATGATCCCTTGTTAGTCATAAATTGCACAATGGCATATTTTAATTAAATAAATTGAAGAAATAAAAAGCATCTCAACAAATATGGTAAAGTAATAAAAACATAAATATGATGGTAAAAACAAAACTTACTTTGTAGTTCTGCTCAATGGTGTCTTGAGTTTGGAAATAGCTTCATCAACTGTTAATGCATCTTTTTGTTTCATGTTTAAGATATCTGGTGACGCTACTAGAGTCTACAATGATAAAATAGAAAATAACTAATAAATACTAAATCAATAAATATTCATGAATGTACAGAAAATAAAATTAGGTTACCAAGCACTAATACAGTAAAAACAAAAAATCATTTTTTAAATAAAAAACTTAATTTTTTCAAAAATTAAGCAATATTTATTTTGATTTAGATATTGAAACATTTAACCTTTATGATATGGCAGATTGACTTTTGTTACCATTAAAATATCGCTTACACCAGCAGCATGGTAGCGGTAGATGTTATCCCCCTTTCAAGTGACTGCTGGCATCGATCACCATTTACGAGCTATCAATGACTGACCTTCTAGAGGATCCCTCATTTTGTTCGTTGGCCCCCTACACTGCCGACAATTGGGGGAAGCAGAAAGTCGTCAGGTGATAGCTCTTCTCCTGCCAAATGATACTATGAAAGGAAAGTGTCAGTCGTAAAGGCCACTCACAGCCCTATCGCTCAAGTTAGGTAATTAGGTACGGGGGCTCGGATATAATCAGAAGAAAATCCGTCTTGTAAGACCATTTTAAAAATCTAAGCACCACAGCGTAATGGTTAATTTGTATTTCGAGGCCTGCAAACATTTTCTTATAATATTGATATGAAACAGTTGAATCCTGAGTAACTGTGATAAAGATGCTACAAATAATGGGAAGTTATAGAACATATGATAATCCAAACGGAGAAGGGATAGTAAATTAGCATACAAAAAATACTACTACTGCGCTGCATTCAGGGCTGTATCCTTTGCTACTTGTTCAGCTCTTACCCTAAGAGTAATACCAGATTTAATTTCATGCACAACTCGTAGGGGTTTCTAAGAAGTAATGGGTGGTAAACTCAAAATATAGCGGTAGCTCAGTCAGTAGAGTGTCGGGCTCGCATCAGAAGGGTTGTGGGTTCTGTCCTCGGCGTAGCCTGCAATTCTGATGATTGCGAGATCGGCGCTTAGACCTGGCTAAAGGCCGTCGTGTTCGCTAATGGTGACTGGGGCACGTTAAATAGGTCATGGTCTCACAAAGTCCCCCATGTTCCCATACCAAATCAATACCTTTGGGGGTACCTGATCAGGGAGTCATCGGCCTCTGATTGGGATCTGAATTACGATATGTGTGAGTGAATGAATGTATGAAAGGGACCATCCTGTAAAACGGATGTGTCATGTATGTCGAGCAAAGACGGACTTCCTCCCAATGGGGCTCAATAACATGGAAGGCGCACCCCCCTCGCCTCTTGCCGTCTTCGATGGGCCTGGTACTCCTCCGGTCTGCCAGTATAGGCATAAGAAACAACAACTAACTCAAAATATTTCAAGAAGCATGATGCCTGGATATTTCAGATCTGCTGCTTGGTGTGTGCGAAAATTGGAATTGAATTTTTCAAGCTGTGCTTGGGAGTGCCATTTGAAGAGTTAATAGTGGTTGGGGCTTTATAACACAAGGAGCCAGGAGCAGACAAGCTACTCAAAGGGGCTGGGATAACCAACCATTAAGCCCAACTATGTTCTCTACAAACAGGCGATCAAAACGCTTTTAGTAAGGAGAAAAGTAGTTATGTACAACAGACTAGAGTAAGAATTTCGCAATCAGGGAACTAGTGAAGAGCAACACAGCTGAATGTGTGATATATCAAAACATCATATAACAAGAGATTATCATAAAAAAATTTTATGATTTGGTTATACTAAATTTTGGTTGTCTGGGTTAGTTTTAATGGCACAAGGGCAAGCAGTGTCAAGTAAGTGTACACAAGGAAAGTTGTACCGACACAGGAGAAATACACACAGGGAGGAATTGAACCTGTGCTACCTACAACTCGTAGATTGCTAGGGCAGTGAGTAAACTCACAGCAACCCCATAATGTTTGGTAGAGGAAACTAAGTTCCTGTTCTCCACCATCTCATTATTATGAGAGTAAACTTTAATTGTATACAAAGAATTCATACCTGAAGGGAAGGCATTAAACTTTCTGGGTCCATTGCCCAGGATATAGAACGAGGGTCAAACTAAAAAAGAAAGAAAAATTAGAAATTCAAGAATATACAGTACATAAATAATGTTGCTAAAATTAATAATGTTGAAATTAAATTCTTGACTGCAACTGAAGGATAAGGATGAAAATAAATACAAATTCTTTAAAGAATTAAAAATGTAAAATGGCTTTATCACGCTAAAAAAACATCAGTTCACTTTTTTTAAATGCATTCAACTAGTACTAAAAATAAAGAATTGTTTAAATTTTGTAATTTATAATTAAATAAAGCAGTGTTTAAAACAGTTTAACATCTTTTTAACTTTATGATTCCTTTCAAGAAAACTTTTTACTCCATATTTGAGACAATATACTGTTCTCACTTGCAATTCTAACAGCATCAGTATTTTTTAGTTTCAAGCTATCAAATCATTTATATCTTGTAATCTCATGTCAATATCACTGCATCGAAGTACAAATGAAACTAAACACTAAAATTACTTTAATCAAAACAGTGATTATACTAAGCATGACAGAAATTTTCATTTTACCTTCCCCTTAAGACATCTGAAATTTCAGTGATACAGGAACTACCAGTTAGAAATTGTTTATCTAAATAACAGAAGCTTTTTCAAAGAAAAAAAAATCGAATTGTTAAAATCATTCATAACAACACATTTTGGAACTCGACAATTATAAAGTTGTGCATTTTTTTAGACAGCTCTTTGTCTATTTTTTAAACTAGGATTCTCCACCCCCTGCTTGCTTACGCTAGCAATCCGACAGAAGACTGAAAACTTGTATGTCTTTTGCTCACTCGCGTTAGAAATTTTGCTTTTACAATTTTAACTCTTAAACTAATAACTGCATCGTAAAAAAATCTTTACAAATATCCAGGGAACAAGAGGAAGAATAAATCATGTTAATTTCGTAATTTTCTGATCCGTACTTTCTCAGGAAGCCAAATGAGAATCGAGATAAACCAGAGTTTTCAATTCTGCGGTGGCTGTAACTTTTTTTTAATATAGATATTTACAAATTAAATTTTTCACAGATAATGCAAAAAAAAAAAAAAACAGCTTTTTAGAAAATCAAAGTAGAATTTCAAACATATCTCAACTGTCAACATTTTGTAATGAAAAAATTAAATTCTAGTATACCTCTTGTATACATCGATGCCCATGTTTCTCTAAAAACTCTTTGAATAATTTTCCAGCAGTGCCTTTGTCATTTATTAGAGTATTGTAAGCCATCTGAAAAACATGTTTACACGTTAAAAAGTTAATAAAAAAGCCAAGAAAGTAAATTCACTCACTGTCAAAAGTTGAGCACAGAGAAGAAAATGGTAATTTCCAGAAGCCAATCTGAATTTGAGAGGCTGTAATTTTCTGCACAGATAGATGGAAATAAGCAAATGTGTTATGTAACAGCCAATCATGGTTTCGTGTCGAGAAATATGCATAAAAGGCAGTTGTATAAGAAGCCAGCATTGTGAAGGGTTAGAGCATTGGAGTCATTAACAAAATGATGTTTAAATCCAAAACAAATATACAAAACCGACATTAATAGGGTATTTGACCACTCTTATTCTCATACAAAGTTTACAGCGTGTGACCATGCTTTCCATGAGGCGATCAACCACCCCAGAGTCAAGTAATTGCCATTTCTTGTGTAGATCAGTTTGCAACGCTGTGAGAGTAGCTGGGGGAGGGAAACAAGCAGACACAGCACAGCCGAGGGCATCTAAAAAAATTTTCAATGGGATTAAGGTTGGGCGAGTATGCAGGACAAACCATACACATAATTCCCTTACTCTTCAGGTAGTCGTTGACGATACCAGCTCTATCGGGATGTGCATATTCATCCATTAAAACACTCTTTCTCAACCTGTGTGCCACAAGAGATTGTCAAATGTGCCACAGGAGTTTTTGACAGATAATTAAAATTGCATGGGTTTTGTAACTTTGAAATTACCTCCACAGTTACTAAAAAAATCTTTTAATATTAGTTTTTCCCGCGTTTTTATTTGATATTATTTTTTTCCCAATTGTAATTGACGTTGATTCAAATTGGCTCTTACTTAAAATCAAAAGATTTGTGAAATAAGTAAGTTCTTAAATTTCTTTAATGTGATTGCATTGCTGTGAACTATGTAGTATAGTAGTAGTCGTAAGTCGAAGAGCTTATGCCGCTTCTTCAGTGGATTCATCCACTGAAGCATAGATTGTGAATTTTCAGCCATTCTCTCAATTTTCCGACTCCTTTGAAGTGTTCGAGCATCGTTCAATAATAGTGGTAAATTATTCTGGTATCCATTTAACTGTTTCCTTTCTTTTCAGATCCCGGTTATGTCGGATTTAGGCTTTTAACGGCAAGCCCTTCTGTCTGATATCTTCAAACTCTTGATTGATTTGGTATGAGTCAGAGAAATAAATATGAATCGCTTGCAGAGTGGATTGTGATTGGCTAACCGTGATTGGATGTTACATAACACATTTGCATACTTCCATCTACTTCTGTAACAAATTGCAGTCTTTCAAATTCAGATTGGTTTTTGGAAATTAACATTTTTCTCTGTGCTTAAAAGTACTAAAAAGTAATTGGAAATATGACAATTTGTTTTGCAATACAGCATAAGTATCAGTTAACCATAAATTTTTTTCATTGTATCATCAAACAAACACGCTAAACAAAAATATTGAAAGGAAAGGGGAAATGGATACAGTTAAAGATGCTTGGAAAAGACTATAATTGTGAAAATAAGAGTTACTTTAAAAGACAAATCCTCTCTAGAAAATGTGTAGACAATGGGATAAAATAATTACAAACTTTTCAACACAAAATTGTTCTGTAACCATTGATAAAATATTTATACCAGCTTGCTTCAGTTAAGATGCATCCAGAACATAGGAATTTAGAAGACATAACGAATGACTATATAAAATGATAGGAATTAGTTTTAAAATTTATAATTAACAATATTAAAACTTTCTTTGGTTTTAATATCTTGACAAATATTGATAACAGTTATGCTGATACTGCTTACAAACAAAAAATAAATATAAAAGTAACAAAATTTCAATGTGTATTTCCAAATAGTCTTTTGTAATGGCATGGTTTTGACCTAATATAGACTTGCAGTCATTTGAAATAAATTCCTTAAAAGAAACATCTGGTGACAGCCTTTTACAAACTTTTTTGGGCCACAACTCTTGTTACATAGATGTAAATCTAAGTGGCTCTTTTTAGTAAAGAATGTCCAGAAAATTAATTGAGTTTGAACCCATTTAGTTTTTATTTGACTTAAAACAAAATAAAAATGAAGACCTTTCGATGCTTAACTTTTTATGTCTACATTTCACATAGACTAACCCACAGGTGAACAAAGTTTTACGAGTGCTAGATTTGGGCATCTGACCCAGTTTTAAAGACATATTTTTAGCCAACCTATGTGCAGTGTCTTTGTACCATTGGTTTTGATGAAACTTGACCTTGGATGAGTATAATTTGCATTGGTTTTAATTGTAGATACGAAATAAATAGTGTTTTGTATAAATTAAGGCTCTCTAAGGGCACTTAACACATAAAATGAAAAATCAGGCCTTTTTAAGGCCAGTAGAGAACCTGTTTGAATTAGACGGCAGCAGTAAAAAAATATTATTACAAATTTAATAAGATACCAACACAGAAAATTTAAAGACAGAATGTAAATTAAAACTTAGTACAAGACATGATTACAGGATTTATAAGGTACATTAGTCACTTGCCTTTTGAGAAAGTGATGTAAATGTTTCTTTATGATCCTTAGCAATAACTTGAGCTAATTCCTGTAAAATTGAAAAAACGATATTATAAATTTAAAAAGATTAAAAAACTAAAAAAATATTTCATCATGGTTTTACTGTACCTGTAAACTTTGAGGTACATCTGCACTTTCAATACCAGAGCAAGCAGATAAAATAGAACCAAAATCACAATACAGTTCAGAGTCCCACACTAAAAAAAAAAATAATAATAATAACAAGTACTCATGTTTTTATTGGCTTAGCATATTTTATTGCATAAAGGTACATTTATACATGAAATTTACAATAAGCTGCACAATTTACAAGGGGTATTTACAATAAGTATCTTTACAAAGGGTTTTCAGACAAGGTATTTTTACAAGAGGTAATTGCATTAGGTATTTATAGCAAAAGTTGCCATTAATAATAGTCTTGGTCAAGTCACAAAAGCCATACATCTTGTATGCTTGCTTTTAAGTCTTGCCACAGAAGTCTGGTGCGGTTTTGAACTTTTAAAATCAATGGCGGCATATGAAAAATTATGGGTAGGTAGGAGCAAACCATGTATTGTGGCTTTTTGATTTGTGTGAGGAGAAACTTTCTGCACCATTGAGATCAATATTTGCTTGGCTGATCCACTCACAACCCTCCTTTGCCAGCAAATTAGCTATCTCATTAGTGATTACACCAATGCAAGATCCTATCCACTACCAGTAAATACAACTCACATTTCTGTGTTATAAAGGTAAAAGAACTTACAAATATTTGTTGGTGTACTAGAATGATTCGTATACGATCAAGTTCATGTCTTCAAAAATTTAATTAATTCAAAAATATTAAATTAAAATTTTCTGACTAGATTTTTTAAACTCTTAAAGTAACACGCCATAGCACCAACGGAAAAAAAGAAGAATAACAACCAGAATTCTGATACGTTAAATTCCAAAGAAGTTTAAATGAAAATTACAAATGATCAGGACGAAAAATACAGATAAATATAAACTGCAAAAGATTACAAATATAGAGGCATAGCAACTTCTGAAAAAAATGCAGTTGCTTAACAATGGAAAGGCTGGTGTCTCACACAACATGCCACAATTCATTCTCTGCTCTTCAAGAAAGAGAAAAATTAGTTTTATTACAACTATTTTTCATCTTTTAGGCTTAGGTTCACAGATAAATAATCAATTAACCCATGAGTGCACTGATGAAGAAACTTTCATGAGTGCTAGATTTGGGTCTCACAGACCCAGTTTTTAACTATCAATTTTTTAGATACAATATCCCTCAATTTTAGCTAACACTTGACCGAAGACAAACTTTATAGTTTTTCAATGCAGCTACATTTTTTGCAAGACTTTCAGCAAAAATTAAGGCGTTTTAAGGATGTATTCACAAGTCCAAATCAACCTGTGGATCAACGTATTCACAATGCCTGATCCGTGGTTCAAACCGCTGTTTTGGTGTTACATTTTGATCCTCCGAAATCGGAGAATTAACTCTTGGTTGAAAATTACGCATACGAAGTACTATCATTTTGAGAAGGAAGCAAGATATACTGTAAACAAAAGAAAATGGACGACACACTTCATTCTGTGCTAAATTACAATATTCTTGCAACGATGCGCAAGCAACTGATCTTATAAAAATTGGAAAAAGAACGTGATTACATTTTTTTTTCCCAAATAGATATGCCCAGATGTGTTCTAGTTTGAACTATATTCTGGCTTGCCAGAGTAGAACCCAATGAGAGAACGAACAGTAGAATATGATCAAGGCAGATGGAAATTTGTTGTGGAATAAAAATTATTTTGTTGATTTCTTACGAAAACGAAAGAAAATTGATAATGCCAAGTGTTACTTCACACCAACACACACCCATACTGACAAGTATAAAGATAATCAGATTACATTGATTTGTCAAGGTATTGTGTAGGGGAAGGTGGGGTAGTGTTACAGTGAATTTCATTTTAAAGAGGTAACAAAATTAGTTCCAGGTTGTTTACAATCTTGTTGGCCATCTTGTTTCCCAAAAGTCCATGTGTTTTCGAAGAATTTGCATCATTAGTTACATTTCTGTAAGCAAATCTCTATTTTTGCAAGTTAAAAATAAAATTTTGTGTTTGTAATTCTATAAATTCTCTTTATTCATGAGTGGTGTTTAGTTTATAATGAAATTATATTTTAGTAGCAAAGATAATTTTGTTTAGGTTCTGTTGAGTTAAAATGGATGATCTAAATTCACATTAAGTAGTCAAAAAATTTTTGTTACAAGCTATGTCAGATGGGGTACAGTGTTACAGAATGAAATGGGGCTTACTGTTACATACATAATTTGTATAATTAACACATTACAAACAAGCATATGTTTCACAATGTAAATTTTATTACACTTATAGCTCCGTATTTTTCATATAAAGATTTTTAATAATAAATATGTATAACATAAATAAATAGGTTTAATTTTTCCAAAAGCCTTTTCTACATATAGGTTTGCATATCTTTTTAAGATATGTTTACAATCTTTCTTTACATTATTAGCAGCTTTCTTTTGTTAATTCATTCGAAACATCACAAGATAACATAATTATGTTTTTGCAAGAAGTAAGATCTTTTCCCTAAAGCCCCACCTTGAAAAACTGCACAAATAGATGACGGGTGAAATGTTGGATCTTGGTTGATACGCTAGTTAAAAATATGATTACAGAGGAAATATTGAAGAGAAAAAAAGCACTAAACCTTAAAACGAACGAAATTCCGAACAAGCGAGTCAAAGTGAACCTGAGGCATAAGCCTACCGAGATATCATCAACAGAAGATACAGATTCACCATCTTATGCTGATAGTGATAACATCTCTCTTCCAGAATTGCAATTAGACATTGCTGCAGACGAGAACAATTAACAATGGTGATTACGTTATAGGTGAGGCACCTTAAAAAACATAAATTCACTCTATTGGGAAGTAAAGAATCAGAACAATGTTGATTTTGAAGTGTTGAACGTCAAAAGAATTTTTCCGTCTAAAACATTGTCACGAACAAATGAAGTTTATTCATTTGAAAAATCAAAAGTCGTTGCCAAACTTCCTCTCCCAATTCCATCAGGATGGACAATGAGACAAGCAGAAATGCTAATTTTCCATGTGGATTTAACTTCCTATCAAAATTTAAAATGTGTTTACAATTTCTTTAATCTTATTTTACCATCTACTTTATAACTGTAGGCTACAATCATTGCTAATGTTTTCCTCACATTTAAAGCTGCTCAATTATATGTAAACTAATCAAAAGTGGTATGTTATTGTAAGCCTGCTTAAGAAATCATTAGATATCTGTAATTTCAATTAAAATTAATTTTAATAAAAGCCCATTCTTTATATGTACTGTTGCTACTATAACATAACACTGTACCCCGACAGTGGACACAGTGTTACAATGTACACCACTACCAAAAACATTAAATACTCGAAATAAATGGAACTCTTTTTAATTTTAATGATATGTAAGAGATCAGAGATAATGATAGTAAGTATTCAGCTCAAATACTGCCCAGGAAAATTCATTCATGGCGAAAAATGATACATACATGGCAAAAATTCATACACATCAAATGTTGAGACATACACACCTCAAAATATTTTTGATGGGTGACACAGAAACTCCTCCAAGTTACTCTGGTAAATCACTTGGAGGGTTAAGAAGACCTAGTAAGACCTTCGAGAACAGTAATTTTGTGGGTATTTATATATTTACTTCTGCATTTTTTAAAATATTATTTTTTATTTATGTCGTTAAATTATTTTGGTATTTATATTAACAAAATATCTTTTCATGTGACACATTCCAATACAAATGAAATTTTAATTTAAAGAAAAAAATCATTTTCTTATAAACAATTTTTTTAATGCTTTAACCTTACAATTTCAGAATATTGTGACATTCTGTAATCTGTATTTAAACCTCATCAGTATTGTATTTTGTGCTTGAACTTGATTGGTTCTAAGGATAAAGTCCTTTAATAGACTTAAGAAATGGAGACTTTTGTATTTAATTACATAAACACAAAAAAAAATTTACAAATAAATGCAAATTTGTCAAAGTATATAAATTTTTCTGAGGTCTTTAACCCCCCTCCCACGAAAGTCCTATCGGCAGGATATATCGTCCAACAAGATCCAAACAATTTTACTAATAAAGAGAGAGAGAGAGATCAATATATTGCTAATTTTTTTGTGACAACGAGGTCAAGATTAGGTCAGTTTTTCAAAAGACGAAATACCTCATGGAAGACAACTACCAGAAAGCATATTTTTTTATACTGAAGCAAAAGTATATAATTGGGTACTAAAACAAAAGTATATAATTAGATACAAAATCAGACATTTCTCAGGGGTTGCAATAGCGGCACAGTTCAAAAAGTATGATTTCTAGAGTAAATGCATGCCTCAATATGAAAAAATACATTCTTTCCAGTAGCAAATTGGGAAATCTCTAACAAGGTGGCAACAAAATCCTCAAAAAAAAGCTCCCTGAGAGTGTCCCAAAAATTTCCCTGATTTTACAATTCCCTTAAGAATTGTTGTGATCCATAATTGGTATTGACCACACAGAAACCACACATTATTTTTAAATATTAAGGGTCAGATGGGGTGAAGGATAATTCTCCACAAATATATTGTACTTTTTCTCTTAAGATATTTAAATTGTTATTGCAAGGGTTGTAACCCTTAATGGAACTATTACAATAGCAATTGAAAAAACTGGAGAGAAAAAATGGAAAATATTTTGATTATAAACTTATTACATCTGACCCTACATCATCATACTATATATCAAAATCAAATGCAAATATATATAAAAAAATTTACAAAAATGTTATTGCAAGTAAAAAATATTAAATTAATGCACAAAAAACATCATAAGTTCACAAATTTCAAACTGAAAAACAACAAGTTGTATTGCCGGCCTGACAGCGACAAAACACTGCGGCAACGAAAAAAAAAAACAGTGGTTAACGCGGTATTAAAAAATTACGACACCAGTGTTCTTTATTTGAATTACAATTTCGGCGAACACGATATATTGTATTATCAAAAGCACTTGTAATCGCACATCTTTAAAATAGGACAAACGATAATAGTTGCTGTTTTAAGTTATCGAAATTTCCCTGATCTTTTGTGAAATCTGGAAATTTTCACTGATTTTTCCAGAATTAAAAAGTTTTCTGAGAATTCCCAGGTTTTGTTACCACCCTGCCTAAATTCCATACTGAACCACTAGATGGCAGAAGTGATTTACAATAATGAAAATTACAAACCTATTTTATCTCAAAATGTCATGTTTTGAGTTGTGCTAGTGTTGCAGCCCAAGATATTTACTCATTAATTAAACCAAATGAATTTAGTTTTACTTTTATGAGCTTATTAGCCACTGCATGGCCAGCAAAGCGTTGACCATTACAGTTCTTTTCGTGCTTCGCAAACCGAATTATAAATATTATGAACTATGGTTTGGTTCGCAAACCAACACCACGGGCAATGCTGTGATGGCCTCATCAATGTCAAATGCAGCCAAATTCGATAACAGCCATGATGGCGTTGACCATGGTGTTGGTTTGCTTTGTGAACCAAATGGAAATTTGTAGTCTATTCGAATGAATTCCTGCAAATTCCAATTTGGTTTGCTATGAATATTATGAACTATGGTTTGCTTTCAAAATTGAATAACAGCCAAAACAAAGTTGCCCGTGATGTTGGTTTGCTTTGCAAAAACCCCAAACGGGAACACTCTGATGGCCTCGTCATTGTCAAATTGTGAAGAGATCCAATCGGCGTGATATCACAATCTCTTGCTAAAATATAAATATTTAATAGAAAAATTCTTTATTAAAAGAAAATCAAACCTATAAGTTATCTATCTGGTGTCAAATTTTCCACAAATTTCAAATCACTTGAAATTTTTAATCTATCTTTAACGATCCTGATTTTACAAAAAAGAACTAAACAATGCCAGCCAAAATGTTTTTAAAAATGTATTTTGCTTTCTTTCACTGAAATCGTAAGAGGGCAGGAAATGTAATCTGTTTATTTTTTTAACACAAAGGTTGACAAAGATGTTGCAGTCTCTTGTGAAAAATATACAAGATATTCAATTTAAAATTTTTATTTATTTAAAGAAAATCATATTTTTTAAGTGTCAATCTAATGTGAAATTTTCTGCAGACTTCAAAACCATTGAAATTTTTTCTCTATCTTTAACAGTCTAGGAGATAGAAAACTAAATAACTCCAGTTAAAAGTTCATTTGTTTTTTATCGTATGTTGAAAAACCATTCCTTTGCGCAAAATGAAAACGGAAACAAAAAAATAAATTTAAAAACTGTGATCTTCTATGTACCTTAATAATATCATCTTCTTCAATAATAATTCAAATCCCCTTTAAAATGTTCCAGATTGAATTTTAAAATTTGCCATAACCCAAAAATTGCAAAAAATTTGGACTAACTGTGTGCTAATCAAACAAAATGCCATTGTTGTAAGTGTCATAGATTCGTCAGGACTTAGCATGCAGGAAACAGACAAACACTTCCTTTTATAATAGTAGAGATAAAAAATATTCAAACACAATATTTGATATAAGAAAACCTTACCATCTTTTCCTTTAGCTAAGGAGGTAATCAAAATCAAGTTATAGATGGATGACAAATATGTAGCAATCCCATGTGTTTCATTAACCTACAATAAAAATGGCAACCAAATCACTTTTTGACCGTTTGAAGTAGGAAAATGTATTTATCACAATATGCCTCAATAGAAAAGCATGTATTAAGTACTAAAACTTAAAAAGTATTTTTATGACATATTTTACATTTACTTCAATACAGTACAAAATTTCAAATCCGGATGTCTGAAATCTAGAATTGTCCAAAATCAAGACATTTTGCTAACTAGCGTTTTTTTTCCTCTCATTTTTTTACGTTTTTCGACAATTTTTAAACAACCTTGGAGTTAAACCGGGACTTAATTGATGAAACAACGCAAAATAATGGACATGTTCAGAGTAAATACCACACAGAAAATTTAGAAGATTTGCAAGTAAAATTTGTTATAATGATGAAACTGCAATGGACGAGGTCCAAGGGATTCCAGATTTGGGACTTTGTACTGTACAATCTTTCGTCAAAACAATCAGTTTAATACAGGACAATGTATTTCAAGCAAAACCATGTAATGGTGATAAAGAATGATTTTGTTAAATGTGCTAGCATATTTTTTTTTTCTGTATTTTTTTATACTCTGATATCAAAACTGGGAACAGAATTTAAGGTAAGAGCTCATTTTTTGTACTTGTTTTTTTTAAGTATACATTTTCTCAAGGCATTTAGTTACTAGCTTTAAACAATACAAAAACTTAAACATAGATTCTATGCTGTGATCTGCTGGTTCAACTTTTTCTAATATTATAAAGTAGGATAAGGCAACAGTTAAGCTTCGACAAAACACATAGTAAAATCTAGTATAATGGATTTCATTTATCTAATAGAGACAAATATAATCTGGCTAGCCTGACAACGAACCAAATTGTTTGAAGACGGAAAAGTTAACTACTGTTCACAAATGCCCACTTTACAATGTTTGAAATATAATTTCATTAAAATCAAAGCATGCTGATTTTTCTGAAATCCTACCTCATGAAAGAAATCTTGTATCATTGCAAGCAAACCATTCCATGTTTTATCAATATCCGTGTAAGTTTCCAAAGGGAGTTTGAACTTCTTTATCCTTTCATCGCATTTCATAACTAAGTTAGGAACTTTAAAGGAAAACTGAAAAAAAAAATTTTATTACAGGTTACATTGAATCACACAAAAAAAAAAGAGCACCATTAACAATTCAAGCTGAATTTGTGAAATTTATTCTCAGGAAACATTTGCTGAGAAAGGAAAGTTAATATGCATGGAAGTGAAGATAGTTTATCTGGTTCTTACAAGGAGTTTTGCTTCGATGAATATATATTTTACATGTTATTGCCAACGAATGTTATTGCCGATGCATGTTTTTACATGTTATTGCCGATGAATATATATTTTACATGTTCACCAACTGAAGAAGTTTCTCACAGTTAAATCAATTGGTGACAAATCTAAACAGGTAGGCCACTACCAACAGAAAATTTTGACCTGCTCAACTAGGGCATGAGGATTTCAACCAGCTGGAATACTGCACTTTGCATTACACTGAGAACTGACTGATGGATCACCTATAAGTCACCAATACACCTTATCTATGTACCTTCTACCAGCACCGAAAAAATGAAAAATAATTGCTGATTCACAGATGGTGCTTCCTTTATGAGAAATTCCTTTCTTTTGAGACTTAAAAATAGTTATTCTTGAAATATTTAGAAAGTGAAAAGTGGGTTGGGGAACATTAAGATGTTTTATTCATGAGCTTGGAAATAATTTGTGAATGTCACTGACAGTTTCTGGATCTAAAACCTATTTGTAAATCACAATTAAGCTATCTATTTCCACAGGCTACTATAGCAGGAGTGTTAACTTCTAAAGTATGATTTTGAAGCATATTTTGACAAATTATTTTGGCAATTTGGAGCTAGAGTAATGTTTCAGAGCAAGTATTCAGACAATTTGTGTGGAGCAGCTTTAAAGTAATTTGCAGCAGATTTGTGAAACTCTTTATTATAAGAAAAACGTTGATTCTGGCAGTTGGTCGAAACTTTCTTTCAAAAAGGGAAGCTTGATTTAATATTTTGTATTCAAAGTTAATAAAAGCAAATTATCTCTAATTGCACCAAAAAGTCTTAATGAATATAACCCTACTATTTATTGATGTTGCAAGCAATAATATTCAAATCAGCACAACTTATTTCACAATATTGTTTTAGTAAAATGAAGCCAAATGTGTGTAAATAATAGTGGACCAGGTGATTTTTTAGAAAAAATTGCATAGTTTGAAAAATAGTAACAAAAGGTAGATTTTGTAAGGGTTTTAATTTTAACAGATGTGTCATAGATCAATTCAAAATTCATACAGTATAGAATAAAATTTCACTAAAGCAATGATAATGAATGTATTAAAACTAAGTAGTTGATTTTAAAATTAAATAATTCTTGTCTCATAAATAAAATAGATATTTAAAAAGTAAATAACAATGTAATAATAGAGAATGCAATAAATTAGAAAATACCCATACCCCAAATAGAAAACTCATCATCAGCCATCGACGGTATTTATTCATGTAACCAAATTTTTTTACTCCTGCTTTATGCATTTCTTCATTTCCTATAATACGACCAAAAATTCCAATTTCAAATCCTTTTTGAGAACTTGTAACTTCCTTAGTATTGGATCGATAAAGTATCTAGAGAATAGCAAATTTATAAATTTAAATATATATATAACTTACATTCATCTATTTACTAAAATTATGGATTTTTAAATGGAAAACAATGTTTTCTTCATTCATATTTATGAATACAAACCTTCAAAGAAAATTAGATTTATAGGCATAAAATGTGTATGTGTGTGTATGTATATATATATAGATATATATATAGATAGATAGATAGATAGATAAAGGAAGTGTGTGTGTATATTCTCTATACAAATCTACACCGATTGACCAATCCACACCACATTTGGTACACTTATACTTTAGAACACTGCGGAAATAGGCTATTTCTTTCCTGTCCAATGTCCAATGCAGGAAGGTGAACGCGAGGCCGAGTCGGACAGCTAGAGATGGCTCCCAGATCTTATGATCAATCGTTCTACCCATGTCATGGACTTGTGCTACAATAATTAAGACCACCTGTCCATACTTAAAAAGCAACTGCATCAACTTTAGTGTCATTTCATCACTGATACCTCAGTGAAACACCAGGAGAGCTGCTTGTCATCGATTAGCCCTGGAAAACCTTCTCTATGCTTGCCAAGCTCTGGTCTGGCCTCTTGAAAAAGGCGATATTCTTCGATGGCCAGAAATTCTCTTCCACCTGCACAAAGTGCAACTTACGAGGGTCATCCAGAAAGTGTTTTCCACAGCCCGTAAAAAGAAATAAACATAATTACATGGAAACATTTATTGCAAAAGATACAGCAATATTTCAGCTACTTCTCAACATAATAACCAACAGAATTGCAACACTTGTCATACCAAGGGATAAGTTTTTTCAGTCCAGAGTCATAGAAATCTGCTGCCTAGGAATGGAGCCACAAAAAATCTGCTGCAGAATTTTCTCTGGGAGCTGTTTGACCATCCACCCTATAGTTCCGATCTTGCTCCCAACGACTTCCACCTGTTCTTGCACCTGAATAAATTCCTGTCAGTCATCACTTTCCCACAGACGAAGACCTGCAGACAACTGCAACACGCTGGTTCCCATTCCCAGGTGGCAGACTGGACTGCAAAAATTTCTATCACAGTATGATAAGTGCTACAATTCCGGTGGTTATTATGTTGAGAAGTAGCTGAAGTATTGCAGTATCATTTGCAATAAATCTTTCCAGGCAATTATGTTTTGTTTCTTTTTAAGGGCCGTGGGAAACTTACTCTCTGGATGACTTTTGTATTATCAGCGTTTCCCTCATCCTAAATTACATTGGAGCCATACATGAAGACATTTTTAAAAACCCCTCTGCCGTTGCATCAAAAATTTTTTTTTTTAAACTCAATGACTTGGTGTTGTTTGTTTTTAATCAATGGGGTAAGAAAGAAGATGATAAACCTGATTCTACCCTTTATTTAATTATATCTATAGATGAACAAAACTGTAACATGCTATTTGGCCAATACTAGTTCTATAACCAATCTGGCATCATATTTGAGATGCCTACCAAACAAAAACAGAAAAATTCCAGGAACAAAAGAAAGACTTTGAACTATTTTGGTCTTCTGATCGATTTGATGCTGGAATATTTTACACCAAAGTTACTGTTCGACTGAATATGTTCAGCTAAACACCAGAGTGCATCCTGAGTTCAAGAGACAGTGGGTAAAATCCCCAAAATTATAAATAAAAATCATAACTAAAAATTTATCTAATACAGGAAATATGAAAAAAAAATTACGTTTTTATGCAACCGATGTTCACACAAAATATGTTGTTCTCAGGGCTCCTAACAGGTTTCAAGGTCCAAAAAGGTGACAAAAGTGACAAATTAAACCAAAAAGGTGACAAAAAATGACTAATCAAGTAGAAAAAAGTGACTAATCGAGCAAAAAAAAAAAAGTAACAAATAACAATAATGCTAAACATATTCCAGTATAAAGATAAAAAAATAGAAAGATCCTCCCAAGCTACCTCTATCTTTTCTTTTTCTTTCTTTGGAAGGATATTTTTATTTTCTTCATTTAAAAATTACATCCCCCATTTTAAAATATTAACACAATTTTTTTTTTAAATCGGAATTATGATTTTTTAATTTATTTATTTTTGACACAGCTTGAAGAATTTTTTCCTTTCTTTGAAAAATTATGTCTTAATTTTTTGTTGTTGAAAAAGACTAAAATTTATTTTGTCTTTTTTTTCTCAATAGAAGAATGTGCATTTTTTTAAAGTCTGTCTTTGCTGACCAGCATCATCTGAGACTTTAGCCGCTCCTTCAATCATTGCCTGAACAAGTGCTGCTTCCTTTAATAATTTTGAAGCACTATCCAACAGCTCATCCTCTTCCTTACGCATAATTTTATATTATTGTTCTTCTATCACCATTCTTTTCTTTGCCATCTGCTTTAAATTTTTTTTCTCTGCTTCCAGTTTATATCATTCTTTCCAGTCCTTCTCTCAATTTTTTTGTGCCATTTTTTTATCTCTCGTTATTAAAAAAAAGTTTCCGCTGCCGCAGGATTGAAAACTGTGCTGTTTAGCTCAATTCTTAGATGGTTTCCCTAGAAAGTTTGGATCAGAAAAATATGAAATGAACATTGTTTGTTCTTTACTGTATTCCCTGGACAATTATTAAGATTTTTTTTCTGATGCGGCTATTAGTTTAGGGTTTATTAAGTGTCAAAATTGAAGAAGCGAAATTTCTTCCGCAAGTGAGCAAAACACATACAAATTTTCAGTCTTAAGCCGTCAGTTTTTTTTTTAAAGAGTACATCTCAACGTAAATTTTTGTAGCTTGTTGAGTATTTTTTAAAAATTTTAATTTGGTTCTTGATAATATTTTTTTTGAAATTCGGGAAAAATCGGGACATTTTCGTTATTTTTTTTTTAACTGTCATATCTATATCTTATTACTATTAGTTTTTAATTTTGAAAATATCGCAGTATACCTCAGAATGTACTCTTTCTTACGGTACAATTATTTCTAAAATTGGTTCATAAATAAATTCGATGCAATCAAAAGTTAGTCACAAATTTCATATTTTTTAGTTCGCGGAGAAGGTTTCGCAGTCAGGAGTGGGTTGTATTTTTGACTATCGGGTTTGCCATATATCAAATTTATCGTAGCAACAATTGCCATAAAAACGATTTCTTTTCATTTGGCAAGGAAAATGGCTCGCTTTTTTCACTCTGCTCTCAGACGGTTTACGGACAAAATACAGATTGTAAAGTTAGGAGATTAACACGGTTTACTTAAAATTGTACAGGAAAAAAGATGTAGAAGGTTTATTACTGATGCGGCTATTAGTTTAGAGTGCAATAAGTGTAAAGTAAAAAAATAAAAATAAAATCACTTGCGAAAGGAGTATTGGTTTGCGAAGCAAACCAAACGGGACTACGTAGCAATCCCCGAGGGTCGTCAAGCATAACCATAGAGGGGGCGAAGCCCTCGCTGTGACGTCACGGACCGGAAAGTCAAATCAGGATTATACGAATTATTAATTATACGAATTATTAATTACAGGATTATACGAATTATTTCTTTTCCCTGCATCAAAGCGATTTCCGGAGTTAACCACAATGATTACGCGGTGAAGGTGACAAAAGGTGACGTGTTAGGAGCCCTGTGTTCTGTAATTAAATTAACCACGGATACTGTCGTAGAAATTGATAATAACAGAGTCAATTGTAAATAAGGTATGTATAGAATATAAATTTGATAAATTACTATTAAAATCTGCATTAATATTGTGATATCAAGAAAAATAAAACACTTTCTTTTCTTTTCTAAGTTTTGTTAATTTTCGTGTATTCCCTATGAGTTAATAATCAATTTACTGAAAATTTTTTGTGGGATTAATAGTCATAAGTTTATATGAAAAAAAAAATTCAACATGCTTCAAGTTAGCTAAAATGAAAAATAGTAAGGGTTATTTAGATATTAGCACCATTTAACACAATTTATGAACTGGCATCAAAACAATGGCACACCTTAAAAGGTAGATGCCAGTCATTCTAGCGTTATGTCTTATTAAGAAATACACACATTACACCATTAATTAATACCAAAAGGAAAATAAAAAGCTAATGTAAATAGCATTACTTAATATAAAAGTAAGCTTACTTACATCGATGATACTCAATGTAACTTGCTTATGAGTAACTGGCAACACATGGAAATAATATGGACAATAATTTCTAATGTGATTTCTTTCTCTCATATGACCTGCTCTCTATAACAAAAACTAGATTTAAAATGTTTTATTTATCAACTAGAAAGAAATTTGAATATTTAGGGGCAATATCTCTTAATACCTCTAGAACACTGGTTCCCAAACCTTTTCTTAGTCCAAACCTCCTTCAGTTTAAACTCTTCAAAATAAAACATTTCTTAAGCCCTTTGAGATTATAAATTTAAATAAAGCTTATGTTCAACCTTAATATAAGGAGTAAACTGTTTAGACTTATGTTAAATAGATTATAGAATGATAACTTAAAAGGATTAGTGATGACAATTTAAAGTCCTGAAACAAAGAAAAAACAATTATAAAATAAAATCAATAGTAAGTATTATTACAAACTTATTTATTATAATGTAGTCCAAATAAACAGATTTTAATAACATCATAATATATAATTTAATCTTAATGTGAAAAGTAAAGCTCAGCAATTAACTCTGTAATGTTTGGTTTAATTCAATCTATTTCCAATATGTGAGCTGGGAGAATGCAATTTCCCCTAAGTAGGCTGTGGGAAGTACACTTAAACACTTTAAAGATTTTCTTGCAAATTCAGGGTTGTCAGTCATTACAGATAACCAAAAGTATGCTGTACTTGCTTTTATTGAACTGTCAGTTGAAAGATACACTAAAAATCTTCTTGTAGAATAAGAGATATTGGTTGATAAGGCCATCATTAAATAGATTCCTTATCCACATGTCACATCCCGACTATAATACTATCATAACCAAAAAAAAAGAAGCTTTTGTGTAGAAAGACCAAATACAGCCAAACTTTGTTATGACAAATTCAAGGGACGACCATAAACAAATTCGTACAAAACGTAGTTTTTTATTTGAATCCAGAAAAAAGCATTATTTCAACAATAAAATAATTATCAATGCGAACCACTCCCTCACAGAATCTGTAACTGCTTCTGGAGCTTCTACCACTGCATAAACAAGTGGAACTAGAGGCAATTTCATGCTCACAATGCCTCAAACTCATGGGACTATGGAAGTCATCCTATGAAATGCCTGCTTTCAAAAATGTCGATTCGCAGGTGAAGGAGCATCCCTATCTATTAATGAGATCTGACTGGATGTTAAAGCAATTTTGCTTTAAAGCCAAATATAATATCATCTTTCCAACCAGAGAAGAATGGAGATTCGTCTCCAGGCTGATAGGAAGGGGTGATGAAATTTGGTACACAGATGGGTCAAAAACATCTCATGGCACTGGGTCAGGTGCCTTCTGTCCTAATCGAAAAATAAGGCTAAGGCTGAAGTTCTGGCAATCTCTGCTTGTACTTACAACTGCCTCAATAGAGGTGTAGTTAAGAGGGTTATAAAAAATCTTCTCTGACAGCCAGGCAACCCTAAAGGCTTTGCAAAGTCACTGCTTCTCCTCAAAAGCAGTATGGGAATGTCATAATGCGCTTGAGGACCTGGCTGAGAGAAACAAGGTCTCTCTTGTTTGGGTCCCTGGTCACTGTGGCATTGAAGGTAATGAAATGGCAGACCTAATAGCAAAACATGGGTCTGAAACACCATTTATTGGACCAGAGCCTGTTTTGGGTCTGCCTCACAATGTGGTTAGAGGGACTATAAGGGATTTGCTCCTTGCTGAGTCCTGCCATACATGGCTTCAATCTAATAATCAAAGACAAGCCAAAGAGCTCAATCAGCAGTCTCCTTGGGATAGATCAAGGGAACTGCTGAATTTAGGTAGGAAAGAAATCAGGATAGCTATTGGCCTCCTAACTGGCCACTGTACCCTGAATAGACACCTCAACATTATGGGTGTTATAGGTGACCCATTATGTAGAGGTTGTTGGATGGTAGAGGAGAGTTATGTACACGTTCTATGTAAATGTGACCATTACTCTGCACAACGATTTGAATATCTGGGATACCACTGTATCGAACCCTGGGAACTGTCAAACATTCCAGTCAGATACATGCTGAAATTTATTTTGGCCATCGGTCTTTAGTGGATCAGTAGGGGTCTCAGTACAATAGACTATTAGTCGCAGTGCTGGCACTCTTCGGAGTCACCCCTTTACAAGTCATAAACGTCATTAACTGTACAATTTTTGGTTCACAGATAAATAGTATTCTTTACTGCAAATACAATACAAAATATTCTTTATTATGCAAATTATTCATGAATTATTCAGAGATAACAGAGTTGCAAATTTTTCAACTGCATTTTCATCCAAAATTTGCAATTCTCAAGGTTTAAAAAATTTCAGACTCTACGCTGTATACATTCAGATATGAATTGATGTGATGACACCACTGTTGGACAACTACTTCTAGTGCATTGAGGTTTTGTTATAGAGTGTATATTACATAGTTAATAATTGACAGTTAAATTATAAGAGATTGAAGTTATGCCATCAACACCACAGCAAATAAATAATTCAGTTAACAGCAAAAACTATTGCAAATGATACAAGAAGGCAACTATGCAGCTTACATAAGAATATACGTCCATGGAACCCACGACTACGGAAATACCAAGAGGGGAAGTGGATCCAAGGAAAACTTCACTGCGAAATAAATCAAAATTCATTTAATTTCAAAAGCATTAAACTCAATCCATGTAAAATACAGTTACAAATAAAACAACAGAACAAAACTAACTAACTAACACCAACACACACTCCAGTGCCTAGTGTTGTGAGATACTGTACTAGTTTAAGTAATTGTGGTTGGATGAGTAGAGCATGCCACGAAATGACATGTCTACCCAGACCCAGAATGTTAGAGCACATTACATATATACATCATTATATACATACAGTAATTCCATTAAATCATTATACCAGGTTACATTATATATATATATATATATAATATTATAAAAGGAAGTGTTTGTCTGTTTTTTTCGCCACCACAAAATCCTGACAGTTCTATGGCACTTACAGCAATGAGATTTAGCACACAGGTATTGGGCCGCGGCGAATTTTAAAATTCAATCTACAACATTTTAAAATAAATTTAATAGAATTTAATTATTATTGTTTTCTTTGGAATGGCAACCACATAAAGATATGACAAATTCCAAATTTATTTTTCCTGTTTCGTTTTCATTTTGCGTAGAGGAATGATTTTCCAGCTGAGGATAAAAAAAAAAGTTTTAACTTTAGTTATGTAGTTCTTTTTTCTATCTCCTAGACTGTTAAAGATAGAATAAAAATTTCAACAGATTCAATACCTAAAAATATGAATTTCTTTAAATAAATAATTTTTAAATTGAATATATTTTTTAGCCGACCAATTGGTCTAGTGGTTAAGGAGTTAGCCTCTCGATCCTGGTACGAATCCGGGGTCATGGCATGGATGTAAATTGTATTGTAATTTGTTAGGGGTAATGATTGGGTACTCTTTCACAAGTAGCCATCACTTCTGGCGTTGTAGTGGCAAAATGATTGCAAATCATTTTGCCACTACATGCCTGCCATTGGATAAAAAAAAATATTTTATCTTTTTGCAAAAGAATGTAACATTACACAAACTTTCTCTTTCCAAAAAAAAAAAAAACAGATTGCATCTTCAGCTCTTTGCATTAAAAAAAAATAAACAGATTACATTTCCTGTCCCATTCCATTTCCGCTAATGAGAGCAAGAAATAAAAAACATATTGACTGGGATTGTTAAGTTTTTTTTTCTCGTAAAATCGGAATCGCTAAAGATAGATTGAAAATTTCAACGGATTTAAAATCTGCGGAAAATTTTACTTTAGATTGATACCTAAAAAGTAAGATTTTTTTTAAATACATAATTTTTAAATTGAATATATATCTTCAACAGATTTGAAACCTGCAGAAAATTTTACACAAGATTAATACCTTACATCACATTGTTTGCAAACCAACACCACGGGCTTGGGCAACGCCGGGCTAGCCACGCAGTGGCTAGTATATATATATATACAACATGCAAGGAGGGAAAAAAATTAGTTTTTCTTAGTCTCTTAGGATAATCAAGTCCTGATGAGTTTCAATGAATCTCACCATATCAATAATTTTAACCATCAAGCCTTTGTTACATGCAATGTTCTTGAGTCGTGTGACTTTAAAGTTGTTTGTAGGCGTTTTCATAACTATACAAAGAGTTCATACGAGAGTCTGAATCCCATAACTCGTTGCGGCAGTCGGGCGAGAGTGCCGTGAAGCACCAACAAAGGGTCGACGTAACAATGCACTGGAGTAGTACAACAGGCCATTAGCGATGGCCTAGTAATTTAGAAAACATGAATATGAACTGGCACCCAACTCTCCGAATTTCGACAGCATGTCAACACGAGGACATGGCAGATTTAACAAGCACCAACCCCTGCGTACATGTAGATCTCTGGTTGGATTGAGTTTCGACCTAGCAACCCTTTGGTTGCTAATTCACTAATCTTCCAACCAAACAAAATGAATGCTCATACGACAATAGAACACTTTCACTATAGTAAACACTTTTCGCTACAAGGGTAGAGAATTTTGAGGCACCTTCCATTATGCTGATGCACCAGGAGCTTACATTACACCTCACACATATAACTCGAAACAACCCATCAAAAACTCTTCCAAACAAACAAAACAGGGTTCAACAGTAATCAAAAACTTTTCAAGTAAAAGAAAAATTAGGCTATTCTTTTTCAAATGATATTTCTTCCTAAATCTCAATCTACAATAATATAAATCTCAATCTACCCTAAATATCAATCTATATTGGATTAAAGCATTAAAATAAAAGTTACAGAACAAAGTGTTACCCATTTCAACATTTTAAATTATCACTTTTCTATCAAGTTAACAATTCTACCAGTTGAAGGACGACCTTTGGTTAATACCAACAATACAATTTAGTTAATACGACCTGGGCTTTTAATATCTAAAGTTACGATAAGTAATGTGGAACAAGAATGGGACACAATAAGTCTGATGATACCTCAAAAATCATTATTATCATGGACATTAAGGTGTAGCAAGATAGTTAAAAATAAGGGTTTACAAATAAAACATTTGAAACACAAAAATCTAATGTAAAATTTTTTTCGTCAGTCCATTAAAATTGTTTAAAAAAATGTCGGTACAACCTCTGTACAGCACAATTTTTTGATGCTCATACGACAATGGAACACTTTTCACTATAGTAAACAATTTTCCCTACACAGGTAGAGAATTGTGAGGCACTTTCCATTATGCTGATGCACCAAGGGCTTTCATTACACCTCACACATATATATAACTCATTCTAGGAACAACCCATTTATAGAGGCAATAAATATATTTAAATGTTTCTCCAAATACCAGTGATCCAGATATTGTTGATCTAAATAAGAATCCTAATCAAAGAAAAAGGAGTTAGTCACGTAAAATAGCTAAAATACCTACCCAGTGTTGGCTCTAGTCCAGTATTCATCACCAGATCTTATTGGAGTGTCTTGATCATGGATGAGTTCGAATTCTGTTTCTGTATGTAGAGTTGTGACTGGGCGAGCCTGAGGGGTAAGATCACATCTTTAGCATAAAATTAGATAGAGTACAATTTATCAAGAGTTATTATTACCATCCATGCTTAAAGACTCACAGTATAAAATCATGTTCAAAATAAATTAAAACATTTCTAGGGTACTTTCGTTTTTATTGAATATTTTACTGTTATTGCACATGCAGTTAATAAAAACCATAACATAGGTTAGTCAGAGTATTACTAGTAAACAGCCATGTGTTATTTTGGAAGTTTTATGGAAATTGTGTATGAAAAAGTCAAGAAATGTGATAAAAAGTATATTTTACCATCGTAAAAATACATATTGAACAAATTTAATCAGTCACAACTGTATAACTTCTTATACAAATCAATCTTTAAAATTTGTACAGCTCAAACTATTTAATGAGAAACTCAAATGGGTTATCTTATACATTAAATAGCGAGCCATGAAACAAAAATTTCAAATGTAATGTGATTGAAAAGTGTTCCCTGGAATGTCTTTCATTTAAATTAAAAACTCAACGTGCATCTAATTACCAAAGTGAAACAACTTAAAATTGAGGAAGTCGATTTTATTTTCAACCCTTTAAGATGTTAACATAAATAATTGCACCTTAAAATCTAGTTTTTTATTTCATGACTTTTAACCAGTTTTAACCTAATTAATCAATGGAATTTTCCTATGGTACTTTCAACCCATGTGGTGTTTATTCATTGCATGTGCAGTGGGATAAAAGCAACGCTACACAACTTCAAAATTTTGTGACGCTTTGTGGGTAAACTACTCATAAGAGTTTTTTTTTTATCATATTCAACTATTCAAATATTGATTATAGTACATACCTACATACTTTAATTTTCAGGAAATTCCTGTCTTTTTCTTCCCTATTTAGAATTACTTCACCAATGGAAGGGTGAAGATCCAAAGTAAAAATAGATATTGAGAGTAAAATTATTTCTAACTTTCCACAGTTATGTTTCCTCACAGAATTAGAATTACAGTACAAAGTCCCAAATCTGGAACTGTCTAAAATCCGGAATTATCAAATATCCGGATGTTTTGCTAATCAGCCTTTTTTGTTCTCTTAACTTTTTCTATCTTTCCGTCTCTTTTAAGAACAATTTTTAAAGAACAAAGCGTTCAACCGGGACAAAATTAATAAAACAACAAAAAATAAAGGACATATTCAGAGTAAATACCACACAGAAGAATTAAATGTGTAAGAAAATTTGTTACAGTGTATTAAAAGGTTATTTTCCTCCCTTTGTTAAAAATTATTCCTTTTTATATAACTGCAATTTTAATATTGCAAACGTGTTCCAGACGTAAATAACAAGCAGAAAAATTCTTGCGCAGGGAGTGAAGGAGGGTTCCATTAGGGTTCTTTTGACAAAAATCTGCAATTTAAGATTATGAAAAACCTTAAATCTTGTATGGGCTTAACATTGATAAGCTGTATTTTTAACTTATTAAAACATGAAAAGTAAAGAAAACAAATTTTTGGTATAATTATTTGCATATTAAATTTGAGTAGAGGGCATTTGTTTTCTCACTATGTCATGCAAGCTAGTTAGGCCTTTGGTGAAAGTGGATTCTGAGCCACTGCAAATATCCATCCCAGGTCTGCTATTCAGATCCAGAGCTTGTTGCATCCAGTTAAGTAAAGGGTTACTAAGGGAAATATCTGGCTATAAACTATATAAACACTGAAATAATAAATACTGCCAGCTATGAAAAAAGCTTTTGGTAGAAGATGTTACGCGCCAACTAATAATAACAAAAATATATACCTGAAGTAAAAACAATTTTCCATCATGCACAGCCCATTCAATGTCTCGTGGACCACAAAAACAATTTTCAACCTGAATAAAAAAAACACATAATGTTGAATAATAAAAGTGGTATAAGAAAAATATTTAACAAACAAAATTAATTTTATGGATTGGACGTTTGGGTTTTTATAGCGCAGGGTTCAAACACAGACAAGCTGTGCCAAGTGCAAGATAAAACAATGAAAATTATGTTGATACAAAAGTTAAAAGAAGGTGTGGGAGAAATCAGGTGCAAAATTTTTTATCACAATAAAAGTTTGTCAAAACGCTAGCTTTGAGATCTGTTTAAATTGCCACCCCTGGTGACTGAATAGTTAATCTTGTGTTCTGGTTGCTACTGTTCCAGTGGACGAACAATAATGTATGACTAATGTGACCATATGTTCCGTTTTAAATGGGACCGTCCCGTTGACCTCAAGAACAGCTTCGGGACGCCAAAATGTCCCATGAAAAGAGTGAAAAGTTAGAAAGTGATCAACCCACAACGGCAATTTAAAAAAGAGGCAAGAAATTTTTTTTTTAATCTGACGGTAGCGCATAATAGCGCTGTGATGATGGCATGAGGAATACGTCTCACATGTATGTAAGTCGGTCAGAAGTAGGGATAGAAAATACTGTTTTTCTGGAACAGTTATTTTTTGTCCTTGTTCTTTCCAAAATAACTACTATTCTCAAGCTCAACTTATGACATATAAGCCTTGTTCCTATAGCAAGAGCTACCTTTATGTCGGAATATTTTGTGGTAGACAGGGCCCAGATTCTGTTGACACCCCTCATCTTACTTACTATATTATAGATAATTACTTGCATAATTACTTATATACAGTACTTATTATAGATAATTTCGGAAAATGTTAAGCACAAAAAATTATTACCATCGTTTTTGCGATCAATGATTTATTCAAATGCTAAATGGAATTATTCAAATGATATTGACTGAATATGTACAATCACTGTCAAAAGTTAAGCACAGATAAGAAAATGTTAATTTCCAGAAGCTAATCTGAATTTGAGAGGCTGCAATTTGCTGCAGAGGTAAATGTCGAGAAATATGCAAAAAAGGCATTCATATAAGAAGCCAGCATTGTGAAGGACTAGAGTATTGGAGTCAGTAACCTACTGTAGAGCAGTTTGCAACTCTGTGAGAGTAGCTGGGGGTAGGAAACAAGCAGACACAGCACGGCCGAAGGCTTCCCAAAATTTTTCAATGGGATTAACCCATTAACGCCCAGTGTCCTCATTTGAGGACAGTGAATATAAGAGTGTGTAGAATCTTTATATTTTCCGGAAACGATTGTTTGTTCTGCACGACGGTAGATGGTAGTACCAGAAAGAATACCACAAATTACCAAGTATATGTGGTTGTTTAGAACTCCGCGATATGGATCGCCGTTTCATGTTTTTTTCATATCTCACACTTGCATTTGCTTTTTGCCTAGCTACATCGCCTAAATACTAGGTAAAACATTTTATTTGTACTATTATTTCAAATTAGAGTACTGTATAAACTTATAATAGAAAATTAATTTATTTTGAAAAAAATTTCGTTTTCAAAAATGACATCCAATTTTGCTGTCCTCAAATTGAGGACGCTGGGCGTTACAGCCAACTTTTATACAAATTTCAAGAGTCATTACAATTTTTGTATTTTTTCGTGTAATAGTTGAATTAAAAATTCTTCTTCAAATCTACTTCATTTAATCCGACCCCATAAGCACTATATAAAAATATTTACATGTCTGTCATATCCTTTTTAGAATATACACAGAAAATCTTGGTTCTTTGACAAGAGCAAAAGCTGTGCGATCTCTCTCACACTGTTGTCGTTCGTAGGAAACCAAATTATACAAAAAAATGCCAGTAACTAAAGTGTAAACGATAATTCAAACTACTTTTAACAGTAGTTGAACACAGTACCAGGTTGGCATCCCATGACTTTTAGCACTTCAGTGTAATGCAATTCGTGTTTGACCTTCTTAAGAAAAAACAGTAACGAGCATTTAATGTATTTATAGTAAAAGTTCTACATTACTAAAATTCCTATTGATCCAATTTTCAGAGACCACTCGTCACTGAGACAAGTACCGAGGGATTCGCAGTTCAGGATCTTTTTTTCAGTACCTCCTCCCTCTGCAGATATAAAAATAGTGTTACAAACAAGCACAGTTTAAAAGAAGATTGATAAACAAAGTTATGTAACTACAGGGGTGTTAAATGCAAAGGTCTGATTTTGCACAACTTTCAGATTAGTTATTTTAACTATATGGAAGAGTAATGAGTAGGACAACTTTTTTTCACGCGTTCTACGCTGCATGTAAAGTGTTAAAACCAAAATTCCTCCTGCATGGGGTGTATTGTGAGTGAGTTATAACCACAACATAAATGTAACTTTTTCCATAAATGCAACCACCAGCAACTTTTTAAAATTTAACTCTATTCTCTCTCTCTCTCTCTCTCTAAAAATAGGCAACTATTTAATTTTGCAAATTTAGCACAAAAATTAATAGGCAACTATTTAATAACTATTTTGCAGGGTAATATTTCTGAATATATATGTATACATAAAACCATGCAGATGATTGCAACGCAAAACTTCGTTCACTCAGAGCTGCCAAAAAGTTTGCTGAAAATAAAAAACAGCTATGAATGTTTGATTCGTCTCATGGAAAAATTGGAATCGAAAGCGCACAACATCAAGACAGCGAATGAAGATAACAGAACGAGGATTTTAATGAAGTTCCTTGCAACCTTAAAATGTATCTTAAAAAACGATTGGACAAAAATAACGACCTGACGGTTATTGCTAAACTTTCCTGAGACAATATTCCTCCAAGTGATTATTTTCTACTACAACAATGCAGGCAACATCAGTCTCTGTTGAGGATCAGCCATTCAATTATGTCAATGTTCTTCAGTATTTAATTATGTATAATAATACTTTTGTATGCCACTAAAATTGTCAATAAATTATGATTTTTTTTCCCTTCTTTACGAATAGTTTATTTTAGATTTTAGTGTATCAAAAATAAATGCAACTTTATTCCCATAAATGCAACTTTAGGGAATGATAAATGCAACTTTTCCCATTTTTACTGCAACAAAAAAGTTGCCCTAGTAATGAGTTCAGAGGAAGCATTTTGTCAATTAATGCATTTTGGAGCATATTCATGAAATTTTTTTAACCAAGAATTCCATTGAAAGTAAATGCTATGCCTACAAGCATGAGACTACTTGCTAAATTTATACCATTTAAAGCCATATGAATGCAGTATAATAGAAAAAAAAATAGAATTTAGAGTAGACAAAACAACTTGTCTCAACTATTTTCTACTTAGCTTCAGTCGTCATGGTTGATTTGGCAATATTTAATGCAAAATGGAATGAAAATTTGATAAATCATCTTTTGTCATCGACTTATAATTTCGTGAACATCTAAAAGATGTTTTTGGGAGCAAGAGGTTGGTACAATTGGGCAGATTATAAAAGATGGTTACGAAAATTAGTACCAATTCAAAAGGACATTTTTTCCCTTTTACACTAAATCTCAGTTTCTTGATCAATTAAGTTCAAGCATTTCATAAGTTCCATTAAGTGATTGAAGAATTGCTGACTAAGACAGTAATGCGAAACAGCTTATTTTAATGAGGGTCAATTAAAAATAAGAGGCATTTTTAAGAACATACAAATTATTATTACTTATAAATAAATCATGAAATTAACTCTTAAGTATCGAAGTCCAATCAAATTATTATATCAAAATCCAGTGTCTTACGGCCGTATTCACAAGTCCGAGTTAACTCGAGGATCAACGATAATCCGCGAGTTATCGAAAAAACCGTATTCACAAGTCCTGATCCGTGGTTTAAACTGCCGTTTCAGTGTTACATTTTGATCCTCCGAAATCGGCGAGTTAACTCGCGAGTTACATTTAACGCATGCGCAGTACCATCTTTTTGAAAAAGCAAAATGGAGGACACATTTCATTCTATGCTCAATTACAGTATTCTTTCGACGACTGGACTGGATCTGTCATTACGGAGCACCTGCTAAATAGCAGCTCATCTCATCATCATAATATTGCTTAAATGGAAAAATGTAAACATATTTTTATTGAAATTCAAAAGAAAAATGAAAATAAAGGTAGCTGCGTAAATCTTAAACAAGCAGCTTAGCGAAAAGATAGATGGCGCCACCTCTGTCCTATAAGCCGGAGAGAGCGAACGGTAGAAAACGACCTGGCAGATACAAATTCGTCGTAGAATAAAAATTATTCTGTTGATTTATTACGAATGAAAGAAAATTGACAATGCAAGTTACTTTTCACGACACCAACACACACCCATACTGACAAGTATAAAGATAATCAGATTACATACATCTGTCAAGACATTGTGTACAATTCTTTCTTGCCAAATTTAGGTTTCCATAAAAATTTAATTTGAAATTAAATACCTTTGCATTTCTTTTCACAAACCCATATTAAAATGCTGTGCGAGTCCTATTTATTCACAATTTGAAATCAATTCTACGGTGAAGTACGTGCTTGATCAGTATGAATGCATATTGGGGCGTCGTAACCAATGTAAACAATACCACGTGATCGTGAGGTAGCCAATCACAGCGAGCGTCTCATTTTAATCCCCGGATCACTTAACACGCCGTTTGAGAATACCGTTTTTGATAATCCTCGAGTTAACTCTTACTCGCGGATCAACTGATTCTCGAGTTAACTCGAGACTTGTGAATATGGCCGTTAGGATATTAACTTTTTTTAACTAGTTAAAGAAAACTAGATTATTATTGATGCAGCTATACTACCAAAAAAAATTCAAATTAGGTTGTATTAATGCAACTATAGTGCAAAAAAAATATAACAAGGTCGCATTAATGCACCTTTAGTATGATAAAATCTGTAAAATGTATTTTACTAAAATTAATATTCATGTGTAAAATTTCAAAGTGCATATTTCTACCTGTCATATGAATTTGAGTTTTCTTGGCTCCTATAACTTTTTCATGAACAAACACAGAATTGTCTTCTCTCCTGAGTATTATAGTATCAGGTTCTACCAAAGATGACACCACTGTCTATAGTAAAATGATAAACATAAATAAAGAGGAGGGAGAAAGAAGTCTAATATCACTTTGTACAAATTTCTTTACTTTAAACTTTAATGACAAAAAGCATAAATAAACAAAAATAATAAATCAAAATGTCTGACAACTACACAGGTTACTCAAGTTTGATTCAGAGCAGTATTGCAAAAGAATTCAAACAGAGAATTTACTCGCAGACCAGATTTGGTAATTTTTTAATTAACATCGTACTAGAGCAACACAACGGGCTATTGACGACGGTCCGGGATCAATCCCCCTAAGGGAAAGAACCGAGGATAACACCATGTTATTATGAACCATGGTCAGATGACGAGGCAACACCTGAGCTGGCACCCCACTCATACATTTTTGTAATTTTCATACATTTTTGTAATATTTTTAAGATATTTTCTCTGCTGCCAGAAGTCGATAGGAGTCATTTATAAAGTGTTTTGTCATAAAAAATGAAGCTACATGTGAAAAATTGAAACTAGAGAATGTTTAAGAAAATTTTGCTTAAAACCCATGACAAAACTATATTAGTATGCCAAAACTTTATAGAACTAGCAGGCCAGCACGGCGTTGCCCGTGACAGTCCTTTTTATGTCCTTACTAATACTGAAAACAACAAAAAGAAAAAACAATACTTTTAAGAATGAGTCCTATTTTCACCCAACATGACACCGGCATGTCGCCTCATGCCTTCCACCTCTGAGGTATCGATCTGGTGCAAAATTTTCAAATATGTTGAAATTTTCATTCTATCATTAACGATTGCAAAGATAGAAAACCACCACACACAAATCATCCTTTTTATGTTCGCAATGAATACCTTGTCAAATGCGGCCAAATTCGTATTGCAAAAATATAAAAGTTACACTTGAAAAATTATTTATTTAAACAAAATCACATTTAAGGTATAGATCTGGTGTAAATTTTACTGTGGATTTCGAATCTGTTGAAATTTTCACTCTATCTTTAATCTATTTTTCACTCTATCTTATCGAAGATAGAAACTTAGACTAAAGAATAAAAAAGAAATAAACGCCAGTCGAAAATTTGTATTTGCTTTGTTTCGCTTCGCTAGAATCATCTGTGCTCAGGGAATGAAAGGGAAAAATTTTTTTGAATATGCGATCTCTTCATACTGTTGCCAGTCTAAGGAAAACAAATAAATGCCAAAAAATTAAATAAAAAATGTTTTATATTAAATTTTTAAATTTAGGGGCTTTGAGGTCTATTTAATCATTTATTTAATTTGAGGTCTTTAGGACAACCTGCGAGTCAAATTTCATGAATGTAAGTGCTACAGATATGGTAAAGGAGAGTCCTGTACACGTTTTATGCGATTGTGATAATTACTCTGGCCAACGATCTGAATATCTTGGATACCATTGTATCAAACTCTGGGAACTGTCAAACATTCCAATCAGGTACATGCTGAAATTTATTTCGGCAACCGGCATTTAATTGATCAGTAGGGGGTTTCAATATAATAGACTACTAGGTACTGGCACTCTTTGAAGTCAACTCCACAATAAGTCATAAGTGCTACAGATTTGTCTGGGCACTGTATACATACATGCAGACATTTCCTTTCATAATAGTAGATATTGAAACTGCCCAAAGTGTCTTAAAAATCCCAAAATACTAAAATTTTCACTAAAAACTACAAATTTGGGCCCTGCTGACAAGTTAATACAAATCAATAAATTAAGTGCTGTAGTTGGCTGTGAATCTATCTCCTTCTTTACATTTAAAATTTAATTTCTACTATTATAAAAGGAAGTGTTCGTCTGTTTGCGCGCAAAATCCTGACGATTCTATGGCACTTACAGCAATGAGATTTGGCACACAGATAGTCCAAATTTTTTGCAATTTTTGGGTCGATTCAATCTAGAATATTTTAAAATTAATTTAATCATTATTGAATGCTATATTCTAAATTAATTGTTTTCGTTTTCGGCGCGGATGAATACTTTTTCTGCCAGACGATATAAACAAACAATCTTTAAACTGGAATCAATTAGTTCTTTTTCTATCTCCTAGACCGTTAAAGATAGAGTAAAAATTTCAGCGGATTTGAAATCTGTGGAAAATTTCACTTTAGATCCATATCTAAAAATATGATTTTCTTTAAAAAATAACTTTTAATTTGAATATATCTTTTATATTTTTGCATGAGATTGTGGTGTCATGGTAACTTTCCCTTTCTAAAATAAACAGATTGCATTCAGTGCCCTTCGGGTTTAAAAAAAAAAAAAAACAGATTACATTTCCTGCCTTTTTTACTGGAGAGCAAAAAATAAAAAACATTTTGAGAGGCATTGTTTAGTTCTTTTTTGTAAAAGCGGATTTGTTGAAGATAGATTAAAAATTTCAACAGATTTGAAATCAGCGGAAAATTTTACACCAGAATAATACTTTATACCACGGGCATGGGCAATGCTGGGCTAGCCACGCAGTGGCTAGTCTTTTATATATGTAAATATTAAAGTTATTCCTAAGTAACTCAGACTTCTGTTTCAGTCTAGCCTTGTTAATGCTTTCATATATCCACAGTGATTACTTAACATTATGGCAGTGCAATTAGAATAGGAATGACTATTATATTCCTCAATTTTTATTGAATTTGTGATCAAAAGCTAAATTTTTTTTTCAGTATCTTTTAGGATTAGAAGTGGTAAAATGACAATTTGTAGTTGAATGAAAAACTGCAAGATCTAAGTTGCATTTAATAAGAAAAAAAATCACCATATATTTTGTGTTGTACCATAAATCAGCATAGAAGAGGTGAAAATAAACAGCTTAAATACAGACTAGACCTTCAGACTAAAGTTACCCCAATATCTGAATATTCTGAATGTTCAGATGGCCTGTGGTTTCAATTACTCTGGATATCCAGAATTCTATTGTCATAGGGAAACAAGTAAAATTTTTATACTTTGAAGAAAAATGTAACAAATGGTATGGAAGGAATAAGTACCTCGCCTAAACCATAATTTGCAGTGATGTATGGATACGATGGATCACCAGTCACAGGATCTACAGTAAACATCACACCAGCCACATCGGATGGAACCATTTCTTGGATGACAACAGCCATTGATGACTTTATTAGTTGACCATTTTGTCTATAAAGGCAAATTTATTTTGATAAATAAAATATAACCTCAGCTACATGCATGAAACAAAAATGTGTGTTCTCTAAAATATGAAAATAATTTGTTGTCATTCAGTTATTTTAATTGACAATCAAAGAGTACCTTGGGACAGTTGTACCTTGAAACTTTATATGGAGCTGCCTCCTTTTGAGGAAGAAGCAAAATAACACATTTTAGTTTACAATTTGCCACCAGAGAACCTTTTCACAAAGATTGGCACTCCACAGGTGTTTGTTGCGTTTGCTGAACAACTAACTGAAATACGTCCACTGTTAAGTAAATATTTTAGATTTTTCGTTTTGATTCTTGTAAATTCATATTACAACAGGTTACCTTTACAAATAAAAGTCTAGAAAGTAGCATAAGGTTATGTTCTCATTGAAATCGTTTCATCATTTAGTAGAACATATTTTTAACTAACTTTACACCCCCCCCCCAAAAAAAAAAAAAAATATATATATATATATATATATATATACATTTTTTTTTGGGGGGGGGAGGGAGGGGGTAAAGTTAGTTAAAAATATGTTCTACTAAATGATGAAACGATTTCAATGAGAACATAACCTTATGCTACTTTTTAGACTCTTATTTGTAAAGGTAACCTGTTGTACCTTGGGGCATCCCAAGGTACAACATTTATTTTGAACTTCGATACAATAGTTTGGGTTTACAAATATAGCAAATCTAAAATAGTTATAACTAATTCTTTGAGATGTATTAAACTGATCAAAATTAGATTCATTATTTATTTTATAACTTTATTTTATGCCTTCTACAGCTCAAAATTTTACAATGTTTTCTTTAAGTTGATAATTTGGTACTACCTTAAAAGTGTATTAGCTTATTTCCATTGTTTACAAAAAAATGCCACAAAGCAAGGAAGGGAAGACTCGAAAGAAGACTGATCTGGTCGCACTGGAGAGTGCTGTAAACGATGTTCTGCAGGGAAAGTTGAGATTGAACAAGGCTGCAGATAAGTATGGGCTGAGCAAGTCAACTACAAATAGACCATCTCCAAAATTATCTCAAATTAGATAATGAAGACAACACTGCTTTTAAGTACGAGGACAGCTAAATCACAGTGAGGAAAGTATTTACACATGCTGAAGAAGTAATATTTGTTTACTATCTCAAACAATCTCCAAATCTACGGATTGACCAGAAAAGAAACTCTCCGCCTTTCATCCAATTGCGAAAGCAATCTAAGAACAGCCCAATAGCAAAACTAAACTGCCACAAAATTGGATTAAGTTGGAGACTGCTGGGGAGAACTGGCTGCGTGGCTATAGAAAACACCACCCAAGCCTAAGCCTACGCAAACCAGAGGTCACAAGCCTTGCAAGGGCTACAAGTTTCAATCATGAAACTGCATATTTTTTTAAAATTGATGAATATAACATAATCTGCAAACTACCATTCCCATCAGCAGCAGGAAGTTCAGAGCGACAGAAATTTTGTCAGAAGTTTGAGTTAATTTCAATGTCTGTGATGTTCAATAATGTTACTGAACAGCTGATCTCAGTTTAGAATTTTAAAATCTTAAGTTAAGTTAATGGCTTTTTTCTTGATTTATAACATTTTATTATTAAAAAGAGGCATAATGTAATTTTCAGAAACATTGTTTACTATTATAAATGTTGAAACTGTGTAATTTTTAATAAACTAGGGGGCCTGCCCCCTGCTTGCTCGCCAACCCCCGGAGGATTGCTTCGCAATCCTCATTGATTTGCTGCGCGAACCTATGCTCGCTTCGCTCGCCTCAATGAAGACATGTATCCTAGCAGAAGAGACTGTTTACAAAATATGTTACCAAAAAAATGTTTTTCAAATGTAAATTTGCTTTTTTCAGAAAAAATATATACAGTATCTCTAAAATCAGAATTCAAATGAAAACTTTGTGCAAATTTTGACTCGAAATGTGAGCGTTGCTTCGGAAATTGAATACCCAGCATGTTGTTTGTGTGTACATTTTCCCAGCACTAAAACGACCCACACTTTTTCATTGAGTTTGTTGCCATGCAAGCGTCTTGTTGAACTATAATTGTTGGCCCTGAAAAGGACCGTTTTTTAAATGGCCCTGAAAAGATTATCCGCTTTTTTTTATTTCTATTATAAACTAACTGCAACAGCTCATTAAAATTTCCTTTTTTTTTTCCAATAAAATTTCATCTGATAATGCTATAAATTCAATCAATGCGCGAGACTTCGCGATAAACAAACAATCGTACAGTGTTGCCAAAACGCGATTACAAATAACGTCTTTTTTGCGTGCCACGTAAGAGAATTATATATATAGATACGGAATTTAGCATGTGCAGAATTTATTTATTTTGTAGCCTACTTTATACAATCTAAAAGTAACATGTATTCCAAGTTACATCATGTACCAACAACACTCTGTTGAATGTTGTACTTTGGGATATATGCATAAATTAACAAAACAATTTATTAAACAGTATCTGTTTGAGGATAAATAAAAAATGGTAAGTTCTTTAAAAAATAATAAATGTAAATAGTTGATGAAAAAAACCTGCAGCTACATTATAGCCTCAGGAAAATTTTTTTTAAACTGTCATAAGTTACGACGCCTTTCCCTGCAACTTTAAACTAAGAGTAAAACCCATAAGTTCTACACTTGTTGAGTCAATAACACATATATGTCCAAATATACAATTTGAATTAAATCGTACAGGAAGGGGTTAAGTTTCACTACTCAAGAACTTGAAGTAAGCTAATTCAACTAAACCTAATATTCATGAGCAATGTTTCCAAATATCTCAAAAAAAAAAAAAACTCATTAAATACCTAGCATATTGTACAGCTTCAAATCCAAATTTAGAAGACCAGCACTTGACAACTGCATCAGCAATCTAAAAAAATAGAATTCATAAGGAAAATTCAAAATTTCATTTTCAATACAACAATACAATTTACAATAAATGCCACTAAATACACCCAGTGCATTAAGTGGTATCAAAACGTGTTCATTTAGTGGCATTTATCAAGATTAAATTATGCATAATCAAGCATAAATCAAGATTAAATTATGTTTAATTTGACAGGCAAAATTTCAATATTAAGCATAGTACACAAGATTAAGATTTATAAAAATACAACTTCATTGTAATTTAGAAACATTTAAACAGAAAGTTGATAATAAAATCATATATAAAAATAATATGGGAATATATTTTCATAAATAAAATAACACAATTAATTTAAAATTCTTAGAAATCGATATCACACACTTCATTTCTAAAAAGTGGGTAATTATATCAAACAAATAAAAAAAATATATAAAACAATAAATTTAAAGTCAAGAAAAGGAAAACACTAAAATCTCAAAATAAAAAAAATGATACTAGTACACTGAAAAGTTAGTAAATATAGCTAATAAAGAAAAGCATAAGAAATAGAAAAATAAATGAAATTGATTAATGTAGCATAAAAGTAATAAAATCTGTCATATTTTTATGCTATAAATGTGAAGTGTAAAGATAAATTGCAATGCTTTAGTTTGTAACCTTACACAATATTTATAGAAATACATTATAAACAGTACAACTTTATAAATTAGACAAGGACATTTTTAATAAATGTGTTTATTAATTTTTTAAATAGAGTAAAAATTGATCTCACATTATTTATACCTCTAACACCCAGAACAGTTAGCATTTGCCCAGCTGCAGACAAATCTTCACTATCCTCACCTATTTGAAAAACGGATGCAATTATGCTATGGTTTTAAACACTATATCAAGAACTGGTAGGGAATTTCAATAAAAAAGCAGTCAATATAAAATCTACAGGTGTATCATAACTTCACAAACTTTAACGGAAACACAAAATGAAACCGTATTTACATGGGATATTTCCTCAAATACCACTTTTATTTGCTAGCAGTTGGTGTTTTACAAGAAACATAAAAACTACATTCTTCTTGGAAATTTCAGCACATTTTGACAATTAAAGTGGTTAACATAAAAAAAATCAAGAGTAAAAATACTTAAACTAAAATTTTAAAAAAGCTAGACCATTTTCACAAATTTAAATTTATTATAAACATTTTATTCTGAAAATAGCATATTTAGAAGTACATTAAGCCTTTTAACATGAGATCATTGTATTGTATATAACGAAACTAATTTTAGAGTACACATTACTTCCCTATTTGGTTTATTTTTGATATTTTGATTTAAAGCAGTTTGAAAATTAATATTTTAAAAGTTTTAAGAATGAATGAAATCAGAAAGATGAGCACCACAAATAATAACAATTATGATAAAAAATATTTGCATCTAATTAGTTACTACAGAAAAGGTAACTGAATATAACACATAACTAACATTTTATTTTAATAACTAGAAGACCCACACTGAAATTTATAATTACATCAATTGATGAGTGTTGTTACTCATTGATCATACCTTCTTTAAATCAAGTAATAATTTATGAGCATTGGTAAACATATTACATACCTTCAAATATAATAAAACAGCATCTTGTGTATTTCTTACTGGGCTTAATTCTTATTTTCAATACAGAATGGGACAAAAAGTTCAAACCTCAGTGTCATGTTACCATAATTAGCTCCTGGAGATTTATTTCATTTGCATTACATTTACTTGAAAGGTTAGTTCGCATATTTTAACATTCAGACTTATTTTCTCAATCAATCATATTTTATTTTCTGCATTGATTTCTATCTTCCAGATTCCCCATTGCCTTCTGTCACTAGACCACTAAAGAATTTCATTACAGTGGAAAGCTCTTCCAAGTATTTATCAACACCATTTCAAGATCCCTTGCTCATATCTAATACAGTTAGGCAAATAGTCCAAATTAGTAATGGTTGATTTCAAGTGGCATATATCTGTTTATAGCCATAATTTACAAATACCAACAAAACACATGCTGATTTTTTGTGCCACTTTCACCATACATATACATAATTTCATTACTAAAAAGTTAAAATTTGATACTTAAATTTAAAACTGATATCTAAGTACAGAACTAAAAAATAGAAAACAATTTTCCATACCACATGCAGATGACCTTACAGAAAATCTCACATTATCAATAGATTCATACATCTCTAACATAGTATTCAGTATTTTATTTCTTAAATCATCAGATAACTTCAAAGTCTGAAATTCTTTTACACATCTGCAATAAAAATAAACATTAAGTTTATATGTGTGATACTTAAAGATTGTAATGAGAGATAAAATTCATAATGAGTTTACTAACTTGGAACACTCTGTTTTTAAATCACCACTGATTTTTTCTCTGGGGGAAAAAATGAAGGAAATTTTTAATACACTCATAAATTGTTTTACAGCTATAACAGAAAAATACTAAGCAAGTGATCTTGTTATTCTTTATGGTGCTTATTTATATTAACACACTCTTTGAGACCTTTTCCAGACAACTAACACAGAAACTCCTTTTCAGGCCAATTGTTATTGGGGGTATTCCTTTGGTCACATCTCAAAGTGATCAGAGGAACATCCATATAACAGACCTAAGTGAGGTATATGGATATAGGTATCTGATATTGAGCATTTTATAGTTTCAATATTTAATTTAAATTAGTTTCCATTTCACAAAAAGAAAAAAATAGATAACTTTTACATATTTATCAAACTATAATATAAATCGTTTTCAGTACACAAAGCTTGAATGTGATACCAAAATATTTGTAGCAAGGAAACATGCATCTATTGCTATTACAGGTAACAAACTCACCCAGAAACATCAATTAATCTTTGGATATCGAGATTAATTTTTGCATTGGATTTTATGTGATTTTCAAAAGCAGTGGTTGTTACGACAAAACCTTTAGGGACTTCAAACTAAAAAACAAGATGAACAACTATATTAAATGGTCCTAAATGAAGGCAATGACATGAGCGTCATCTAATACAAAATTAAATACACGATAGATTATAAAACAAAAGATAACATAAAATAGATAATTTGATCACAAACACTATCAAAATTTAAATTTAAATTGACTAATTTTAATAGAACAGGTTAAATCATTTTCATATCAATGAATCAAATTCTAGAAAAATTACATAAATATTCCACTAACAAATTAAAAAAAAAACTAATTAATTTCAATTAATTAATTATATTTTAAAATTTCAAATTATATGGGTAAAATACGAGTGTCTGATTTGGAACTTTGTCAGTTTAACATGTTTTTTGCCAAAATTTGTTTTATTGAATTCACTTATCGAAGGTTGAATATTAAGTTTATTTAGAGTTTATAAGTGCCATGTGGATTCCCAGGATGAATTTACAGCAAAAAATCGGGACATCTAAATTCAAAATCAGTGTTGTATTTTTGGCTGTCATCTGCTCTCTCATTCCCATGGATTTCTACCATGTATAGGAATTCAACAAGAAAACAAAGCCAGAATCTATGCCAAAAACATCAATCGAAGGAATACATTGTTTACATTTGTAACTTTCGCGTCTCCCTAATTTAACAAATACTCATTCGAAATCCCCGACCGAAATGTCAACTCACCAGAGCTGGATTATACCTCAAAAAATCTTTTTATTCTGATGTAAATGATAAAAACAATGTATGAAAGGCATTTTATACAGCTCTCTATCAACTGCAGGAAAGTGGAAAAGCATTATCAAGAAAATAATCCTAACTGTTCAGTCAGTGGTCTACGAATATTTGGGTAAAATAATTCAATGAACTGATGTAATATAGTAGCAAGGTAACATAAAATAAAAAACAGGAATCAGTTTACATACCAAAGATTTCGATTTTGATAAAGATGTGAGCAAAGCTAGAGAACAGCCCTTGCCTCCAGATACCAAAGAACTTTTACAATCCTCATCAGTTAATAAAGAAATCAGTTTATCAGTAGGAGGATGATCTAGAATGTATTTACATTTAATGTACTTATCATAATAATCATAAAAACATATTTAAGAAATAAACTGACTTATAACGTTCAAAATTCTATAACTAAACTAAATACTTACAGCCAAATCAAAAACCATAATTAATGTTGAATACACATTGCAAATCCTACCAAATTACAGGTCTGATAAATTCTAGCATATGTTATCATAAAACTCTGTAGATAATGAAGTGAATCAGTATGAATTTTTATTTTCAACTATTTATCGTATATATTTCAGAAAAATCAAACTTAAATACAATAAAAAATATTATCTTACTTTTAAGTTCGCTTTTATGTATAAAACAACCTTTATGAAACTTTTTTTTTGTCCAACTGTGGTTACCATTATGCATAAATCACAGTATCTATGAGTATAATAATACTCCTTTGAATCCTATGCATTTTAATTGTGTTAAATAATTATTATTAAAAGCATTTAAATTAAATTAAATATGTTTAATTAGTTGAATAGAAGAAAATCTCATTAAAAAAAACTGAAACTACGAACATTCTTGGAAAACAGAAAAAAAGAAATTATTGTAAACTATATCTTTTTTACAGGAGTGTACAAATATAAGGCAGGGCAGCTTTACAGCAACACACAGTCCAGACCTACTGCAGGGTGGCAACAAAATCCTAGCAAAAAGTTTCCTGATAGTCTCACAAAAATTTCCCTGATTTTGCAATTTCCTTAGGAAGTCATGATCCATGATTGGTATATCGATATACAGTATCCACACAACACTATTTTTAAATATTTAGGGTCAGATGGGGTAAAAGGATAATTCTTCACAAATATTTTGTATTTTTTATCGAGATATTTTAAAAGTTATTGTAAGGGTTTGAACTCTTACAATAGCAATTAAAAAAAACTGGAGAAAAAATACAAAATAATGTGATTATGAACTTTTTACACCTGACTCTACATTAACATACTATTCATCAAAAACAAAAGCAAATATACATACAAAAATGTAATTACAGCAAAATAGGACAAAAAATATTAATTTAATACACAAAAAAAAACATCATTGGTTACACAAATTTCAAATTGTATACAACAAGCAGGGTGTAAAAAAACATCATTTTTTCAAAAAAATCAATTAATCGGATTTATTTGATTTAAATCGGATTTGTTTGATTTAAATCGGATTTGTTTGATTTAAATCAAAAATCGGATTTTTTTTGTTTAAACTTCTGTAGGGCCTATAAATTTGTTAAATAAAAAATTGAGTTTCTGACATGACATGTAAACTAATATTTAATTAAGTAAACAATCAGAATTTGTGATATGATAAATTAATATTTATTTTACTAAATATCATTGTGTGTTACATGACAATACATTTAAAAAATGAATTTTCAAAACAAGAGCAAAAGATAAGACATTTGTTTAACTTTAAAACACAAGTTGACATCCTAAATAGTTTTTCTTGACTAATTAACATAATCATGATAACAAATGTATCAGTAAGTGTAAGTGAGACCTAAATTAGTCTGATTAAATAAATATTTGTTATGTGTCACTACTCTTAAAGTGAAAGGTGACTGTTTCAGGGTGCATTTTGCAAAATAAAAGATGTTCATTGTGTTTAAACTTTCATCCTTTCAAATAGAAAGCTCAGTTGAATTTTTTATTTAATATATTATTAATCACATTAACTGTGTTATTTTGTATTTATGTCTCAATTTAAAAAAAAAGTAGTTGAAAAATCACTATACCTAAGCCATTAGCCAATCAATTAAAGGGGTAACAAGTAGTTTAGGCCTACTTTGTGGGGATTTTCTTATGCTGTCTTGACATTTAAGTAAATGTAGGCCTACTCCTTTATTGTTTGTAACATAAAATTATGCATGAACATTGTAAAAACTTTCAAATAGATGTCAACTTATTTTTTACTTTACTGTTTGGCAGAATCCCTGACTGAACAGATTACTTAGTCCATAGACACCTCAGATTATTTGCAAGTGTCCAGTGCCAAACATTATTTTTAAAAGCTCATCAGTACGAGGTGTAGCCATTAGTGCTGAAATCACCATGTGTGCAGAAAGTTCAAAGCATTTGACAAATTCTGTAATTTTTCTAGAGTGTATTTACTTAGTTATAAAAATGTAAGATTGGTTGTGATTTAAATCAATGATTTTTTTAAAAAATCATTTGATTAAAATCATGATTTTAATTGTTGATTTAAATCAAGTGATTTAAATCTTGACACCCGGACAACAAGTAATATCACCAGCCTCACGGCGAAGAGATCCAGCAGCCACGAAAAAAACAGCGGCGGCAGTTTTCACGGTGTTCAAAAAGTATGACGTCCGGGTTCTTTATTCGAATTACAATTTCAGCGAATACGATTTATTTGATTCTCCAAAGCACTCATAATTGCGCCTCTCTAAATAGGCTAAATATAATAGTTCCTGTTTGTTATCAAAATTTTCTTGTTTTTTAGTGAAATTTGGAAATTTTCCCCAAGTTTTCCAGAATTAAAAAGTTTTCTGATTTCCCAGTTTTCCAGGTTCTGTTACCACCCTGAACTGCTTCCAGAGGTATGCATACTTCAGAGTCAATTTCTTAACTCTGGAATGGAACTCTTGTATTACCGCAATTATAAATAATCTCTTACTAAAATAGAAGAATATCACATCAACAACTCAACTCGTTTTCAGTTTACCAAGGCACCTCAGCCATCATCCACCTGAGATTATCTGCCTGTGATCTAAAAAACATTAGTTAGTGCAACGAAACTGTTGCAGCTTCCTTTATAAAAAGGAGCTGTAACACAAATTTTGAAAACCTCTGGTATAAATTACTACTTGGACCAAAAACGACATTTCTAACAACACAAGGAAATTTCTCCAGTTTTTACTATTTATTGAATTAGCGATTGCAATGCACATTCGTTTAGTAGACCAGTTTCAAACTCATGATGTGTGTAATATTTTTAACTGCGTTTCGCCAACTGGAAGCCAGGTGGGGACAAATTTCAAGCAGGTTTTATGTAGTGAATTATTTCTTTCAGATAATCTGCTAACACAAATACAGACTGAAATGAAAATTTGTAATAAATTAGAGAAAAGAGTTGTAAGTATTAGTTACAGATCCAGTTGAGCAATTCTTCAGCACTTGGCAAAATTTCATAATTCTTTACATCATTACATTAACATCTAGTGTATGTAGTCTGACATTTGTTATATTTAGAGAAAACGAAAAAAAAAATTATTTATCCATATATTTTGAAGTTAAAACACATTCCTCTACATACTAAGATTATGTACATGCAATCCAATTATTAAATTGACAAAAATTAAACGAAGAAATTAAGAAAATTAATAGTTGAAATTCTGCTAATTATTTCAAAAGTTGTTTTGTTTTGCTACTTCAATGGATTGTTCAAAAGGAGTTTGTGTTGTAACAATAAACTTCTACAACAAAGACAACAAAAAAAGTACAAATAAAAAACAAAGATAGCATACTCATTTCTTTCAAAAGCAAAGGTGGGGGCTCAAAACTATGTGGTGGGTCCAGTTGCAACCTACCAACCAAATAACAAAATGCATAAATAGAAATTAATCCAATTGTACTTTAATGTACAAACATACTTACAAACATAACAAAACATACTTTAAAAACACGAAAAATGCCCTTTAAAATGCTTTATAAATATAAATTATTAGCAGGCCAGCACGGAGTTGCATGTGACAGTTGTTTTCGTGTCCTTACTGATACCGAAAACATTAAAACGAAAAAATAATTTTTAGTCCAACCACCATCCGACATAAAAAGAGTTCCAATTGAAAAATTATTTATTTAAAGAAAATGACATTCAAGGAATTGACCAAGTGTAAAATTGTCCACAGATTTAAACTCAGTTGAAATTTGCACCAGGGTGGCAACAAAATCCTTGAAAAAAAGTTCCCTGATATTTCCATGATTTCCCTGATAGTTTCACAAAAATTTCCCTGATTTAACAATTCCCTCAAGAAATGTTGTGATCCGTGATTGGTATCGATATACAGTATCCACACAACACTGTTTTTAAATATTTATGATCAGAGGGTGTAAAAGGATCATTCTATACAAATATTTTGTATTTTTTCTCTACAGATATTTTAATTGTTATTGTTAGAATTGGAACCCTTAATGGAACTCTTATAATTATAATTGAAAAAAAATGGAGAAAAAATGCAAAATATTTTGATAATGAACTTTTTACACCTGACACTAAATTATCATACTATTCCTCAAAACCAACTGCAAATATACATAAAAAGTTCTACAAAAATGTAATTACAAAAATAACTAATTTAATACACAAAAAACATCATTAGTTACACAAATTTAAAATTGTATACCACCAGTTGTTTCGCTAGCCTCATGGCGACCAAGACGCTGCATCCGCGAAAAAAAACAACAAAGGCGGTTTTCGCGATGTTTAAAAATTACGACGCTGTGGTTCTTTATTCTAATTACGATTTTGGCGAATACGATTTATTCGATCCTCAAAAGCACTCGTAATAGTGCATCTCTAAATAAACGATAATGGTAGCCGTTTTAAGTTGTCAAAATTTCCCTGATTTTTTGTAAAATTTGGAAATTTTCCCTGAGATTTCCCCGATTTTTCCAGAATTAAAAAGTTCCCTGATTTCCCGGTTTTCCAGGTTTTGTTACCACCCTGTGCACTCTAGCTTTAAAGATTGCGTAGATAGAAAAAATCAAAATAGTCCTTGACAAAGTTAAAATCGCTAGCAAGAAAGTTATGCTAACACACACAGATTCATCAGGACACTGCATACATACATACATATACACACAAACTCTTCCTTTTATAAAAGTAGAGATATACATTTATTTATGGAAATTGAGTTGAGACAATTAATAAAAAAGAAAATACAGAAAACCCTTCATGTATCATGCTTCTTAGCAGAGAAGAAAAAAGTGCAGTATACCAAAGAGAGCAAGAGTGAACAAAAGAAATTCGCTTAAAAGATATACAGAGGCATGATATAATGAATAGTTACTGAATAAAGCATTTGTGCTGTAATTAAAATGAGTACCAGAATTTATGAAAATGGAAATGGTAATGACTGGATAAGCAGAATTAAAGTATAGTTAATGCACTCAATTTACATGTATTAATTATTAAACGTGTCACAAAAGTGTTTGATAAAAAAATTACTAAGCAACGAAGTACTTAGATATTGACTGTAATGAAAAGGACATGAGGTCAATGCTTTAGGTGAAAGTTTATGAGCAATTTCAAAGTAGGACAACAGTAGAAAAGCACAGGAATTAAATTGTAAAAACTAATTTGAAACATTCATATGAATCTAACCTAAAGCTAAGAACTTTCAGAAATATAAGAACCACAGCTTTCTAAATACATTTTTCTGAATTACTTTATCTTAAAACATTCAAGAAATAAACTGTAGAAATTTAGAATACCAAATAAAAAATTTATCCAATTAATAACAGATATTACGAAACTTATCATGTAATAAGCATAGAAAAATGAAAACTAAGTTAATGAAAATACTGATAGGAAAAGGTATTCCTGTCTAAATTAATAATGAGTGTTTTCATCATCTGAGTAGTTCAAATCTGTGTATTGGTGTTTTAAATGAATTCCTATTCCGTAGATAAATCCATAAGACATTTTTAAAGTATTAATTCAGTAAAGCTTTATGCCGAATAAAGAGTTGCTTGAAAAAATAAAACAACAAAATCTTTATCAATTTTGATAACCAACACTAAATAAGCAATTTTTAATTTCATTATTTTACATAAATTCGGTACACCAAACTTACAAAATTAATTCAAGGAAAACAAAAACAATAAAATGCAGTTTTGTAGGAATAAGTTGATAGGTAAAAATATTAAAACGTTCTCATACAAGTAATCTTTTCTTTTTTTTTCTAGATAAACAGGACTTTCAACTGGACTAACTTGCTTACTTATTTTATTACTAGCTGTCGAGGCCCATCGATATAGGAATACAAAGGGCTGTAGAAATCACTTATTGATATTCAATGGTATTTGTAATTATTAGTTAACGCCGTACTAGAGCAACACAACAGGCTACTGACGACGGTCCAGGATCAATCTCGTAAGGGAAAGATCCAATGACAACACCTCGTATTTTTGAACCACGGTCAGATGACGAAGCAACACCTGAGCTGGCACCCCACTCTCCAAACTTCCACACCAACCCAACGTGAGTATTGATATTCAAATGCTTATTATTATCTTTAGTGGAATAACCATAAGTCAATTAATAAATCTCACAATTCAAGATCACACTTGTTCAAAGTTACACTCAGTTCAGTACTTTCTAAACACAACTAAAAATTGAAGCCTAGTAATGGCATTGACAGATATAAAAAATTATACACTAATTAATAATTTAAATATACTATCTTGTATGCCTTTTCTCTAAGTTTCAGTATCAATATTAGCTTGCACTTTCTGTTTTATCATAAATATTATTGCTTGCATTACTAGTTTCCTGACATCTATATCATGATTTAATATTTGTTTATTGTAATAGAGTAAATTCTCATGAAAGTACTTAAACATAACTTTAACCAATGATAGAGTACAAAAAGTGATCCGTGTACCAAGTTTTGGGCAAGTATGTCTTTTATATTTGAGTTAAAGCTGTTCAATTTGTAATGCAAGCATATTTGTAATTAATTTTTTTAAATATCTTTGGAAGTGTGAAGTTTGAGATAAAACACTATGGCCTTCAAAATGAAATAATGGTGTTTGTGATAATATACATAACTTACCCCTCAATCCTATGAAGGACACCATATCCAATATCGCCATCATCAGATTGGACTTTGAAAGATTTTATTATCATGGACCATTCTAAATTAGGCCCAGTAAAAATTGTGTCCTCTTCTTTTACAAATTCTATTGTTATAGTCTTCTGTTTTCCAGCTATGATAAATAGATTATTTATCATTATCACAGGATTATTGAGAAATACATACAAATTTTAATTTAAAACACTCACACAATTTAAATGAGATGTTTATTTTCTTGGGCTTGTTTTGTAGTGCAATTAAGTTGAAATCGCAATCAGTAATGTCTTGTATTCCTCCTAAACCAGTAATACTGAAACCACTTGTGTAACTAAATGCAAAATAAGAGCAGTACATTAGTTTTGCAAATAACCCTACTTTCAGAAAGGATCTGCAGATCTTTTCTAAAAACTATAACTAAACTAAATAAAAACTATAATACTCAGGAAATGCTATTAAGAGTTATTAAAATCACATGCCCTTTAAAAGAAAGAAAATAGTTTCTCAAAATTTTTGGTTTTGAATAATTTTGTTCAAAGAAAATAGTACTGAACTACTACTGGAAGCAAATTTTTTAAGTTATTTTAAAAATCCATTTACTTAGAAAATTATATGAAATATCAAAGCCTCAGATGTACAAAACATTTACTGACCATATATAATATCAAAATAATCAATATATCATCAAAGTCAATGGTTACTATATGAAATTGTTAAAACTTATACACATGACTTATAAGCACATATTAAAACTATTAACATTAAAACAGTAATAATATGTAACAAATATTTGCTACTACCACCAAATTTTATAACTGAATTGTTTTATTGAAACAGCTTTACAGGAAGATTGGTTCAAAACCAATTAATCATTTAAAGAACATAAAGCATGAACTTACTTCAATAGGAAATCCTTTACAGATAGACTTTCAATTTTCAGTGGATATCCTTCCTAAGAAAATTCATAAAAAAACATTAAAAAAAGTGTTTATATAATTTACAATGTTTGGGAAAAGTGTACAATATCATGCTGCAAATCAGCTGAATTTTGAATTTCTATCACATTGGACATTAAACTTTTATGCTTTTCAGTCATGCAAGATTATAGTTATAAAGAATTAGCCATTTGTATCTAATTACATGCTTCAATGTTTAAAAAAGGATTTGCTTATAGTTACAAGACTTTTAACATTTATTATTGACACTAGTTAATAAATAGATGTGAACTATATATAGTGATAAATACTATCCATCACGCTGTATCCATGCTATCATAACCAGTAGTGTAGCCAGGATTTATTATCAGATGGGGCCCAAAGATCGAAGTATAATTTTCAAACCAATTAAAGATTTGGACCTCGTTAAATTTTTAAAATTTGGTATAAGTCTGCATATATTATGTTTAAATACAAGACTAAATAAAATAAAGGGGATTACTGTTTGCATAAAAGTTGACCTATTGGTACTGTTGTAAATAGAGGTAATCTTCAGTGATTGTCACCAAATCTTTTTATGACAATTAAATAACATTAAACAATTACTTAAAACTTTGTTTCTCAAAATTGTCTTAGTAATTCTGTCATTTTATCATTTTTACAATATGTAGAAATGCAATTACGTGAAATGGTTATGTCAGTCACGTTGGTTTAGTTTGCACTTAATAACGTTATTTGAATTCAAAAATGGATCTGATACATTATATGTTTAATTTGTGAGGAAATATAAAGATAAGAAAATATAGGTTCCATGAAAGAGGCTTGGGGTACCATGGTACCAATTCTCACTACATCACAGTTCATGATCTCTCTTACTACCAAAATATCTCTCTCTCTCTCTGAGCGCAGGAAATGGAATCTTGATTTATAAAATACGAAGGTTGGCGTGACGTCGCAATCTCTTGCAAAAATATAAACAATATTTTATTTTAAAATTATTTATTTAAAGAAAATCATATTTTAGGTATCGATCCAATGTGAAATTTTCTGCAGATTTCAAATCCATTGAAATTTTTACTCTATATTTTATGACCAAGATAGAAAAAAGAACTGCATAATTAAAATTAAAACTTTATTTGTTTTTTTTAGACTGCTGAAAAATTATTCCTCTGCACGGCCATTAGAGAAATACAAAAGTTGCCCTGTCACACCCAGGCTGTGGAGAGGTGTGTCAAACTTGTGACAGAGGCCTCGAATAACATGAAGCTAGAGATAAATAAATCCAAACAACACTGAAGTCTAGATCGGTTATACCTCATTTCTAAAAAAAATCAGACTTTAAATGTGTAGTAGATATAAAAAAGAAAAAACACGAAGTAAACAAAACAAAGTAGGTCAAAGAATCCTACTCTATGGAAAATCTTTGTAAATATAATGTAAATACCACACCCAACAATTGGACAGTTGTGGGTGAAGTTCCACATGGCGAGCTCTGTGTTGTTTTGTTCTAGCAAAACGAGCGAAGAGTTGCGCAGTGTAAATTGCAAAAAAATTGGTAAATTTGTGTGTTTTCTAAGACTTTGAGCGAACTGAAAAATTAGATTACTGATCATAATTTAATTTATTTAGGTTATTTAAACCATAAAACAAGCATAGAAACTAAAGCGTGTTTATTTTATAAGTTTTAACTAACTTGAAAAATTTACAAAAAAGGCATGATTTTTGAAATTTTTTATTAATTTTAAGTGCAATGCACGAATGAAAGATGAAAACCAATTTTAATTTTATGCCATTTTTCTTCTTATTACAATAGGAAACTTTTATGCACGAAAACATTCCTGAAAGAAATTTTTTTTTTTGACCCACCCTATTATCGAGAATGATTGGTTGGTTGGTTTGGGGTTTTTATGGCGCAAGGGCCACATTTGGCAAAGCTGCACCAAACACAAGACAGACAATGCCAAGTAATTGTTTAAAGAAAAGATGGAGAGGAGTAGATAAATATCACTTGGGCTTCCTGGGGATGCAATCGCCATGGTAACAAGTTTTTAAATTTAAATCTCAAATGTAGATCAAAAATGAAATATGTTAGTTAATCCATATTTATTCATATAAATTATGAGTTAACTAATTTAAGTAAACAAAGACTGCAGCTAAGACATATTGTGACTACAAGTAAATTAATTTGAATCAGTTAAATAACTGTACTAACAATACAATGCAACATTTCCAATAAAAGCGCATGAACAATGGTTTTAGCTGCTATTTAAGCAATTCAAATCATTAAAGAATTTCTAAGCGCAAAATTGAATTTTACACTCCCTTGCAGAGTTGATTTAAAAAAATAAAAATAAAGCTCAAACTTACTTTAAAATACATATATAATCTCGCCGAAGATATATGTTCTTCGAGCCACAACGGACAGTCTGAAAAATACATTTCACTTAGTCGGAAAACAAAATACATCTTTGATCACTTTCATGCAAACTGTATTCGAGAAAAGCATAGAAATGTTGAAATTAATTTTTATCTTATTTTATTTCAAAGGAGCTAAAATCATGTTATGCAGTATATTAGCGATTGTCATTATTAGCGATTTATCAACAGGGTTCACACATGAATATTTTCAAAATATTTCTGAGAGTTATATAGACACAACAGTGGATAAGTAATTACTTGCAATACAGTTGTATTTGTTTCGGAATGCAGCACTGCTGACTTAGAGTATTGTTGCTGTTCAGATTCAAAGTTATAGGTAGCTTAACATAATGTTAATCACTGCAATTCCTCTTTCCATTTCTGCCAAGAGAAATGTATAATAAACTGATTTTATGGTTGGATTTGTTGGGTTTTATGGTACAAGAGCCATGCACTAAACAAAAGACAATACCAAATAAAAAATGTTGCAAAATTGCAAAAAGGGAAATTTAGAGGGTAATTGGTAATTTTTTAATTAACATCATACTAGAGCAACACAACGGGTTATTGACGACGGCCCAGGATCAATCCCCTAAGCACAACACCACATAATTTTTAACCATGGTAAGATGACGAAAGAATTGAGTGGGATGAAAGAAGAAAAGAACGGATAAATAAGAAAAAGACCTCTTGGGTATCCTGGGAATGCAACCCCAGTGTTTACTAAAGACAGAAACCTCATGTCATTTACCTTTTATATTTTTAAGGGAAAGATGATAAATCAATTCGACGCGATATTCATCATTAAGTTTTTTAAAAGAGAAAACATTTGATGAAAATTCCATTTTATGGCATGTTTAAAAATAAAACTTGTCTCAAAATAGAATACCTTCAGTAAGGGACACGCAAATGGAACCTATCTATTTATAGTAGTAAGTAGTTACTAAGATGTCTTAGCATCTAAATATATTGAAATAATGTATGCACTAAACTAAAATATAATGTATAAAATGAAGGACATTGTATTGAAATATATATAGAATAAAATTTATATGATATTTCCACAAATACAGACACAAAATCAGATACAGAACAGGAAGATGGACAGACAGATGCAATCAAGTTCAGTGACTAAATGAATGCAAGTACTCCCAATATGCAAAGTTTCATGGAAATATATTAAACTCTTACATAGTACAGGCATACAAATGCAGACAAAAACCAACTGTGCAAGAAGCTGATTTAGCCTCAGAAGGGTCAGAAGGGTAGCCTTGAAATGGGTCAAAAATATTCAACATACAAACTTTTCACTTTTACTTTTTGATACTTATTTAAAAATGAAATCTAAATGAGTCATGTAAAAACCAAGTATGCCACAGTATAAAATAAATTCATGCATTTTTACTTATATAAATACACAGCATACACCCTATCTAATAATATGACTACATGAAACACTTTTTGCATACCATTCAAGTATCCTCATAAAAATACTGCTAACAATGACCTTCCATACAAATTGCTATCATATGGTCACCATTTATCACATTTGTTTTTCTTGTGATCTCTTCTTTTATGCACAGCATATTGGGGTGTTTACATCTTTATGCACTCGTGTCACTACACAAAAAAATTGTTCCAGAAACTATCTGTACAATTTGATATATAGTACAAAAATCACAACTCATTTGATAATCTTGCTAATTACTACCCATGGTAAATGCTAATTAATGAAAGGACTTGTCCTTGAAAATTACTAAAACAAGGTTTCATTTGTATTACCTAATATACGTGTTCTACAGCTCCATAAATATAATTCTTTTTCTTCACTTCCTTTGACAGTGAGTGTGCCCATGAGTTGTCCCCACTGCTCATACCTGTTCTGAATATCATGAAAGCTACAGATAAAAATGAAAATCATAAAATAAAGTAATATTACTTATTATATAAGCCATCTTATCTCTTAAAAATAAAATTTTAAACACTTCTTCAAGTTCAATGACTAATTTTAAAAACATTATGAAATAAAAAATTTAATGAAGTTGATCTATATAGGTTTATAAAAAACACAAAACAAGTTAAAACATAACTCCTACACTACATGTAATATCCACAATAGGAAAAAGCCACTTCTAACAGTTTACATAATGTTAATCGACATATCAATGAGTCGGGTTTCTATGGCACAAGGGCCATATATTTGGCCAAGTTGCACCAAACACAATAACAACATCAAGTAATGTACAAATATATACAAGGAAAGCTTTATTGATGCACAGGGGAGAAATATGCCTGGGCAGGAATCAAAATTATGCCACCAACAACAACTTGAAGGTTGTTGGCTCAGTGGGAAAACCTACTGAGGCACCCAAATTAAAGGGAGAGTTAGAAATGACCAGGATTAGGCATGAAACACTCCTTTTATGAAACAAAATGTTACTATTCTTAAATTTTTGCAATGGTTCCAAAACATTTCAGCAATTTTCATTATCCTCAATTTCAATGTATTTAGCAACTTTATACCAAATATCTGGTGGCTATTCCTTTCAGATGAGCAAAGGAATAAATTTTAACAGAATAAGTGAATGGTGGAGGTGAATCATTATCCAGTAAAATACTTAAATGTATTTCATAGAGTGAAAACAGTTCAATATTAAATGCAAAGCCCTATTATGCTTGCTCTTGGAAAGCTTGATGCTTCATGATTACTAACTACTGTCTAAAAATTTACCACTGTAAGTCCTCAAATCCAATGTCACGTGATGCATCAGAGAATGCTTTAGCCAATTCTTTGCGAATAATGTCAATATTCAGTTCTTGAAGCACAGACATAGCAAGCCAGCTGAAAAATTAACGTGTCTTAGAATGACTATAGGCAAAAACTGTTTTAAAAAATGACAATCAAATAAAAGATTGTGTTTTAGAACATAAAACAAGAAAACATTGCACCCCGACTGTAATACACAATCAAAAAAAAAATTTACTTTAGTGTAGAAAAGCTGCAAATACACTCATTGCCATAAAAATTTGGGCACCAAGAAATAATTGTGGGATCGTAACGAAACTTGGCATGAAGGTACATGTCGGACAGATATGCAAATGATTACAAATGCAACATGATTGCGCATTGCGTAATGCCACAAGAGGGCGTTCAACTTTGTTCTCCTTGGAGTATAAAACAGGTAAGCAGAGCTTGTTTGAGTATACTTAATCTTTTGCAAAGGAAACGCTGAGGTAGACATGCCGTTACGCTGCCATCGAAGACAATATGAGCAGCTGTCAGAATTCGAGAGGGGAAGAATCATCGGGATGATGGAAGCTGGGTGGTCAGCTCGGCGAGTAGCTCGTCAAGTAGGCCATTCTGATTTTACTGTGAGAAGGTATTGGGACCAGTGGAAAGAAGAGACGTCATTTACACGGCGACCAGGCTCAGGACGCCCTCGACAGACCAGTCGTCGAGAAGACCGTCACATCATACAAAACGCACGCGTAGAGCCAACTGCTTCATTGGCCGCGATCCAGACACAGTCAGCACCTTCACTACGGGCTTCTATGTCTTCCTGAACTATGAAGGACATCTGGTATCGCTGTGCCCATTACATGTGCTGCCAATAACACCAAACCACCGATGCCTCCATTTGGAGTGCTGTCACACACGACGGGATTGGACTGCAACGGAATGGAACTAGGTCGTTTTCAGCGACGAATCTAGATTCAATTTGAGCAGTGATGACAATTGTGTTCGTGTGTGGAGGCCCCGTGGTGAACGCCTCAATCCTGCTTTCGCCTTACAGCAACACACCGCTCCCAGAGCTGGTGTGATGGTATGTGGTGCCATTGCTTACGATACACGGTCACCCCTAATATTGATCCATGGCACAATGGCAGCCCAGAGGTACGTCCATGACATCCTTCAGCCACATGTGATGCCACTCATGGCAGGGCTCCCAGGAGCCATTTTTTAACAAGACAATGCTCGGCCACACACAGCAAGGATGTCACAAAGACTATCTCCGCCACATTACCACCCTTCCCTGGCCTGCTCGATCCCCAGATTTGTCACCAATCGAGCATATCTGAGATCATTTGGGATGGCAAGTAGGATACACTACGAGTTTGGTCGAGCTAGAGGCACGTTTACAGCAACTGTGGAACGAGATGTCTCAGGACATCATACGGAACTTGTATGCTTCAATGCCCACTCGTATCGCATCGTGCATTCACGCTAGAGGGGGTCCAACAGAGTACTAAAACTTCTGTTCATTTGTACTTTTTTCTGCACTAAATGATCCTTTTTCTTTGATTTTCTAATCACTTACTTATACCAAAGTAGTACTTACTTGTGTAAAATTTCGTTTTATTTTGACGACTCTTTCTTGGTGCGCAAATTTTTATGGCAATGAGAACTGCAGAACTGTCACAACTGTAAATTCCAATAAAGGGCAGTTTCACAGCAACGTTTAGTCTTCATAAATTCCAGTAGAAGCATTTATTTAAGTCTTTCAATGCATTAAACTAGAAATGTATTATTTTTATTCATGCCCATACTGTAGCCCAGGTGCAATATAATTGTTATTTTGTTTGACTACAGCAACAGAAGAGCAAATCTGCTTCAGACCTATGGCTTAAAGAGGATTCTGAACTGCTGAATATAAATGTCTATGTCCAGTCCAAGTTTTGCACTCAAAACTTGTTAAGCTAGAAACCAAGTACATGCTATCAAAAAATTACTTCAATTTTTCAGCCTCATCCCTCAAACAAAAACTACTTAAATATTTCAAATAAATAAATACAAATAAAAATATTTTTAACATTTGAAACACAGTAGCAACTTTAACAATTTGTTTTCCAGTTTGATATTGATCTGTTCCATATCAATTTCAAACTGCAAAACAGAACTGAGTTCATAAAATTATGTTTTGATTATTTTACTCCAACTTGAACAACACAAAAAGAAATAAAATCCTGAACATGCATTAGTAGTAGTGTCCAAAATATCATGAATTACAAAATAATTTATTTACACTATTTTTCATATTTCTTCTTCATCTAACACATAGAAGCATGACTATGCATTACAAGCAGAATCATAAAAAGTAAGAAAGAAAATTCATGCACTTTACAGAAATTTTATTTAAAATTAGAAATAAAAACAAAATACAAAATTTAAATGAAATGAAAATGTATCTTTAAAAGCAATACTTACACAAAAGAAAATTTCACATGAACAAATTCTGCAGTTTGCCCATTTTCACTTTTTTCTGGATTATATTCTCTGTAGAATTAAAGTGCACACATCAGATAGAATAATTAAAAAAGAAAATTCGAAAATACAATATTTCTAAAGCAGGCTTCATAAAAGTTCCAATCCTCTCAGCATTACAAGATTTACAAGTTCACTATTGTTTCTAACCAACAACACATTTCTATACAGCCATATAAGTTTTTCCATACACATCTTTCAAAATATTTTGTCTGAAATAAACACATATGTTTTGAGTGATAAAATTGTGTTTCAACAGATAACTCTAAAAAAAAGCTTGATTTTTTTATGAAATGTAGCTTTTTGATACAACCCCTGCATCAATGACTAGGACTTCAACAAAACATTTTAGAATTTACCTTATCTGATGTACTAGTGAATGATGCTAACATTTTTCAAAATGCCAAATTTAAACTCTGTTTTCACTCTTTTTGTTTACTTTTGTCCAGATGATGGCAGATGCTTTATTCCATTAAAATAATTTAACCCTTTTTTATAATACTAGGGGGCTCCGCCCCCTGCTCGCTTACGCTCGCCAACCCCCGGGGATTGCTGCGCAATCCCATTTGGTTTGCTTCGCAAACCAACACTCCTGTCACAGATACCATTTGGTTTGCTTCGCAAACCAACATTACTTTCACAGAGTGAAACTATCTGAATAATTCGTATTATGCTGATTTCACTTTCCGGTTCATGACGTCACAGCGAGGGCTTCGCTGCGTCTCGCTTACGCTCGCCGACCCCGGGGATTGCTACGCAATCCGTTTGGTTTGCTTTCTCAAACCAATACTTCTTTCGCAAGTGATTTAACTTTTTTTTGCTTTAACACTTAATGCACCCTAAACTAATAGCCGCATCAGTAAAAAATCTTCTGCATCTTGTTCCCTGTACAATTTTAACTAAACATTGTTAATATCCAAACTTTACGATCTGTACTTTGTCGGTAAACTGTCTTGAAAACAGAGGGAAAAAAGCGAGCCTTTTTCCTCGCCAAATAAAAAGAAATCGTTTTTATGGCAATTGTTGCTACGATAAATTTGATATCTGGCAAACCCGATAGTCAAAAGTGTAACCCACTACTGCTTTCGGAAGCAGCTATGCGAACTGAAAAATACGAAATTTGTGTCACCAACTTTTGATTGCATCGAATTTATTTATGAACCAATTTTAAAAATAATTGTACCGTAAGAAAGAGTATATTCTGAGGTATACTGCAATATTTTTAAAATTAAAAATTAACAGTAATACTATACAGATATGACCATTTTAGTTTTGTATCGGAAGTTACGATCTGAAAGTTCCGAAAATTGTATGACCCACTTTTATTTGCATCGATTTTATTTATTAACCAATTTGAAAAATAATTGTACCATAAGAAAGAGTGTAATGTAATGTATTCAGTGATGTTTTCAAATTTAAAAAATAATGGCTTTTGCCGTAGACAAAACGGTTTTAACAATAAGTAGCGAAAATATCCAAAGATTCCGAATTTTGTATGACGAACTTTTGATCGCATCCAATTTAATTATTAACCGATTTCAAAAATAATAGTACCGTAAGAAAGAGTATATTCTGAGGTATACTGCTATATTTTAAAAATTAAAAACTAATAGTAATTAGATATAGATATGGCAGTTTTAAAAAAAAGTAACAAAAATGTCCCGATTTTTCCTGAATTTCAAAAAAATATTATCAAGAACCAAATTTAAATTTTAAAAAAAACTCGACGAGCTGCAAAAATTTACGTTGAGAGGTACTCTTAAAAAAAACTCACGACTGAAGACTGAAAATTTGAATGTGTTTTGCTCACTCGCGGAAGAAATTTCACTTCTTCAACTTTAACACTTAATAAAACCTAAACTAATAGCCACATCGGAAAAAAATCTTAATAATTATCCAGGGAATACGATGAAGAACAAAGCATGTTAATTTCATTTTTTTCCGATCAGTACTTTCTCGGGAAACCGTCTAAGAATCGAGCTAAACAACACAGTTTTCAATTCTGCGGCGGCAGCGGTAACATTTTTTTAATATAGAGAGATTAGTCATTATTTGAAGCGTTTGAGAGATGATTGTCTAAGGTTTTATCTTTTTTTCTTGCAATGTTTATCGGATGCAACATGCATTTGGACAAGGCAAAAATTGTTATAGGAACAATACACAGAACACTACAAGTTGTGGAATGGAATATCTGTTCAAGCATTGTGAGTTAGTGATGCTGAATTTTTAAATATTATCTTAAGAACTTAATTTCAATCAGTGCTGCATAGTCAGATATTGGAAAACTATTTGAGCACATAAAATTTGAAAGTAATGAATTTTGACAAACCGTTTGCTTATATTACCTTTAACTCTTTAAGTGATTTCGAATAGGTATCTTGTCCATCGAGACCTGACTAAATTTTCTAATGACAAGATGTCTCATCATCAAGAATGATTTAAATACCAAATGATGACATTGATGTTTTTTGATGATAACAAGAACAAAAAATAAGGTTAGCTTTTCTAATGACAAGGTAGGTATCTCATTCTTTCAAGATCTGATCAGTTTTGCTAATGACTGGATACCTAGTAGAGATAATCACAAAGAGGGTTAAGAAATGTTTGAAAATCATGTATGCTGACATGTGTAACTGGACGGAATTTGCTGATTTGTCCCTCAACTATGATATTGAAAATCTGCTGTAGAGAGTCTGATATCAGAAAAATAATTTAAGCACAGAAAAATTTGATTTTCTTATAAAAATGAAACTTAAAAACACTTCAGAAAGTATATTTGTAATTTCCAGATAAAAATCACATTTTTACAAATAAGAAAATGTTACTTACTGCAATAACCCATTAAATGAAATTCTCCACTTTCTGAGAGGACTAAGGCATCTTATTTGCAAACCAGATGAATAAAAAAGACTGTCATTATCTACATAACATGTTCTTGAATCTTGATTGGGAGGATTTCTGTATACTACTCCATTCGACAGCTTCAGAAAAATCCAAACACTGCCCAAATTATTGTGTATTTTGTTGATGCAAACATCAAGAGAATTTTGTTCAGAATCAACTCCAAAGAAATGGATTCCATCACAATGCTGGAATACAAAGCACCAATTATTTATGTTTCAAAATATAACACTAGTTTTTAATCAATTTATTCGACAAAATAATTTAAGTCTAACGTGCAGAAAATGGTATACCTTTGATGTTCCCTCTCAGGCTTATGATTCCTTTTGAATAGCTATTTTCATGCCATGATTTTAAACTGTAGTTCCTTATGCAACCAGTAAGTTACACAAGTTTATTAAATGTGTATTTTAGATTTCTTTTGGTAAAAGTTGAGCCTTTGAAAGTTTAAAAGTTGTTAGACTGATCAATTAAAATGAATAGAAAGATTTTAATAGAGTTTTTTAGCAATTGTTTAGAGCCATTTAGTTACAATGGACTGTGGGGACATTTTATCACCTAGTTTCACTCTTGCTCATAATGCAACAGTGGAAAATTAATTGCTAAAAAACACATGGCACCAAATAACTCAGAGAATTGATAATCCCCAACAAAGCATCTTTAGCTTTTGTTCCATAAATAAATAAATACTTGCAAACAGGTTTGATTGTTTTCTGACAAGTTATTTTGCTATTAATTTTTGTAAAAGTTTACACTGAGCTTAACAGTAGAAAATTATTTATAACATGTGCTAAAATGCAGTAGGTACTTTACTAATGGCAAAAAGTATGCACCTCTGAAATTATTTATTCAGCTAATAGATTGCTTCAAATCTGTTAAGATAAAAATACTTTTTTTAACAGCTTTATTAGATATTTTCATATGGAAAGATTTATTAGAAAGCATAAAATGTTCATTCCTGTTTTGCAAATGTTCTGTTTGTGATAGAAAAAAATTTCTTACTTTAGACTTAATTAATAACACATTGAAGTTCATTTGATATTTGAAAAACTCATTTTAGTTTAATTTGAATAAATCATGTCACTAATCAGTTTCTATTTAATCTTTATACTAAGTAGCAGTAAAAAACTGATTTCCTTCTGTGATTTCGGCACTACAAATAATTGCCTTGATATGCCAATGATCAGTTCATTAACCTTGCAATATGCATTAAATTTTCGAATGACATGACGTTAAGTTGAAAACGAAAATCAAGAATCACTGATGGAGATGGTCATTCAAAAAATTATATTCATCGCAAACAAAATTAGAACAGGAAATAAATAACGAACTATAATTCAAAAACGTGCACGCAACAAACAAGAATTGTATTCTGAATTGGTAGTCGTTTTCCGTTTCACGCAAACATGTTGTTCAACAGAAAACAAATTGTTCCAAATCTTATCCGTCATTAAATAATTAGATTTTTTGTTGTTCAAGCTCTATTATATTCTTGTAGATAAAAAAAAAAGGAAAACCCCAATTTCTTTACTGTGAAAGTTCTTGTTTATGTTAAGCACTGTATTATGCCCAATGGATTCACAATCACATTTCATAATCCATTCCTTAGTTTCAAACAAAACAAATTTTGGCGCTTTACAGACGGTTACAGTTATTTAGTTGGTTTGAATCGTTTAAATAAACATTCTCAGATTTCGTTGTTTCTTTTTCGTCACCTGACCGTGGTACAAAATTACGTTGACAGACAACGGGAACTGTCAGATCTGATCTAATTTGTGTGGGCCAATCGGTCAGGTGGTTAAGGTGTTAACCTTTAGATCAGAAGGTTCCTGGCTGGAATCCGGGTCAGTGCATGGATATTTGTAAGCGTATGAGATATAGGCGGCTGTTGCACCTTACTAAGTCGCTGCTGAAAATCCTCACTTTGGATTGGTGTGAAGTTTGGAGAGTGGGATGCCAGCTCAGATGTTGCCTCGTCATCTGACCGTGGCTAAAAATTACGTGGTGTTGCCCTCGGATGTTTTCCTTCGGGGATTGATCCCAGAGCGTCATCAGTAGCCCATTGTGTTGCTCTAGTTTGACGTTAATTAAAATTACCTTACCTTGGTTGAACAAAGTTCAAAACTCTCAACCTTCTAGTTGCTCTGCCAACTGGGCTACCACGGCCCGACATCATGAAGGACGCACAACTTCAGTGCAAGGGAAACTTCAAAGTCTTTGTATCATAAAATTACAAAGCGTTTTTATTTTTCACTCTTTGAATCTTTTTATTAAAATACTTTGCTTTGAAAGACTTTCTAACTGATACAAGATCCCGTCGTGTTGCTCCAGTGCGACGTTAATTAAATACCAATATACCTACATTAAACTGACACAAGTGGCAGTAGTGTTTTGTGGCGGAAAGTGTTTCCTGTTTGTATCACGGACTTAAAGTCACTTGTTTTGGTTTTTGAATTCGATTTCAGTATTAAGCCAATAAAGGGTGCGAATAATAAATTCCAAATGAATTTTTGGTGGTGGATTGTGAAACGCTAAACTTCACCAGAAAGGTGAACTATATTCCGATAGGTATCATCGGAAACCTGATATGCATCATGCCAGAGCACTGGGTAGTGGAAGTAAAATCTACATATTCCTTCTTTTGTTTGCACTAATATATACCCCATAACCCTAGTAAATTCTACTGTGAAACGTATTTCACCTTTACGGTGGCAAGAAGTAAAATCACCGTATGGTTTGTTTACATTGAAAATTCCTCTTACTTTCTCTAAAATGTATGTGAATATTAAATTCAGTTCTTTAAGAAGCATTAAAATCGTTCCAGGCGTCAAAGTAAAATGAAGGTTTGGAATACATTTGAAAATATAAATATATGAGGAATTTTTAATAATAGAGTTTCCTATCCCTTTCTCTCCCAACTGAATGCCAATCATTGTCTCCTAAACTGATTATTAGCATAAGGGCTTTTTTTGAAAATCTGAATGTAGTAAATGTTAGAAAGGTGAACTTCCACATTAAGGAAACAAAAATTTACATTCACAAATAAAGATGCCGACACAAAATCTGAAGTGCCAGTTTCCATTTATTAAAAGAAATAAGTGTACAAAATTTTGGGTGAGAATGCCATGGAGATTTAACATGAGAAAATAAGATCAGGTCAACGTTCTAAGGGGTAAGTAAATATCCCATAGCCCGCCTGTTAGCAGAGTGGTTAGCACTCTACTGTCACTTGATACAAGTTCTGCACAGAGAAGTGTAGTTAATAAGGAGGGACGTTTAACAGTTACTTTCAGGTCGAGATGCTTAAGAAGATGTGAAAACGGAACAGTGAACTGTACTGAATTACAAGTGTTGGAGCTAGTTGTAATGAGCATAAAATCAACGGAACAAGAACGCAATATTGGGATTTGTATGAAGGATTGTGTAAGGTATCCGAACGGAAAAGAGAAATAAAAAGCGTGAATGTTTTAGACTTGGTATTTATTCATGGTGTGATTATAAATTAATATTACTAAAAAGCATTAAACAGTCCACAAGTTCAACAACCTAAAGTTTATGAATGGGAAAATAATGGAACAAATTTTAAACAGTCTGTAAGAAAAGACAAATCAAATTTTCGACTTACCTGGAAAGTTTGAATGCTACAGGGATTTTCAATTTCATATACCGCAGCAGAAGGAATGATCCCAACGTCAATTATAGATTCTTTAGTTTTACCTAATCGCTCATAAGCAGGTAGCTTTTTTTTAAATTTTCCATAGTGCAAGTACAAAATAAGTCTGTTTTTCAAATATCTAATCCAATGACGAATACCTATTTTAAGAAAATAACAGATTTTTGAAACATGAACTCAGAATGCATGACAAAATAAATAATAATTGATAGCATACAATAAAAAAACTTCAAAAATTAGAAACAAAAATGAAGATGTGGTACTTTTGTTGTCTCTCTATATTAAAAAAAAATTACCGCCACCGCAGGATTGAAAACTCGCTTCTTTTTTTTTTTTTGCTCGATTCGTAGACGGTTTCCCGAGAAAGTACGGATCAGAAAATTGCAAAATTGACATGGTTTGTTCTAAATTGTACAGGAAACGAGACGAAAAAGATTTATTTTTCCGATTTCGTTTTCAGTTTAGGGTTTATTAAGTGTCAAAGTTGAAAGAGCGAAATTTCTCACGCGAGTGAGCAAAAGACGTACAATTTTCCCGACTTCAGCCGTGATTTTTTTTAGATTACCACAAAATGTGAATTTTTACGCCGAGTTTTTTTATAAATATTTTAGTAATACAATTAATGTAACACATATTTTGGTTCCTGTTAATATATATTTTTTTAATTCCAGAAAAATCGGGAAATTTTCGTAACTTTTTTTTTAAACTGTCATATCTATAGCTTATAACTATTAATTTTTAAATTTGAAAACATCACTGGAAACCTCACAATGTACTCTTTCTTACGATACAATTATTTTTGAAATTGGTTCATAAATAAATTCTATGAGATCAAAATTGCGTTCATGTAAATAAAGGTTACATTTTCTAACTAACGGGTTTGCCAGATGCCCTTGAAACTCGCTGTAACGTCATGCTCGTTTTTTCTTTCATTTCTCAGGCGGTTTGCCGATTAAGTACAGATCAGAAAGTTACGAGATTCACATGGTTTATTCAATATTGTACAGGAAACAAGACGGAAATGTTTTTTTTAAGGATGCGGCTATTAGTTTAGGATGCATTTAGTGTTAAACGGAAATCACTTGTGAAAGAAGTGTTGGTTTGCGAAGCAAACCAAATAAGATTGCGTAACAAAAATCGAGTCTTGGCGAGCGTTAGATAGCAGGGGGCGGATCCCTTGCTGTGACGTCATGAACCGGCCAAGTCAAATCAGGATTATGCGAATTATTAAGATTGTTGTGCCATCGCAGGAGATTTATTCTGCAAAAGGTATATTGGTTTGCTAAGCAAACCAAATGGGACCGCCTAGCAATCCCAGGGTAAGGGCCAGTTTACGATTCTGCGTATGTCCAACTGCGTCGGTTGCGTCGAACCAATGATAGAGGAGAACCACGTGATTGACAGATGGGCGGGATCACGCAGCCTCTCTGCAGAGCAACGCAAGGTCCAAATTCTATACTTCATCAGATCCAACTCTCGACGCACATACGCAAGCAAACGCGACTACTTTGACGAATCAAAATCCAGCATCTAATGTTTTGATTCAATCGAGTAATAAACTAAACATCGCCATTACCGAACTTGTTAGCGAGTTGCTGAATGCTGACTGTGGAAGTTTAAAAAACATTATAAAACACTGGGCATGCGTTATGTACGAATTTGACTTCGAAAGAGACGGACAGCTGTTGCAAAGGCCTTGGGAATTCCTTGTAAGTACATGTATTTACACTAATCTTTAATTTGCATTGCAATATGTCTATATTTTGTTTACCTAGTTTCATCCGAAATAATAAAACCTCTTAGTTTATGCTAGTGAAAAATTGTTTTCGAAGTTGATTTGTTGTGTAGCTTTTATTTCAACGTTTATGAGCGATTTTTAAGTTTATTGGCAAATTAAAGTGAGCGATAGAAAAGCGCTGTAGAAATAGCTGTTTATTTTTTATAACTGAAACTATTGTGGTCGTAAACATTTGTGAATGTAGGAAACTTTTGTTGTTTAATTATTCCATTCCACCTCCTCTTTTGACCAATAATTGTTACTTTCCCAACCTCACAAAACACAACACTTGAACTTCTACTAAAGTGAGAGGAAATGTACAAAAAACTTCATCTGTTTTTTTATGTGCAAATGTTCTTTCCCTGAGATTGAGGTGCCTTCGTTTCTCGGAGGCTTTACCCACAGTTAGCTACCTGCCAGTTGTAGGCAGCATAGGTTCTATTTCTCCCTCAGTGTATTTCCCTCTTTGGTTTCAGTAAAACCTTTGTGTATGTACATTACTTGACATGTATTCACAGCGCATTTAACGGTGCAGCCAAATATGGCCCTTGCACCGTTGAAACCTAACCAAACCCTGAGATTTGTTTTCAGTTTTCCTAGTGATAGTGTTTGATGACCAAAATCCTTCAGTTCGCTACTTTAAACAGAATTATCTTCATTAATTTTTCTACTGATAGTTTTTTGGTTTTAGTTCAAGTCTTATGACAACCCCTATACATAGGCTTTCAACAAAGACTGAAAATTTCTTGGTTTAGTTAAGAGTAAATTATACTTTCTTTTGCCAAATTTTTTTTGGTCTTTTTTCTGCATTCAAAGATTTTGTTGAACGGACCGGCACAGCCACCGAAAGCAGTAATTCAATTCACAGCCCGAATATCCACTGCACTGGAAGAACGAGACTGCAACAAATACCAACAAATTTCCACTTTTGAAAGCTTTACCGCACAATTATGACTGGAAACCAGTTAACCGAAAAGTACCTTCTGAGTAAAATGTATTATCAATTTTCTTGTGGTGGATTTGTATCAGTACAAATGGCATCAAGAGGGATTTCTTTGTCGAAAGCAATAAAATCAAAGAAAATTATGCCGCTGCAAACTACCAAATGTAATGGGCTCACTTGAAATCCACTACCCTTGCAAGTCAAAGAAAGTACATGTATTCGCATGATAGGTTAGGTTTTGGTTCTCGAACCCGCTTTTCACAAAATAAACTTCCTGATGCTTAACACAAGGAAGAACACCTCATTTGGACTGTAGCCTATTTGTTTCTTACTCTGAGAGCTGAAACCGCTCGAAGGCTTCTCAGAACTCACCAACAGTTGAAACCTTTCCAACAGATGATGGTTCTGGTGCAAACAGTACATAATTGGAGAAACCTAAAAATTTCAAAATTTTGAATTTTAATTCCTGTGTTAACTAATTGGTTGCAATTTTTTTTTTTGCAGAATAATATTCAACTTCATTTAAGTGATGAAAGTACATCGAGGGACAGATGTTCAATGGAAATGCTGTAGCAAGACAGAAGATGCTGCAATACTGAGCAGTTCTCTTACAAAAGGTCACTCATTATTTTCTTAAAATATGGTTTGTTTAAATAAGTCTGGTAATATTTAAAATTTGTCGTGTCTCAAACAAAAACACAAAATTTAGTACCGTTTTGTACTGTAAATGCATAAAGAGTGAGATTCTTGTTTGGAAACGCTGGCAATATTCTACTTTGTCACAAGATCAGACACTTTCTGAGAAGTTGGCAATGTTCGAAGAACATGAAAAGTTATGCCTATTAAAGAGTGGTGCCAAAAACTGTTCCGGAGATAAGGGACACGAACAATACGTTTATAAAGTAATAACACTATATAAAATAATCATTTATAACTTAACATTTTTATAATATTTATGTTTGTAATTCAAAACTAGTGTCATTTTATTCATGCTTAGTTGCAATGCATTTGATGTATATCTGTTGGTGAGAAAACATTTCTATGTATGTTTACAAGGTTAATTACTATACTCTGCTTTCCCCCCCCCTTCTATACATTTAATATTTTACCTTAGGTGACAACTATATATTGTGAGTAGTCCGTATCATAATTTTTCATCTACTCCGGCAATGTGTCTAGATTTACATGTAACTCCTTAAAAGCTCTGCTTTCAGCGAGTGATTGTGTGAAATTTTGAAACATCCTTGAATACCCATCAAATCAAGACACAGTAACCGCAATTGATTCTTCTGTAAAATTTCTATCTCAAATTTGAAAAACAATGTACTTTCCATGTTAAAAGTGATATAAAACTAAATGTTGATTAATTCAGTTTTTAAGGTGTTGCTATGTAAGTTTTTATAATCTTATTACACCAGGATAATAATCAATATATTGGGTAAAACTGTTTTAAGTTAGTGTTGTAAGTTATATAAAACATATAGTGTAGAGGTGGCTGATGTACCTTAAAGCTGTCGTGGCTGAAAGTCCTCACGTTTGGTTGGTGTAGAAGTTCGGAGAGTGGGGTGCCAGCTCTGATGTTGCCTCGTCATCTGACCATGGTTCAAAATTACAAGGCTATACACCGAATGGCTTAGGCTGAGATAGTGGTTATTAGTTGAATATAAAACATACTCCACTCTCAGTTTAATAAAATTTCTTTTTGAGTTATTCTGAAAGTCGATAATTAACTTACAGTGTGATTTCATGTTTAATACCATATATCAAAAAGTTAGTATCCATAAGATGAATTTCATGACCATTGGTTATATAGTTTGCATTTTGTTTATTTCATTTTATATTTCAGACATTATTCTCTAAAGAAGAGAAAGAAGCTAACTTCTGAAAGATATCAGTTGCTCTGTCCATGGCGAAAGAATACATTTGAGCTACAGGATAGTTTTGTAAACTCCATGGGCATAATTCGAATGTATACAATTGCACCCTTGCTTATATTGATAGATTTATAATTAAATAAATTTAATGCTAAGAATTTCTTGTGTGTACATTTTATTATTCATAATCTTTAGTACTAGTTTCATTTTAAAATTTACAAGTTTTGTATTTAATATAATTTTGAGTCACAAATGCAGAAAAAGAAAAAAATAATTTTTTTCAATACTTATATTAAATAAAGTGAAATTATATTTGCTTACTAATTATTTCTTAATGTTTCAGGTAAATATTTAAAATAGCACATTACATGCATCATATTACATGAATTATAAATTAATTATTCTCATCTGTGTTTACTTCACTTGTATTTTGCCACCTATCCATTTTATAAATTGAAATTATTTGCTCAGTGAATGGCATTCAATCCAAGTATAATATTAAACATAAGTAACTTAAATTTTCTTTGAATATTTTAATAGGAAGTTTATATGAAATATTCAATCGCATTGTTCTTGTGCCTATTATCTTAATATTTAAATTATCTATATATATAAAACACTAACGTACGTGGACCCGAAATCGACGTTATTTGTGTCGTCGAATGGCAACAATCAACATATATAAAATAACCCAGATATTTTGAATTCTTGCTGTTTTCAAATAGCCGAGGTCAATTTCTATGAAAAATAAGGAATTAAATTGTAATATTTATGTTTGAACTTACTTTTTATTTCTCTTGATGTAAAAGTAATTTAAACGTAATTTTACTACCCGGTATCTGGCCACACGTCAGAATTAATGTTTACTTTTTTAATTTGATTTAGAATTCCGTGTTTAGGTATTTGAGTTGACTGCGAGATGTTGCGGACATATTTGAGGATTCCCAAGTATTATAAATACGTGTTATTTTTTTTTTAAATCATTATTGTCTGTGTCAATATCGTTGAAAAGTCTTTTGTCGCATTATTCTATTTCACAATAAGTATAATCAGGTAGTCGAAATTCAACACGTTTGAATAGATACGTTCGTGTTTTTTCAAGGATTGGAATTTTATTTTTGTTTGCATTATGTGTTCCGGTATATTACATGTTGCAGAAATATTATTTAGGAGTTAGATTTTAATGATATGTCTATTTCCTGCAAAATATCTCTAGACATGGGTAATTTTGTAGCAGTATATGTACATTTCGACCAACTTTGCTTAAATATGCAATGATTTAAAGAATTGTTTCATAAAAATAAATAAAATATACCAATCAAAACATGTTTAATTACGGTGTGTAAAAAAGTTTAAAAAGCACTATTACACACCGCCGAGCGCTAGCTGGCGCAGCCCGACTAGTATTAAGTATTTAACAATGCTTATAAGATTGAATATGCAAGACACACAAATCATAAAAGAGAGGACATGGTAAACTAAATCTAAATGATTAAAAGAACATAGTTACCACATACATGTGTAGTATGCATAAATAAATTTCTTGAAATATGAGAAACACAGTAATTTTCCTATTGTAGTGAGTTGACACAAGAAACATATTCTTAAGTACAATTAAAACCCTCGGTACAAAATAACATTTCTATTGAAAATAAATAAACTACATAATATACCATTGGAAAATGTTTCGCTGACTAAAAATTCAATACTTCCCAACATTCAAGGTGTGTTTTGTTCAAGTTTAAAAAAATCTTAGGCAGAAATGGAATGCTGACAATTTGAATTTATTGCACAAACCAAATGATAAAATATACATACTCCAATTCATTAAAGCTTACTTTATTCTGTTTAATGTGAAAATAAATGGAAAAAAAATTTGTAGATTTTACAAAAGATGATACAAATTTTCATGGAAATGAGGTTTGTATGGACAACTAAATTTTTGTTCGGTGGTTGGCTGGATTAAAATATAATGAGCAGGGTGTAAAAAAATCAGATTTTTTAAATTTCTGTAGGCTCTATACACTTTTTTTAAAAATAATTATCTATAAATTTGTTAAATAAAAAATTTAGTTTGTGACATGGTAAATCAATATATAGTTAACATTTGTTTAACTTTAAAACACAAGTTGACATCCTACATAGTTTTCCTTGAGTAAATTACATCATCATGTTAACAAATTTATCAGTAATTGTAAGTTACAGACCTAAACTATAGTGTGAGAAGTAGAATAGAGGACAGAAATAATCAGACTATAGTAAATTCTAATATTAAAACTTTGAATTCATATTGGGTCTTTCTTTCTTCCTGCTGACATGTTAATGGCTGTGTGTTTAAATGTATATTTCTACTCTTTAATCTCTATTGCATACCACAAGAATAAGCTAACTGACAAATACCTAAAAAAACACAAGTAGGAAGTAATTTAGCCTCTTTCTCTTTAGTAAACTACCCTTTAGTTTATAATTTTGAATCAAACTGTTGCATACATACTTTTGAGTGTTTATATTATGAGTGCTGTTAATCAGGAATGTTTATACATTACTCTTCCTGGCATTTAGATTTATGATGGCATGTGTGTTTACATTACTGTTTCCAGTATATAGTATATTCTAATAGGTTACAACTGGCTGTTGCAATCTTTTATAATATGCATTAACTGACCCAGTTCTCTCTGAGCTTAGTGTAGCCATTAATGCTGAAATCACCATGAGTACAGAAACATTAAAGCGTTTTACAACTTCTATGGTGTATTTACTTAGTTATAAAAAATGTGTGATTTGTTGTGATTTAAAAAAAATCATTTGATTTAAATCTTGACACCCTGATAATGAGTAAATCGAAGATATATTTATTTACATTTCAATAACTAGAAACCCTCATCAGATATCAAATTTCGTGTTAAAACAAATTATTCATGTAACTTAATTTCATTTTGGTTTTTAATGCTCTGATTAAATTTAACACTTATATAGTCTCAGTTTAAAGTAGATAGTTGTTTTGGAAAGAAAATAGTTTAATGTTGATTTATCTGAGTATTCACAATCGGTACAATATTTTTTAGAAATCGAGATTTACTTGTTTATTCTAATTTTGGTTTGTTCGGAGTTAAAAGTTTCCAAAGTGATGTTAATTTCGCAATGTTCTCAAGTACCTACAAAAATGTCTCCCGTGGAAAAAGAAAAAAAAAAACAACGGTTCTCAAAATTGGTTAAAGTAAACATAAGACGGTAGAAAAAAAACGCTCGTAAAAAATACTGAAATGGATCAAGAAAGCGCGCGAAAAGTAAACAAGCCATCTAGTGTGCATAATAGAAAGCTGGTTTTCTCGTTCCGACGCAAGCCCATACGCAAAACTGTAAACGACTATCCTCCGCGTATGCGTTAAGGCGGAGCATACGCAGTTGCACATACGCAGAATCGTAAACCAGCCTTAATTGGTAATTTTTAATTAACGTCGTACTAGAGCAACACAACGGGCTATTGACGACGTTCCGGGATCAATTCCCTAAGGGAAAGATTCGAGGACAACACCACGTAATTTTGAACCACGTTCAGACGGCGAGGCAACATTTGAGCTGGCACCCCACTCTCCAAATTTCCACACCAACCCAACGTATAAGAGTTGTAATGTGTGTTTACACGTGTGTCTTCGTATCTTCTGATTCAAATTTTTTGTGTATCTATAGTTTGCGATTTTAAACTCGATCCAACCAAAGACCATCGTGTATGTGAGGGCTGGTGCCCATTAAATCTTTTGTGGCCTCAAATATGCTCACGCCGGCGCAGTGTGGAAGTTTGGAAAGATAGGTACCAAATCAGGAGTTGAGTTCGTCATGTAACCGAGAAGTTATCCTCAGATCCTTCCCCTTGATCCCAGACCGTCGTTCAGTGCAACGTTAATTAAAATACCTATTTATCACGGAATAGAAAATAGGGAGAGGATTTGGTACCTCCCAATTTTGTACGCCTCGGATATGAGATGATTCCATAATTTAGTAATTTATTATCAACATCGTACAAGAGCAACACAACGGTCTATTGATGACGGTACAAGATCAGTTCCCTAAGGGAAAGATTCGAGGACAACATCTCGTCATTTTGAACCATGATCAGATGACGAAGCAACACCTGAGCTGGCACCCCACTCTCCAAACTTCCACACCAACCCAATGTGTGGTCGATAAGAGCTGATTCCATAAGACAGATGGGCGCATATTAGTGTAAGTGTAAAAACAGAAACCAGAACCAACGCAAACAAATACAGTCGAGCCCACTTATTGCGAGCTCGGATACAGCGAAATATCGGTTATTACGCCTTTTTTTCTGTCTTGAAACTGCAATATTAAATAATGTTAAAAATATCGCATATAGCAAAGTATTGGAGCGTGAATAACTGTAATGGTAATTTTAGTTAACGTCGTACTAGAGCAACACAACGGGCTATTGACGACGGTCCGGGATCAGTCCCTTTTAGTGAAAGATCCGAGGACAACACCTCGTAATTTTGAACCACGGTCAGATGACGAAGCAATATCTGAGATGGCACCCCACTCTCCAAACTTCCACGTCAACCCAACGTGAGGACTTTCGGCCACGACAGAGTTAAGGTGCACCAGCCGCCTCTACACCATACGTTTACAAACATCCATGCCCGAACCCGGATTCGAACCAGGAACCTTCCGATCTAGAGGCTAACACCTTAACCACGTGAATAACGGATACCGATACCGCGAAGTTTTGGGTTCTGGCAAGGAACCAAAACGTGGGAAAAGAGGTTTTGCTTGTTGGTTGTTTAATGATTACTAGGGACACGTGTTTTAACCTTGAGTTGAAAACCGGATATAGGAGGAGAGTTGTAACTTTGTCTTGTTTTGTTATGTTTAAGGCAACTTTTTGCAACAAATGCAACTTTTTTTTCAAATGTTCTATGCTGCATATAAAGTACTAAAACCAAAATTCCTCCTACAAGGGGAGTATTCTAAGATAGTTATAACCGTAACATAAATGCAACTTTCTGCATAAATGCAACTTTTTGCATAAATTCAACCACCTGCAACTTTTTAAAATTTAGCTTAAAATGAATTAATATGAAATTACTATTTCATTTTTTGCCCTCTGAATCAACCCTTCGCTCACGTGTGTCTGATCTTGCGAACACCAAAGTATTGCGGAGCAAACAAGAAGTTCATGGAAAGAAGGTGTTGGTCCTAGCAGAGACGAAAGTGAAATAAATGTCAAGAACTTTAGCACATTGTTTTGCACTCTTGCTAATCCAGAGGAAACTTAGGTAATCGACTACAGAGTTTGCGAAGTGAGTCTCGATCATCAATATGTTGTTCTTGTAGATGAAGTTTTAAAATCTCTGAATGTTGAGTAAAAAGATTTTGCACCTCTGCTATCCGATACAACATATTATATGTCTGCGGCTGAAAACACTCCAGGTGCTTTAGCCGCGATTGCTACAAGTTACTTGCGTGCCACACTTGTTTTACAACTGCAGAAAAGTCCGCGGATTTTACACAAATATGAACAATCTCATCGCGTGTGTTAAGACAGCCACGGTACAAGCTGTCAAAGAGTTTGCTGAGAAGCATAAGGAGCTACGAATGTTTGATTCGTCTCGTAGAAAAATTGGAATTGAAAACGTAAGACATCGAGACAGCGTATGAAGATATCAGATCGATAGATTTTAAAGAAGATCCTTGCAACCTTAAAAGCGTATCTTAAAAAACGATTGGAAAAGAATAATGACTTGACGGTTGTTGCTACCGATTTCCTTCGGTCAGTAATTGCAACTGTATCAATGTCAGGCAGCAACTCTCTGATGAGTGAAGTTTTTCAATGTTAAAGAAATTACTGATCAAGGATCGGCCATTCAACGACATCAACTTTTTTCTGTATTTACTAATATATTCCAATAGTGTTGTACACAGATAAAATTGTCTAGAGATTTTGACTTTTTTCATTTTTTGCGAATAATTTATGTTGCATACTCGAAACCCCATCCATCAAACAACCTGCACAGTGGCGACACTCGTAGCGACGCCAGCGCCACGAAGCGCAGGTGCGTAGGAGAGCAGCGTAGTGAAGAGCGAGGTCGCCAACAGCGAAGCTCTCATCGATGTTTCCGTTTTAATGTGACTTTTAGTTAGGCTTAAGAAAACCATTATAGACAAACACCACACGAACAGTTTCGAAGACAAAACAACCCTACGCGAGGATTTTACAACCGAAACTCACCTAGACCAGATAATACGAGATTTAATCACAACAACCCAGTAAATGAAATCGGAAGCCACAAACCACAGAAACGAAAGGAATGCGTCAATACATTACAATACGAAAACATTTTGGTTAACGGAGAAAAATTTATATATAGTAATTTAGATCTTAAGAATGGATATTTCCACATTCCAATCAGCCCCGAAAGTTCTAAATATACCAGTTTTGTAACGCATAACGGTCAATATGAGTTTAAAAGAGTTCCGTTTGGATTATGTAATTCTCCATCTGTATTTCAAAAGTTTATTCAGTCTATTTTTAAGGAACTTATAGCTGATGGAACAGTAATTATTTACATGCATGATATCATCATTCCTTCCAAAAACGAAATTGAAGGGGTTACAAAACTTAAAAAAGTTTTCAAAGTCGCTTCGGACTACGGACTTGAATTTAATTTTTTTAAATGCAATTTCCTGCAACGGAAAATAACTTTCCTAGGACACATACTAGAAAAAGGTACAACACGTCCCTCTGAAGCCAAAACAAAAGCGGTACTGAATTTTCCTGAGCCCAAAACAATTAAACATGTCCAATCCTTTTTAGGGCTAAGTTCATATTTTCGAAAATTCATCAAAGATTTTGCAATAATAGCCAGACCTCTTAGTGACCTTTTACGGGACAAAGTGCCATTTCACATTGATCACGAGCAGAAACGGGCTTTCCTTGCTTTGAAGCAAGCCCTGTCATCAGAGCCCATACTTAAACTTTACGAACAAGGAGCACCATTACAACTGCATTGCGATGCAAGTTCAAAGGCTTTGGGGCTACACTTTTACAAATGGATTCAGATAAAATTTTTCATCCAATACACTATATGAGTCGTAAAACTTCCCCTCAAGAGGAAAAAAATTCAAGTTACGAATTAAAATTGTTAGCGATAGTCGAAGCCCTTAAAAAGTTCCGACATTATTTAGTAGGAACAAAATTTCAAATTTTTACTGACTGTCAGGCGTTTCAAAAAACAATGTCTAAAAAGGATATCCCACCGAAAATAGCGAGATGGGTCCTTTTCTTAGCAGATTTTGACTACGAAATACTCCATAGGCCAGCTAAACAAATGCGTCACGTCGATGCCCTAAGTCGTTACCCAGTTTCGGTAATACAGCACGATGAGCTCACACAAAAAATCAAAGATGCACAAACAAAAGACGAGTTTACACAAAGTATCAAACAACTGCTTAAACAGTCTTCAACTTCAGAGTACACATTAAAACATGACGTGCTGTATAAAATGGTCAATGACCAAGAATTTTAAGTAGTTCCACAAGACATGCAGAAACACATTGTTCATCTTGAACACTCGAAAGGCCATTTTGGTATAAACAAAACTGAAAATTTGGTGAAACAACAATTTATTTTTCTCCCAACATAAGGAAAGTGGTTGAGACTGTCATTTCCAATTGTGTGCAATGCATACTATCATCTAAAAAATCAGGCAAACAAGAAGGGTTACTACATCCTATCCCAAAGGGAGATGTACCACTTGACACTTATCACATTGATTTTCTAGGACCACTGCCATCAACACATAAAAACTACAAATACATATTCACTGTCGTTGATGCCTTTACCAAATTTCTTTGGATATATCCGGTAAAATCTACTTCATCACATGACGCGTTAGAAAAATTAAGACAACAGCAAGACACATTTGGGAACCCATCGAGAATTATTTCTGATAAAGGTTCAGCTTTTACATCAGCAGATTTTCAAAAATATTGCCAAGAAGAAAATACCACACACATTCCAATAACAACAGGTGTATGTAGAGGTAATGGACAGGTGGAAAAGCTTCATGCGACAATAATCTCAGTTTTAACTAAACTTTCAATTGAAGACCCCACTAAATGGTTCAAGCACGCATCCGCAGTGCAACGAGTCATCAACAGTACGATATCAACATCAACCAAATACACCCCATTTGAACTTTTGACGGGAATTAAAATGAAAAACAAGGATGACGTTAAAATTAAGGAGGCACTTCAAGAAGAATACATACAGATATCGCTACAAAATGTCCATCAACTACGTGAGGAAGCTAAGGCTAATATTTTGAGAGTGCAGCAACAAATTAAACAACAATACGACAAGCGACGAAAACCAGCACAAACATATGGTGTAGGCGACAAAGTTGCTATCAAGCGAACCCAATTTGGAGTCGGACTAAAGCTACGACCACGGTTCTTCGGACCATACCAAGTGGTGAAAGTTAGACCTAATGACAGGTATGATGTGGAAAAAGTGGAAATCCATGAAGGTCCACGTGTTACTTCAACCAGTGCAGATTTTATGAAACCTTGTAAGAAGACTTAGTTCTTTTTTTTTCTCTTTCTCTCATTTCAAGTGAAGATTTCCTGAATGAACAATTTCAGAAAGCGTTTTGTGTCTGCAAGATAGATTTTGTAAATATTTGTTTCCTGTCTTTTTCTTTTGATTATTTTTCAGATCCTCAATTCACAGCAAAGGTCGGCTGACCGACCAGTCAGGATGGACGAGTGTTGCATACTCGAAACCCCATCCACCAAACCACCTGCACATTGGCGACACTCGTAGCGACGCCAGCGCCACGGAGCGCAGGTGCATAAGAGAGCAGAGTAGTGAAGAGCGAAGTCGCCAACAGCGAAGCTCTCATCGATGTTTCCGTTTTAATGTGTCTTTTAGTTAGGCTTAAGAGCCTTAAGTTGTATGCTAAACCTGAGAATATATAGTTATTGTTAGAACCTGACTTGTCTTCATACTTCAACACCCTAGACAACCCGAACCAGAACATTTATTTTAGATTTTAGTGTATCCAAAATAAATGCAACTTTATTCCCATAAATGAAACTTTAGGGAATGATAAATGCAACTTTGTTCCCATAAATGCAACGTTAGGGAATGATAAATGCAACTTTTCCCATTTTTACTGCAACAAAAAAGTTGCCCTAGTTATGTTACAAGGCAGAGTACATAGAAAGCAGATTGGTTCTTTGGGAAGGTTTAGTAAGAGTTTTTATCAAAATGTGTTTGATCAAAACTGCAGCCTTTAGCAATAATAAAATGCGTGAAAGTGTATAACAGATCTCATATTATTTAACATGTTCTTTTGAATCTAGAAACTGATCTGTGCATTTTGTTGCGGACATTAAAATTGCTTGCCAATTTTTAGATGATGCCTGACGTTTGGTTCAATCGAAAACCATCCCAAACTGCTGGAAACATGCAGAATTTTTAGGGGACTTGGGACTCAGATTACATATCTGAGCCTGATCCCGAAAAAAGTTCCCTGTGGAAAAATTTACAGGAAAAAAGAATTTTGGATGTAGTAATGTTACTTTTACTGATTATGTTGCTAGCGATTACAACGTAGAAATTGAAGCACAACAAACAGACGATGACTTCATTGCAGCAGTGTTACAAAATACTTCTGATGATTCCATAGGGGAGGACTTTGAAATTGAAGTAAATAGAAATTAGTGGCATCAAAATCTGCCGTGGACATTCTTCAAATCGCATAACATTGACTGCCGTGATAATTTTAGTGGACTGGAAAAAGAATTATGCATCCGCATTGTAAATTCAACTGTTCAAAAAAAAGTTAGACTTTTTCCCAAAGTTTAGCTTTTATTTGAAAATTCTTTTGCTTTTGAACATGCGGGTAACTCCATTTTCTATTAAATCGGATAAAACGAATTTTGGATGTAACGAATAATTTTCAGTGTTTCGTGCGACTTCGCTATATGCGGGCTCGACTGTATAACTCAAATTTTAAAGAAACACCGACTAGAATCAAAGCGGTAGTAAGGAATTTGTTTCACAATAGTTTCGAATTAGTTTTGCCCTAGAGGGCCTTAATTGGAAAAACAACGGATTAGCAATCGTGAGCGGAGGGTGCGAGTTCCAATCCAACCAAGACCGTTGTGTACAAAGTGGGCTGGTGCACGAAAAATCTGCAGTGGCCTCGAATGTTCTCACGTTCGCGTGGTGTGGAAGTTTGGAGAATGGGGTGCCAGCCCAGGCGTGACCTCGTCATCTGACCGTGTTTAAAAATTATGCAGTATTGTCCTCGTATCTTTCCGTTCGGGGGTTGGTCCCGGTCGCATATTGCCAACCTTTACCAGGAATAGAAGACATGGGGAAATTTTAAGCCCGCTGATTCGTTGTTATCTCTCTCCGAGATCTATGACGTCACTCATTCATAGTGCGCACTCCGCATGTGTGAAAAGTATCACTATTTACTTGCAACGTTTGAAGAAAAAAAAGTTGAAACTGCTTCGACCGAAAATAGAATACCAATAAAAAAGAAAGCGACAGCTTTCAGATGATTACCAAGCGACAGTTCAACGGCTTGTGCCATGTACTCGTAATTTGATCGTAAATGTTTTGTGTTTAGTTTTAATTCCAGTATAGATTCTACGCGCATGATTAAAAAATAATCCATTTTCGAACTTTAAAGGACACTTGGGACCTTGAACAGAATAGAAGGCGGAAACAGGGAAGTTTTTCGTTATTACTGGGGATCTGTTGTATAGATTCGTTATTTATGTTGCTGAGGTTTTACCACCGGCTTTCAGTTCAAGTAGAAACTACCGAGTAATGACAGAGTCCACGGGAAGCATCGCCATTAATGATGATGTCACGTAGTGATGTCATAGTCGACAGTTTGAAACCAACGAATCAGCGGGCTTAAAATTTCCCCATGTCTTCTATTCCAGGTAAAGGTTGTAGTATGCGTCCCGGTCACCAGTAACCAGTTGTGTTGTTCCAATGTGACGTTAATTAAAAATACCAACACCTAGACATCTCTGGTAGATTAAAATATGGGAAGTGTAGCATCGTTCGAGTCAAGTTATGTTTGTAATACGGTAGGGTCGAAAAATTCGGAACTAGGCCTTGAGTTTAAAATTAAATTAATAGATAAGTTGCAGGGTGTTTCCAATTTAAACTTTATTTTTACGTTTCTTGTTCTTTGACCTAATGTATTAGACGGATTATATGATGTCAGCTAATGTTATGTTTAGAGATCGCTCGGATTGAAGATCTGATTGGAGGAAAAAGCCTCAATCCTAATGTGAGACAAATTGATTGGTTAAAGTGATCATCCAGTGTGATTAAAACACTAGTCTAGCCAAGACTTATCCACGTACCGCTTACGTAAGCTCACCTGACTTGCCTTTCTGAGATCTTACGACTCCGCCCACATGCTTTATCTATTTCCTTGGAAGGTTGATGAACTTATGACTGAATACACATGGGACAAAGCGTTAGATTAAAAATACAATCAATTTTTGCAAGCAATTGCCAAGAATCGATCTGAATTGGTCTTCTTTCACCTCAAGCATTTAATTCTCAATTCCCTCGTACCTGATTATAATATTGTCACATCCATTAACAAATACTCAATTCCAGGCCCCAATGACTCTTAAATTTTTGTATTCTTATCTGATGATAAATTTCACACTATTTCCCCTGATGAAATACATAAAATTTGTAATTTCTACTATTATAAAAGGAAGTGTTTCTCTCTGTACGCAGTGTCCTGATGAATCTGTGGCACTTACAACAATGAAATTTGGTACACAAGTAGTCTAATTTTTTGCACATTTTGTGTCCAGCCCGAATTTTATTGGCATTTAATTATTATTGTTTTCGTTAAAATGGTAACAGTATAAAAAGGTCACAAGTACTAAATTATTATTATTTTTTTAAATTAATTTATTTATTTATTATTATTATTATTTATTTATTTATTTATTTATTTATTATTATTATTTTATTTATTTATTTTTCATTTTATTTTCACGAGGAACGATTTTTATCGACCTTAAAATGAAATAGACGGAGCATGCGACCGCAGTTTCAAGTTATTTCTTCCAGTTGCTTGGTTTGAAGATGTGTCACGTGGTTGTGGGTAAAAGCATGAATCCTAACTATTAATTGGTTATCGTGTCTATCCACCGTTATTAAAAACACTAGTCTGCGCTTCCATAGCCAATCGGATAAGTCCATTTGTGATTTACCCTTCAGAGATCTTACGACATCGACTCCGCCCACATGATCTGTCTATTTCATTATAAGGTCAATGACGATTTTAGCCTGACGAAACAATAAAAAAAAGTTTTTTGAGTTCTTTTTTTTCCCTATCTCTTGTATAGTTAAAGATAGAATAAAAATTTCAACTAAATTTGAAATCTGCGGAAAATTTTACATCAGATCATACGATTTGGCCTGACGAAACAATAAAAAAAAAGTTTTTGGAGTTCTTTTTTTCCCCCCTTGTACCCTATCTCTTGTATAGTTAAAGATAGAATAAAAATTTCAACGAAATTTGAAATCTGCGGAAAATTTTACATCATATCGATACATAAAAATGTTATATTATTTAGATAAATAATTTTTCACATACGTATTTGGCCTTCGCGATCATTAAGATTTAAGAGATGGCAGATTCCTTACCTGCGCACAAACAATTCGAGGGAAAGGAAGCAAAACCAATAACAATTTTTGACTTGGATTTGTTTTACTTTTCCTTTTGAAGTTATGTAATAGCTAATTGAAATTTTTTACATTACTAAATAAAACACCTATTAATTCCCGCGTTTCAATCAATCGTAAATAAAAATATTTTTATTACACATTCATCAGTGTGTATCTCTAATATTATAAGAGGAAGTGTTTGTCTGTTTGTTTTTTTCCGCTACCGCAAAATCATGACGATTCTATGACACTCACAACAATGAGATTTGGTACACAGGTAGTCCGAATTTTTTTCAATTTTTGGGTCTCGGCGAATTTAAAAGTTCAATCTAGAAGATTTTTAAATGAATTTAATAGTTTTATTCTCTACCTGGTTCTTCAAACGAGTTTCTCCGGACAAAAGAAGAAACACCCGAATCTAGACTTTTTATCCACGTGACCTTGCCGTCAGCTTTTGCAACCATGCCACATTTTTCATTGCGGGGAACTCGGACAAGATTCTTAATTTATTTTTTCCGAGTAATTTTGTACCGAGGAATGATTTTCCAGTGGATGATAAAAAGAAGTATTAACTTTAGTTCTGTAGTTCTTTTTTCTATCTCCTAGACCGTTAAAGATCGAGTAAAAATTTCAACGGATTTGAAATCTGCGGAAAATTTGACACCAGATTAGTAATATACACCACGTGCACGGGCAACGCCGGGCTAGCCACGTAGTGGATAGTTATTCATATGTATAATATGCTTGAACGACTGTGTGCTATGTATAAAGCATATAATTGAGCTAGTGTATGGAATTAGTTTAGTTATTCGTGATGATAAATAACCAATAATTATTATCACCAGTACACCCAAATCTTTGTGGCGATTTGATAAGAGCTTTTTCATATGCATTAATTTGTATATTAAATAGAATTACAATGTCCACTCTAAGGTTAAGACTTATTTTACCATTATTTTGTGGAGTTATTAAAATTTCTAAATTAGATTTTGCATCATTAAATAGCACACAGTGATTGTTTCCCTAAATTCAATCAACTCTGAAAAAAAAATTTTATTACACATTCATTAATGTTCACTATTTATATGTATAAGAGTGCCCGAGTTCGGGTTACGTATAAAATGAATGATTGGGATACTTCATTAGAATAAAGAAAAAAACTGATGCTGATGGAATAATAGATGAATAATAGATGATGGATAGAAGAATATCGTGCATACCGGCTCAAAATCTGTTTCTTCTTATTTTTCTAGGCATGATTAAGAATATGAAAAGGGTTTGAAATTCAGTGCCTCAATTTCTATTAATTTCGAAAGCTTCAAACAGTATCAAACTTTCTAGTTAGTTGGCCAATCACCATCTAATTCTATGAGGTGGAAATAAAAATAACCAGATGCATTTATTTCTTCATCCACTTCCACTTTCAAAGATCAACATTACGCAGAGAAACTGAAGCTTACCTCTCTCAGTGAAAACAGATGCGTGATAAATAAATAATGTAAAAATTCCCAATGAACCACATAGGATGAAAGGAAGATAATCAACTACAGTCGCCGTCTTCTCGTATTCTTTTTCCATTTGTTGTACCTCTATTGCTGGATCGCCCCTTCGCTCAGAAAATCCTTGCCGCACATCGATTCAGCGGATATTTGCGTGAATTGAAGGCTTACCACTACACTTCCCAACGCCTAATCTAATCTGTCTCATTTTCGCCTATGATGACAGCCACAAAAGAAATGAAAATCTAATCTATGGAGGTCGACCGCCAAGCGACTTCTGAACCGAAAACGAACGCTTCCGCCTTCACATCGCGCGTGACCAGCCCGGCTATTTTCTAATCAATGAATGGGCATCGGAATCCAAAGGCGAAAATGTATCGATAACTTATCGGGAACGCAAGCAGATAAAACAACCTTAAATGTAAGTAATAAACATCAATGGTAAGACCTGGTCCGGGAGGGTTGCGAGTTCGAATCCAAAGAAAGACCGTCGTGCACGTGGGGGCTGATGCACGTTAAATCTGTCATGGCCTCAAATGTACTCATGTTGGCATGGCGCCGGAGCTTGGAGAGTGGGGTACCAGCTCAAGTATTGATTTTATCATCTGACCGGTGTACCACGCTGTTGAACTCGGATCTGTCCATTCGAAATTGATCCCAGACCGTCGGCAATAGCCCTTTGTGTTGCTCCAGTGTGACGTTAATTGAGTACCTACCTTATTGATTCAGTTTAGAGCTGGCCTCGAAACAGATTTTTTAATATAGGTGCACCTTGGGCACCTATGTTTTTAAATTAGGTGCACACGTTATATTATAGGAGCACATTTAAGAAAAACGTAATATAAGAGCATTAATGTAGTGTAAACTACTTTATTAGTTGGGTATGTTTAGATAGGTAATTAATTGGTAATTTTTTAGTTAACGTCGTACTAGAGCAACACAACGGGCTATTGACGATGGTCCGGGATCAGTCCCTTAAGGGAAAGATTCGAGGACAACACCTCGTAATTTTGAACCACGGTCAGATGACGAAGCAACACCTGAGCTGGCACCCCACTCTCCAAACTTCCACGCCAACCCAACGTGAATGTTTAGATAAGTTAGTAGTAGATAGTAAATAAAAATACTTAAACATCTAAATTATCCCTTCTCCGTCGCGCAGCTGTCGTGACAGTCGCTTCAACAAAGCCACCTGGAAAATGTTTCGATCATCGGCAAGTTCTGGTGGCATAGCACAAATGAACCTTCCTCTTGTATAAACCCGTTATGGCCCAGCGATTTTGTTTTCGCATAGTGTGTATTTTGGAATTTTAATTACGTTCCTTTAGAGCGAGAAAGGTTGATACTAATATTTTGTTCAAGAATCAAAATAACAGAAAACACGTCCCCACCCCCTTTTATTTTAACGTGCACCTAGCGAGAAAAAATTAGGTGCACAACTGTATTTTCATGTGCACGGTGCACCTGTGCACCCGGGTATTTCGAGCCCTGGTTTAGAGATAATGGTAATTTTAGTTAATGTCGTACTAGAGAAACACAACGGGCTATTGACGACGGTCCGGGGGATCAGTCCCTTAAGGGAAAGATATGAAGACAGCACCCCCGACCAACCGGCATAGTGGTTAAGGTGTTAGCTTTTAGATAGGAAGGTTCCTGGTTCGAATCCGGGTCCGGGAATGGATGTTTGTAAGGTATGGTGTAGAGGCGGCTGGTGCACCTTAAATCTGTTGTGGCCGAAAGTCCTCACGTTGGGTTGGTGTGGAGGTTTTGAGAGTGGGGTACCAGCTCAGGTGTTGCTTCGTCATCTGACCGTGGTTCAAGATTACGAGGTGTTGTCCTCGGATATTTCCCTTAAGGGATTGATCCCGGACCGTCGTCAATAGCCCGTTGTGTTGCTCCAGTACGACGTTAACTAAAAAAATTGCCAATTACCGAAGACAACACCACGTAATTTTGAACCATGGTCAGATGACGTCAGTTTAGAGGAGTCATTACGCTAAATTAAGTGTTTTTGTAGTTGAAGAAGAAGAATTTGTTTTCATTTTTTCTTATGTCTCAAATTTTCAACTAAAATTTGGTTTTGTGTGCTATGAATTTTTTTATATGTGTATTTTGCATGACAAATTAGGTGTTCACAAAACAAAGTTACTTACATATTAAAAAAAAAAAACTCCCCTCTTTTTTTGCTCTTATTTAATGGAGAACTGTTGTATTAAGAGATCGAATGTTTGGGGAGGTTTCCCAAAGAGTTTAGTTTGGTGTGAGGAACGAAAAAGTCTACTATCTATACCAGAACCTTGCTCATCTCCCCCAAATAGTAATTATGGATACCTGTTTACACTGCATGGAATTCATGAGACGCTATTTTGAAGGATTCGCGGTAACCCAATTGGAAGAGTATCAAGAGGATTAGCAGCTGGAGGGTTGTGAGTTCGAAATTAGATGCAATCAAAGACAGTCATGTACATGACTAGTGCACGTTAAATCTGTCATGGCTTCAAATATCCTCACGTTGCCGTTGTGACGTTGGAAATGGTAGCGTCGCCTACTAGAAGAGATCGTTCGCTGTGTTCTGGGCTAAGATATTTATAATGGAAATTAAGTTCGCGAATATGCACAGGCAGAGTCCAGGTGACTGGATTTGCCGAACACGGTGAATTGTCCTTGGTCTCGGGACTCAAAGCTGACTATCCGGCTCGGGTGAGCCCTTCTCCAGTCTTTATTTGGTGAGTAAGGTTCTTGGATCGGGGGAGCTTCTCCAAAGGTTCTCACTCGGTTGAGAGAGATTCGCAGTTCGGTGGAACTCGCTAAAATGGCACTTGGCTGAGTGATTCACGGCTCGGTTGAGCTCGCTAAATTGGCACTCGGTTGAGTGATTTACAGCTTTGGTGAGCCCAGCCAAAGGATTTGCGTCCGTTCCACTGGACAGGACCAACAACTCAGGTTTGAGCTTTCCTCGCGTCTGATAGACGTACTCCCGTGTCGGGAATTTTCTGAGTTCACGAACAGCAGTCGTGACTCTCACTGGCTAGCTTAGCCTTTTTTCAGTGCTCGGATGAGCACTTCTCCAGAGAACGAGGTATCAGTAACCGTGAACAGGTGTTCACCTACTCGGACCAGTTTGATTCCTCGGGTCTGTTGACCTCACTCTCCGAAATCTTTTTCGCTTCTTTCTCTCTCTACTCCGAATATCCAACGGGAGTTGTTGGGGCACCTCTCTCGTTTCATTCGTTACACTTGTTCTCTCGCCGTTGGCTGGTTCCAAATCGGGCTGTTCATTGGCGGTTAATTTTCCCTTACCACCGGCTAAGGCTGGAACTTCATTAGCGAGTCAGCTGCAAAGTACGGCGAGTACAAAAGTCTATGCGGTCTCCTCTGATCCTGGAAGCGGCGGAACTGAACCTCTGATCTGGGGTTCGTTATCTGCGCCCTGCCGGTTGGCCGCGAATCCTTCTCGCTTTTCCTCCGCGGCGAAATCCAACTCTTGACCGTCGGCTCGTTAACTTTCTGTCCGGTGCGCTGAGGACATTTTGTCTTTCGTCCTTTCAACTTCACCGCCGAGCGCTTGCTTTGCTTCCGTCACAAAGTGGTGGGAAAGTTTGAAGAGAGGGTGTAAGATTAGGTGTTCACCACCTCATCTGACAGCAGTTGTTCTCGGACCTTTCCCTTTGGGATTGATCCCGGAACGTGGCCAATAACCCGCTGAGTTGCTCCAGTGCGACATTAATTAATTACCTACCGCTACTTGGACGAGCAATGTTAAAATAACGTTGATATATGTTTAAGTACATATACTCGATGTTATTCGTTTAGAGCAGATAGTGGGGGAGATTAATTGAAGAAATATCGGTATAAAAAGCGGTTCTGATGAGAAAGCAGATGATCTTGGGAACATTCATTGATTGAAAGGTGGTAAGTTTGCTTAGAGAAGAGGGCTGCCTTACACAACATCATGTGCAACGGTGATTATTTATTTCACCGTGTGCACCTGTAGTCACACTACACACATCGAACCGGTAACCCATTTCTGCCCAGACGAGTGTTAGGGTATCTAAAGCAAGTGCAGTGATAGTGGTTGCGATACGCTGGTTCAACTCCGCTGGATCAACAGGAAGAGGAGGGTTAAATACGTTATCCTTTATGTTGCCCCAAAGAAAAAAATCGCTTGGTGTTAAATCAGGGCATCTGGGTGATCATTGGGTTAGTGGCATGCTGTAGTCGGCGCTTCGTCCAATCCATCGGTGAAGAAGATGTTAATAGAAGTAATTTCGCATGTCACCTGACCTGTGTTGTGGTGCACCATCCAATTGAAGAATAAAGTTTTCAGACTTTATTATCCAATTGGATGAATGAAGTTTTTGACGACATCTGCTGATACACACTCGGTCGTCCTGGCTTTGGAACTGTGCACAAACAGCGAATGAATTTTCTGGTTGGAGGTTCTTCTCCAAATCGTGATTGAAAATGCCGTTGCACAACGGTGACCGATTCCGTTTGCTCAATTCAAGAACGCAAAGCGCCTTCTCCACTACAGACGCAGTCATTTCCACTCACTAGTCACGTGACACGCTCTCTATCGACCACGTCACTTCGCTCGGGAGGGAGACACAAGCTTTATGAGTATACCTAGCTAACAGTTTGCATTTTGGACAGTGTCTTAAACTGTTCCTGTTTTACAGCATCTAGAAACTGTATACGTAATACGTTTTACGTTATCGAACACATTATTGAATGACATTAGAGCTCCCACGCCTTTACAGGTAGCCTGAAATATTTGTTAAAATTAAAAAAAAAGTGAATTGTTGATATTCTAGAACATAACATTTATGCTCTCATTTTTCTCTTACGTCCTACTGTCCTGATTGGGACGATTAACTCAATTTGCAAAATGACCACTGGCGATTTTTTTATCTTTATTAGTCATATTTTAAAGTTTTACATGACTCAAAAATTCAGGAAGTCATCTGGTAACGGTGAGAAACTGCAAAACTAGGTGAAATTGGAAGTTGGCCAACATAACTCCAATTTTCAAAAAGGGAATACAAAGTGATCCGGGCAACTATAGACCAGTAAGTCTAACATCAGTAATTTGCAAAATATTTGAATCTCTGTTAAAAAAGCATATAATGTTATACTTGGAGGAGGGGGGACTGTTATCAGAGAATCAGTATGGGTTTAGGAAGGGCAGATCCTGCTCTACAAACCTTTTGAAGTTCTACGAAAAAAATTACTGAGGAGCTGGATAATAAGAGCAGTGTGGATATCATGTACATAGATTTTCAAAAGGCTTTTGATAAAGTACCTCATGAGGCATTACTGTTTAAATTGGAAAGGCTGAGGATTCAGGGAAAAACATTAATATGGATAAAGAATTGGTTATTGGGTAGAAAGCAGAGAGTGCAGGTAAAAGGAAATTATTCACAATGGACAGAAGTTATAAGTGGGGTGCCTCAGGGATCAGTTTTGGGACCAATTTTATTTATAATTTTCATAGATGATATAGGTCACAGGGGATCAAGAATAGAATCAGTATATTTGCAGATGACTTAAAAATATGGGGGACAGTGGATACCAAGTTACAGATAGAAAATTTACAAGGAGATTTTGATAAGATATCCGAATGGGCTGTAAAATGGGGTATGTCATTTAATGTAGGGAAATGTCAAGTTCTGCATATGGGTTACAGGAACAGTGGAGCCGAGTACTGTCTGCAGGGAGTAAAGGTAAAGGAGGGAGAAACAGTCAAGGATCTTGGGGTGATAATTCACAGGGATTTTAAAATGGGTCACCAATGTTCAGCTGCAGGTAAAAAGGCTAATAGGTTATTGGGGTATATTAAAAAGACTGTAACTTCAAGGGATAAGAATATAATCTTGCCATTATATAAGGGTTTAGTAAGACCACATCTAGAATATGCTGTACAATTCTGGGCTCCATATATGAGAAAGGACATAGAATCAATTGAAAGGGTTCAGCACAGAGCTACAAAAATAATAAAGGGGCTAGCAAATTTCGACTATAATGAACGTTTAAGTAAGCTAAACATGTATACACTGGAAAGAAGAAGAAGGAGGGGGGATTTGATTCAGCTTTTCAAGTTTGTAAAACAAGGGGACACAGAGGGCTTAAATTTCAATAGGGATAACAGAACAAGGGGCCATGGGTATAAATTGAATAAGACACATTTTAATTGGGATTTAAGGAAAAACTACTACTTTAATAGGGTAATAGACAGTTGGAACGCGTTGCCAGAAAATATAGTTAATTCAAAGGGAGTGTACGAATTTAAGACACAATTGGATAGTCAGTGGGAATTGGAGAATTCATAAACAAAGGACCAGCCTTGTTGGGCTTGAGCCTGTAGCTGGTCGTCAATATTTGTATTTGTATTTGTATTTGAAACAATAAAATAAATGACCGATGGGATGTACTCAGTGATGTAAAATGCTCGGGTATTTATTTTAGAGGGTAAATATTCTGGGTATTTACCCAAAATGCATATTTTAGTGTTTTTTGACGTTTTTTATTACATTTTTAACGACTAATTTACTCACAAACAATTCATTCATAACAAATGATGACTAAATAGATTAATATCAAAGAGATTAAAATGGAAGAAATAAATAAATAAATAGAAGTTTATTAATCATCTTAAAAAGTCAGTATTTTAAGGTGATCATAGAATAGTTTATTAGTCTAAACCTTTTCAACGTGGTTTAAAAAAGTATACATACTGCAATACAAGTAGACAAACACACAATTATTATCTTTTATATAGAATGTACGTTTCCGATCGGCAGAAGTAACCTGAAACTGCACGCACATGCTCATTCTATTTCATTAGAAAGTCGATGAGTAGAAAAAACTTGCGATGAAGTTATGAAACATCATCAAACACATAAAATATTCAACGACGCAAAACGTAAAACAGTTCATCGATTGAGGTTTTCAAAATACATCATGCTTGAAAAATCAAGGACAAGTAATAGTTTTCACTTGGTATTTTATCACAAATTGTATCACAAATTTGGTATTTTGTTGTAAGCATATATTTATTCAGCCTACCGATTTCCACTATTTTCAGTTCGCAGTGACCGTTTCTTTAACAGAAAACCCATACAGCGGAGGACTATAGCATTATCTATAACATTCTATAGCGTTATCAACGAACGCAAGTATATGTTTTTGTGTTTATTAAACACTAGCCACTGCGTGGCCAGCACGGCATTGCCCGTGTCAGTTCTTTTCGTGGGGTCAGGTGGGACCACTGCTCGCTAACCCCCTGTGATTGTTACGTATTCCCATTTGGTTTGCGAAGCATAACATTCGTAGGACAACAGCCATAACGGCGTTGCCCGTGGTGTTAATTGTGGGTGGGAAAAGTGGTATGGGAATTCGTTGCCTATTGGATAACAGCCATCATGGCGTTGCCCGTGCTTCGCAAACCAACACCACGGGTAACGTACATTGTCAAATTCGAATTGCGTAGAGATCCAATCGGCGTGACGTCACAATCTCTTGCGAAAATATAATATTTAATTGAAAAATTATTTACAAAAAGGGAATCAAATGTATAAGGTGTAAAATTTTCCGCAGATTTTAAATCCTTTGAAGTTTTCAATCTATCTTTAACGATCCAGATTTTACAAAAAAGAACAAATCAATGCCAATCAAAATTGTTTTACTTGTTTCGCTTTCCTTGGCTGGAATCGTATATAGCGCAGAAAATGGATTTCTCCAACGCGAAGGTTGCGTGACGCCACAATCTCTTGCGATAATGTAAAGGATATTTATTCAATTTAAAAATTATTTTTTTAAAGAAAATCATATTTTTGGTAATGTTGGTGATGGTAATTTTGATTAACGTCGTACTAAAGCAGCACAACGGGCTATTGACGACGGTCCGGGATCAACAACTTTGGGGAAAGATCAAACACCACCACGTAATTTTGAACCACGGGCAGATGACATATTTTTAAGTATCGATCTAATGTGAAATTTTCCGCAGATTTCAAATCCGTTCAAATTCTTACTCTATATTTAATGATATAGAAAGAACTACATAACTATAGTTAAAACTTTATTTCTTTTTAATTCGGCTTAAATCGTTCCTCCGCAAAATGAAACGGAAAAAAAAAATTTAGAATCTGCCATCTCTTCATGGTGTTGCCATTCTAAAAAAAAAAACAATAATAATTAAATTCCATTAAATTCATTTTTAATGTTCTAGATGGAATTTTAAAATTCGGGCTTGTAGTACAAAAATTGCAAAAAATTTGAACTACCAGTGGGCCAAATCCCATTACTGTAAGTGCCATAGATTCGTCAGGAACGTGCACATATCAAAGAGACAAATATTTCCTTTTATAATAGTAGAGATTACCAGCACATAATATTCTGAAAAATGCGATTCCTTGAATTAAATTACTGTTGAGTTCTAAATTGCACGCATATTATCAAGCATCCAAAGCAAACGTAGATAAATTTCAATTCTCGTATAAGTTTCAACAAAAAGTTCTTCTCTCCTCTATCATCTCCAAGACAAGGACGCGATGCCAGTATCGATTGAAACTGTAAATACACTACAAAAAATAACATCCTATTTAACCACGCATTGATGTATTAGAAAAGGCAAAACTCGTAATAAACACAATGTGCAAGAAATAATTTTTTCTGACTTCAACCAACACAGAAATTTATTTTAAAATTCGCAGAAAATAGTTGTTCAAATGTACATCTGCGTCATTAACAGATTTTCAACGAAAAATGTATTACATGATTCTGGACTCCACTTCTGAATGTCTCTAATGATGGTGTCCATGATGATGGTGCCCGTGATGATGGTGGTGCCCATGATGATGATCATGATGTTCGTGATGATCGTGATGGTGATCATGGTGGTGATCATGGTGATGGTCGTGGTGCTCGTGATGATCATGATGATGGTCATGGTGCTCGTGGTGGCCATGGTGATGGTCATGATGTCCATGATGATGGTGTCTCGCCTCCTCTGCAGCAACAGGTTTGCCAGAGGCAAATTCGCATAGGACAATCAAGCAGGTCAGTGTTAAGACAACGGTGATTGGGTGCATTGCGGATGAAGGTGGTTCACGGAGAACGAAAAACTTATTATTCAGGGAACGTTTTCCTTGTGTGAATATTGTCCAAGTTTGGATCAAAGCTTATATATACAATGGGGAAACAAAATATAAAAATGCGTGGTGCTGAAAATCAGTGGTACGGTTACGGACCACTACTGCCCGACAATAGATTAACAGTGTGGTTAAAGAAAGACAGCTACCCTTAATTTTAGTATTGCAGTAGATCGTAATAGATTCACTTTATAGAATTGTATGCCAAGGCCGATTCTCGGAGTTGTAAAAAGAAATGTCGACTAACTACCACCGTTTCATCTCACTCTTTTTTAGGTATAGAGGAATGCTATCTGAAGCGGAACCGAAGCCTGTGTTGTGACATCGATTGTTTGGACCCCGGTAACGTCAAGACGAATCGCGGTTGCATAATTTTCAATCCATTATTTTGTAATCACCAGCTGTGTTGCAAAAATGTTGCGATTGATTCATTACTACCGGATGCATAAAAACTCTTGTGTATTTCGGATACTTTAAAAAAAATTCAAATTGATGCGACTGGTGTTTCGGAATTGAAAAAAGAGTGCTGAAAATAGAAATGATATGGTTGATTTCCTATTTCATTTCACTTGAATTGTTTTTCTTTCATTTGTATCGGAAAAAGTAGCAAAAGAGAATTTAAGTTTTGACAAAAGTAAATTATTACTGAAATATTGCTTGATAATTATATTAATAAGCTACTAGAAGACCCACGCATAGATCTGCACTGAAATTTCTCATTTGTAACTATCAATAAATGCACTGTTATTATTCGCATTTGATACCTTTTTAAATACATTATAAATTATACTAGCCACTGCTTGGCCAGCACGGCGTTGCCCGTGACCGTTCTTTTCGTAGAGTCAGATGTGACCACTGCTAGCTAACGCTCGCCAACCCCGGTGATTGCAACGCATTCCCATTTCGTTTGCATCATAAACCAACACCACAGGCAACGCCGTGATGCCCATATATTAATTTAAAAATATTTTAGATTAAAATTTAAAAATTGGGTTGGACACATTAAACCTTACTGATACTGAAAACATTAAAAAGATAAAACAATAATTTTAAGAATGAGTTCCGCAGGTTTTAAATCCGTTGAAACTTTCACTCTTTTTTTATAGATCGCAAGGAAAGAAAACCTCAAATAGTCTTTGTCCGTGACATCGCTAGCAAGAAAGTCATACTAATCAACAACGTAAATCAAAACACGCTTGAATCGGAAAACTTGGCATGGTTGCTAAGGCTTTTGGACGAAAAACGCTTGTGACGTCAGCGGTCGAAAATCGTATAATCATCGCCTTTATTCAATGACGTCACATTCCGGAGAGAAGAAAGAAAGATAATAAACTAATAAATTAATTTTAAAATTCAGGCTGGACACAAAAATCGAAAAAATTTCGGACTACCTGAGTGCCAAATTTTATTATTGTAAGTGGCATATATTCGCCAGGACAGTACACATCCTACAGAGACACAAAGACAAACACTTCCTTTCATTATAGTAGAGAAAAGCATCGGTATATGTGGCCTTTCACCTCCTGCATCCTATAAAATAATCCGTATGGTTATTGCCATATATGACTATGTGTTAGATTCGTACCCTTGTATTATAGATAATATGTAATAGATTTATTTAGCAACCATACCTAAACAACGGTCAGTGATCTCTGGTATGTAAGCACACACATGATTGACTAAACTGTTTTGTTCTTCAAATTTTCAATTTTCAAAATTCAAATTTTCATGAAGTCTTACCAGTTGTGACCAGGTGAACGTTTCTTTAAAAAATATTTTGCATTTGGATGAATGTAACAAACTTGGTAATCAAAACTGACTAGAGAATATTCTTCTCCAGAATAGTATAGCCTTTTTGCTGATATGTTACTTAAAGTCGGGAAAAATCGATGAATGAAGGACAAATTTACTCCTATCATGTGTGTCATGCGTTTAGTGAGCAAGATACCAGATGTAAATGATAATGTTCATTCTGGAATCCATGACCTTTCAAAGAAATCTTTTTCATGGTTACCATGATTCATAAAGAAACAGTAATATCAACGCTCACAAATGGAGAAGTTGGGAAAGTTAATGACTTGGTTCTCTCTAAATTCAATACAGATTTATTTCACAATGCACAATATTGGGTAGTGAAGAAGCTATTCAATATCCAATGTGACGTGAGGAACATTATGCAGATTTTGACGAGGCCCTTTTTATAAGATCAATTTTGTGTTTTGCATAGTTGTTATTCTTTAGATCAGAGGTTCTCAAATTTTTTCTGTCACGGAGCACCTTTGGAATTGGAAATTCAACGCGGAGAACTGAATTTTATCTCGCAGCTATATACTGGGTTTAGTAAATAGTACGACGAAATAGCATGGACAATACAAGGTAGTTTCGTCATTTAAGCTTGCAGGACATTATATTTCACCGCTTAATTTTTTTTTGTCTGCACTAATTTCTCATTGCAGACGGAAAACAAACAAATGAAAAAGACATTAAGATAAATTCAGGGCAAATTTTGCAGATCCACAATTTGTTATTTAATTAATTTGGCATTATTACATTTGTTACAAATATTTACTTGGTTTTGTGAAACATAAATTTAATAAGGATGAGGCTGATTTGATTTGCACAATGAGATTATATCTGGCAGAATTTCGGATAGTTGCAACTGAATATCTTACTCAACATTGGGACGTGATCTGTATTTTATTTTAGTAGCGGCGTATGCGGAGAATCCTGTTTTGTATAAATAAGTGGTTGCGATAGCAGGAGAATAAGTTTCGCTTTATCTGGAAGGATTTTAAATTCATCTTTTAGCGTACACCAAAAATCTGAGATTGATTTCTCAGTTTCAAACTTTAATCTTATCGCTGTATCTGATATCAAATCAAGCAAGCATTCATATTCCTGTGATGTCAGAGAGGATGTTTTGTTTGGATAAAGAGTATGATGTTACAACCCAAAAAGTTTTCTTTTATGTTTTCATGCAATCCTTTTGGAAAATAAGTGTTCAAAGTATCAATCAAACGCAAGACATGAACTTCAAACTCGTTTAAGATATCAAATAGAATATCTGATTAAAGTTCTTCTCTAAATCTTTTTGTTAGTGGTAAACAATCCAGGCTTCCGTTTTTAATCGACTCTACCCATTACTTCAGTTTCTTTTTTAATTCCTCCACATTATCAGTAGCGTTAAAAACAGTTGCTTCTTTTCCTTGAAGTGAGAGACATAAATCATTAACTCTCTTTTGTTAATATATCTGCCAAATAACCCAATTTCATTAGCCAACGATCATCATACAACTTCTCCCTCAAAGCAAAATCATTGTCACTCATGAAGATTCTGACTTCATTCCTTAGTTCAAAGAGGCGCTTTAAACTTTCATCACGGGGGAGCTACCTTATTTCTGTGTGAAGAAGTAAAGGCGTATGCAGACTCCCATGTCATCACATAAGATTTTAAACAACCTGGTATCTTTAGATCGTGATTTAAAAAAAAAAAAGATTACTTTAACAGTTTCAACCAGCACTTCTTTTATAAAAAAGGTGGCATTTTTTTCATTGCAAGAGCATGTCGGTGAAGTACGCAGTGGCTACTGCTGCATCCCGTGGCTTTTTCTTTTATTTTTGCGATTGCACCAGACACCTTACCAGTCATAGCTTTCGCTCCATCTGTGCACACATCAGCATAGTTATTCCACAAGATGCTATTCTTCGCGAAAAATTCATCTTATAATTTAAATATTTTACTGCCATTTGTGGTTGTCGGTAATGGCTTGCAGAGAAGTAAATCCTCTTGAAAATAGTCCAAATATGGAAAGTGCACATATACCATCCATTTCCATGATTCATCCATTTTAAGTGAAAATTTAATGGATTCTATACGAGAAATTAAAGTAGCTTTTTCACATTCTCTGCAAAGTCCCAGATTCGTTGCGTGATTGTGTCATTTGACAAAGGAATTGTGTCTATCACTTTTGCAGCCTTTACGTCAAACATGCATTCGATAATATCTTTTACTCGAGGTTTGATAAGGTTTTTCAGTAACAGTATGGACTTTGCCAGCTTGAGCAATTCGGTAACTGACTAAGTAAGATGCCATCAAAACCTTTTCGTTGACAGCTTTTGAATGTTACGATACATATTTCAGACTTTCCTGAATTCAATATACTTCCTTCTGAAAAAATCGGTTTATCCTTACATTATGTATGGACCCCATCAAAATGACGACTTATTTTTGCTGGAAGCATTGAACTGTTCGGCAAGACTTTGCCACAAATCACGCACTGAGGTTTATTAATGGTGGTCTTAGCGAACCCAATATCCAAATAAGAATTATAATACTTTCGTTTTAATTTTTTTAAACTTTGGAACTTGTATCCGAGGAAGAAGAACTATGCAACTTGTACGATAGTTCAAGTAGTTCTTTTGCATCCACAGGCAATGATTGATCCGTAAAACCAGCTTGTACACAGCAACTGTAAATATAATACAGTTACTGCTGTTTTTAAATATAATACTTTTTATAATTTTTTTTAAATAAAAGAACTAAATATCTTAATATATTTGGGGTGCTGTGTCCCCTCAAAGCTCGAATAAAAATAAAACGAGTACATACCTCTTAGATGTTGATGCTTCTACGTCTATTCCAATTGATTTGGTGAAAGTTTTGATATTTTTAAGAACCCCGTCTCCAGCCAGCGATCCATTGAAAGAACATCGATGTTGTTCCCCGTATCATTAATTTAGTATTTGAAGAAACCTCCTCAAGACAGATATTTTGTCAACAAAACAAAAAATCTGAGAAGCTACAGAAAATTGATTTTTAAAAATAATAAATTTCTTATAATGAACTTTATAATTTGTCGTTTTCCAATGAATGTTGATTAAATGCAACGGATTGGAGAACTGAGTAAACCACCAGTTTTATATATAATAAAACATTTTCCGATAATCCTGGAAAGGTGCCGAAGCTTGTAATTGTTTCTGCAAAAGCGGAGACAGTCGAGTTCGGCCTCTGTCTGGCTCCGTGTTGCCTGGTTCTGTGTTGTCTACTGGTGTTGCCTTTTGACGTAAATTTGTTTAGTCGACTGGGGGACACATTGAATGCCGGCTACCTTTTTATAATCAATGTTTCACCTAGTTGGTGATAAATCTTTTATACTCGATTGTTTTTTCTTACACACCGAGAGCGCAAAAGGTCATAATATTAAAATATCTTTGTCCCATTTTTTTCGTAAAAGATATTTTTAATTTTAAACATGTCCTACTTTTTTGGGAAGCACTGGGAATTGTTTTGAGAAACGCTGCTTTAGATTATTTAACCTTCCAGGAGCTTAAGCTTCCCTCGAGTCGAAAACCATCTTGTAACGGTCAGGGCCGGTCCAAGAAAAATGTATTACAGATGCGAGATGATGATTTGGCACTCTACCCACACACCCATTCCCTGGCGTTGCCCGTGAACTTGGTGTTGGTTTGCCATCTCGTCTTAGGACGAACACCTTCTTACCAAGAACTTGTTTGATCCGCAATACTTCAGCGTTCGTAAGATCAGACCCAAGTGATCGTTATATTCATCGTTATAAGTGATTCAGAGAGCAAAAAATGAAATAGTAATTTGATATTAATCAATTTTAAGCTATATTTCAAAAAGTGGCAAAGCATTTATGCAAAAAGTTGCATTTATGCAGAAAGTTGCATTTATGTTGCGGTTATAACTCGCTTACAATGCACCCCATGAAGGAGTAATTTTGGTTTTAGCAGCGTAGCAGCGTAACATGCGGCGTAGAACGTGTGAAAAAAAAGTTGCATGTGTTGCAAATAGCTGCCCTATTAATAACCTTCGAATACTGAAGCCCAAAATCCCCCCCGCCGACTAGACTATTTAAATATTTTGTTATTGTCGTTATCATATCATCGTCGGAAAAAAAGCAGAAATTCTGCCGTCTCTGTGTGGACAGCGTTTTTTAATGAGAGGTTTTTACTGCGCCAACCGGGTCCCCTTTATAAAAGGTGCCCTTGGCGAGGACCAGAGGGCCTTCATACTAGGGATGCGACATCGATGTTTTATAATAAAAAAATATCGATGTATTTGACATTGATGTATTGGAGCCTATGTTTTTTTAAGATCGATATTTTTCTTGTCGATGTTTTTACGCTGTCGATGTTTTATTTTTAAATAAAAAAAGTATCACTATAAAAATAAAAAAAAAAAAGCAAGTTGCATAATTTTTATAATTAGTAAATTGAACATACTTTTAGACCAAAGTGATCAAGGGTGAAAAGTAGGGGTGCGATATCGATTACGATGTTTTATAAAAACTTTGTTGTATTTTCCATCGATTTATTGGAGCCGATGTTTGTTTAACATCGATGTTTTAGCATTGTCGATGTTTTTACGTTTTCGATGTTTTATTTTTGAATGAAAAAAGTACCATAGTTAAAATAAAGAAAAATAACCATGCAACTAAGTATTTGTCAGTGATGGCGACATCCGTCCCATCAGAAAGAGTTTTTCCCCTAACTGGTGAAAAAATAAGTCGGTTTAAGGTAGAGAAAGTTAACAAATTTATTTTTTTACTAACTGTAAATAACAAATATTGGGGCCTATAATTATTAAAGGCCCAATATTTTTTATTTACAGTAAATAAAAAATAAGCTTGTTGTGTCCCCCCCCATAAGTTGATAAATAATAAATAATAACTAACAATAATTATTGCTATGTATCTACCTAATTATACTTATAGTTGGTAGTACCTATGTCAAATTGTTGTAAATATTATTTTCTTTTATATTATTCAACTTAAAAATAAAAGATTTGTTAATTCATCTTATTAAATGTTTGACTTTGTATTGACAGTTGAAAAAAATCTTACCTATAAATTAATAAACACGGCAAATGACAAACTAAATACCCCCCCCCCTCCCGGCGAACAATAATGTTTGAGATTGCTAAACCAGTTTTACAAAATGTGAAAAAAAAAGTTTAAATACACTGAAGTTTAAAAACATCGATGATTTTGGGGCGGTGTATTACCAACATCGATGTTTTAATTTTCAACATCAATGTTTTGCTGTCGATGTCGCATCCCTACTTCATACGTCACATACCGGCGCTGCTGTCTTGGATGTGCCTCTGACTGACCCTGGTAATGGCCAACCACTGATGCAAAAATCTGTTCCAAACTGTCACATACTCTAGACAAGAGAATTTTAATTTTTTCTATTTAGATCTTAATGGAACAATAAGATCCTAGCAGTAATAGGATCTTTGGAGTAATAAGGCACATTTGCCTCGATGAGGTATTTCGACATAAGCAAAACTGACCAGATCTTAGACGAGAGATTTCTTCGAAACTCTTTGGAGGGTTAACGTAAGATTATTTCGTAAGAAATGATCGAAAATCTAAGAAACGAATTTAACCGAGAGCTTCTCAAATTTACTTGCTCATTATCAAAAAATGGTTAGACAAACTGACATGAAACTACACGCTACGATTTAGATTGGAAATTTTATGTCAAAATTGGGTGTTGCTTTTGGAAATTTACCAAATCCGTGGTCAATTTGATATGAAGGAGATTTGATTGGAAAAATTTCATACATGCGATTTTATAAATGTTCTTTCTTATCGAATGGAACCTTTCAATATACGACACTGTGAAGTGATTCACCAATACATAGGGTGAATAGGGAGCTGTTTGTTCTTATCTGTAGCTAAATGTTCTGTTGAAAGGATTTTTTAATCATGTCGGTTGAATTGACATTGAAAAAATTTCCCCTAGATATGTTTTCACTACAAATGAAAAGAAAACGCATTACACAAAATTCTGAAACTTTATTTCAATAAATAAATAATTATTCTTTCATAATATTTGTTACGAGATAGGAAAGTAAAGATTGTGGGTGTTATCACCTCTTATCAGATTGCAACTATTTCACTGAATTGTTTCGTAGAAAATAATTTAGGTAGGAAATATAAGTTCTATCACAGTTTTCTTTTTATGTGTTGATTGCGTCGAAGTTTCAGAGTAAAGACACGAAGAGCTTGTTCGCATTGAGCAAATGTTATCTTTGAGAGATAATAGACGATGAATGTGATGTTGAAAACAGTGGATTTTATTGTCTATATAAGCTTTTTTTTTTAACTTTTTAATCTTTACTCATCTGCTATTCTGTTTTTTTTCTTTTTTTATCTGTGTTGACGAATTTCTTTAATTTTGGGAATGTTACAGTTGATGTGCACCAATATTCTGTTATTATACAGTAAAAGTTAAAAGCCCTGAAAATATTAAAAATTATAGGTAATTGTAACACATTAACCGTTGTGACGTTGTTGAACCATACGTAGTATTTTGTATATTAACATACTTTTAATCCAATCTCCTCAAGCAGTTTACGTTTGAGTACACATGCTTCTCAAACACGATGTACAATTCGACTCGACGAGGAAACAGATGATTGGTTGCATTGCGTTTTATGGCACAAGGACCATATTTGGCGAAATTGCTTCAAATGGAACACAAACAGTATCAAGTAATGGACAAACACACGAAAAGTCACAAAGTTTTACTGACACGAAAGAGAGAAATATATACAGGGAGGAATCGAACCTGCGCCACCTACAGGTTGCTAGCACAGCTGACGAACCCACTCGAGTTCCAAGAAAACAGATGACCTTTGGAAAGTTCATTTCGAGAAAGGTAGTAGGCTTGTCAGGAGAAAAGGGTTGCCACGCGCAAATTCATGCATTTTGCTTGACATGGATGATCATTTGTTTCACCGACTAGTAATTACTGTTATCCCTTACGGCACCAACCGATATTGGAAGATCCGATAACCCGCGCAAAAGACGTCAAATATGAGAACTTCTTGTCTACGTTGAGCTGCCCTCTAACCTCACGAAGAAACTCGTTCCCATCCACTTGACTCAAAAACAACTATAAAATCAAAATAAATTATATTACAAAAAAAAAATCAAATCAACCAAGTTGGAGTTGTCCGATTGCGATTAAAATGGGTGGATGTGAAGAACATACGAGTATATAGAAGAATAAACGATTCAAATGTCAGCACAATTAAATGATGTATTTCAGTTTGACTGTTACAAAGGGAGGAAGTCAATGAGGCGTTGGTTCACCTCTGGCCTAGATGCGTCACCCGGTGTGGCATAGACTGAAAAAGTTCCCGGATGGTGTCCTGCGGAATTTCTTACCGTCTCCAACCGTCAGGCTAAATGGTCAACATTCCGGGATGGTTGCAATCACCTTCCCATAACGTCCCAAATGTGCTCTATAAGAGAGAGATTAGGAGACCTAGCTGGCCGAGGAAGTGTTGGGAAAGCTTGAAGACAATTCATAGCAACACGTGACGTGTGCGGCCGGGCATTATCTTGTTGAAATGTAAGTCCTGGGTGTGGCAAAAGGAACGATAACACAACCGGTCGTAGAATGTCGTCTACGTACCGCTGTACTGTAAGTGTTCTAGAAATGACTACCAAAGGGGTTCGGCTATCAAAGGAGATGGCACCCCAGACCCTACCGCCCTGTTGTGGGCATGTGTGGCGTGCTATAGTAAGGGAAGGAACATCGCGCTGCCCTGGACGACTACAGACAGGTCTGCGTTTGTAGTTAGGACACAGTTGGAAACAGGACTCGGCACTCAAGACTATACGTCCCCAGTGAACGCCGTTCCGAGTTGATTGAGCCCGGCATCACTGTAATTTGGCACCTTCTTGGTGCGTCGATTTATTTTGTTATGGAGTGTATTAGGCATCTATGCCCATAAATAATAAAATTTAAATTTAAAGTGACACTCCATACATTGAATTTTTAATTTTTACGATGATTTTATAAATTACTTTTCTTTCTGACTTCAAGAAGACAAGGTTTTGGTTTGACGTGACTGCGTAAAGTTATCCATGAGAAATTTGATTGAGTTTTTTTTAGAGCCAAATTTTTGCCCATGCTGTACCAAACGCAAATCTGACAACGTCAAGTAATGGACATACACACCCATATAGAAAGTTTTACAGACATAGAATGCAGAAAACAACAAAGGAAGAATCGAATCTGCCTCACTTACAACTCGCAGGTTCCTAGAGTAGTGGTCAAATCCACTGAGTCAAGTATTCCATGCGAAAAAAAATTATCTCCTTAGGTCAACACTAGCCATGATAAGTGCCTGTGCTTTATTTATAGTCATAACAAATCAGACTCTTATCGGGAATTGGACTCGTTTGAATGTTAATGTAAATACGGTGGAATCAGTGGATGGTAACGGTAATTTTAATTAACGCCGTACTAGAGCAACACAACGGGCTATTGACGACGGTCCGGGATCAATCCAGTAAGGGAAAGATCCGAGGACACGACCACGAGGCAACACCTGAGCTGGCACCCCACACTCCAAACTTCCACACCAACCCAACGTTAGGACTTTCAGCCACGACAGATTTAAGGTGCACGAGCCGCCTCTACACCATACGCTTACTAACATTCATGCACTAACCTGGATTCGAAACAAGAACCTTCCTATCTAGAGGCTAACACCTTAACTACCAGACCGGATGGTCGGCGGAATCAGTGAAATTAAAACCGTTTTTCCTGTACTACAGCCAGCCTAATGTAGATTGTAGTTTCAATCAAAAAGTTTTATTTGCAATCGTATCCCATTTCAGAACTTCGATGGATTTAGATCACGTTATATTATAATAGGAGTCCATCGCTTTGAAAATGGGCTTGTGGGGTAATAAGCAGGAAGAATTGAAAGAATTTTGAAATTCTGTTGGGTAATGAATTGTTTCTTTACTATCCCCTATTGTGTCTAATGAGTAATAAACCTTATTCTGGGAACGGAATTTGAGAGAACCAAGCGGCAGACTTTCCCAACTTCTTCACCTGTTGGTGATAATACACGTGAGCGCGTATAAGCTATCATTGTACTTAATTTTTATTACGTGCGTGCAACTGGCTACTAGGCTATTGGCATTTTTTCAATATGGCTTCCAAAAGAAAGAATTTATCATTTCCTAAAAAAAATTAATTGATTGAAAAATTTAAAAATTCCAATCTTTCAAAAGCTGCTAGGCAAATTCGATACCCCGGACGACATTAAACAACATTTTAGCAGCCAAATTTTTCTCCTCAAATGTTCAAATCTGCGATCAAGAAAGAAAACGTCAGCGCTTGTCACCTTATGAGAATGTGGATTCTGTCATGGATTAAATATGCACTATCACAAAATGCTCCTATATCCAGGAATGTTTTGAAAGAAAAGTCCTTGGAATTTTCTAAGGAACTTGGCGAGTCAAGTTTCGTTGCTAGCAATGGCTGGCTACAGCGATTTAATTCAAGACATAATGGGGTTCTGCATATGGGTTACAGGAACAGTGGAGCCGAGTACTGTCTGCAGGGAGTATAGGTAAAGGAGGGAGAAACAGTCAAGGATCTTGGGGTGATAATTCACAGGGATTTTAAAATGGGTCACCAATGTTCAGCTGCGGGTAAAAAGGCTAACAGGTTATTGGGGTATATTAAAAAGACTGTAACTTCAAGGGATAAGAATATAATCTTGCTATTATATAAGGGTTTAGTAAGACCACATCTAGAATATGCTGTACAATTCTGGGCTCCATATATGAGAAAGAACATAGAATCAATTGAAAGGGTTCAGCACAGAGCTACAAAAATAATAAAGGGGCTAGCAAATTTCGACTATAATGAACGTTTAAGTAAGCTAAACATGTATACACTGGAAAGAAGAAGAAGGAGGGGGGATTTGATTCAGCTTTTCAAGTTTGTAAAACAAGGGGACACAGAGGGCTTAAATTTCAATAGGGATAACAGAACAAGGGGCCATGGGTATAAATTGAATAAGATACATTTTAATCGGGATTTAAGGAAAAACTACTACTTTAATAGGGTAATAGACAGTTGGAACGCGTTGCCAGAAAATATAGTTAATTCAAAGGGAGTGTACGAATTTAAGACACAATTGGATAGTCAGTGGGAATTGGAGAATTCATAAACAAAGGACCAGCCTTGTTGGGCTTGAGCCTGTAGCTGGTCGTCAATATTTGTATTTGTATTTGTATTTGTATTTGTATAACCTATCCTTTAAAAAATTGTGCGGAGAAACTGCTGATTTTGACAATAGTTCCTTAAAAGAATGGAAAGATGTAGTGTTGCGGGACATTCTAGAAATATATGAATTTGCCAACGTCTTCAACGTTGATGAATGCGGACTTTTTTATCGGATCTTGCCAGGCAGAACTCTTTGTTTCAAAGGTGAAACATGTGTAAGGGGAAAGAAAAGTAAGGAACGCATAACCGTGTTGTGAGCTGCAAATATGGATGGATCAAAGAAAATTATTCCTTTGGTGATTGGAAAATTTCTTAAGCCTCCGTGTATGAAAAATTGCAAATATTTGCCTCTCTTCTATGATGCTAATTCAAAAGCATGGACGACGGACATCTGAGAAAAACCCCTAAGGAGGTGGGATCGAAATTTTTCAAAGCAGAACAGGAAAGTTGCATTAATTGCAGACAACTGTACTGCTCACTGCACTGTTGATGGCTTGAAATCAATTGAACTCATTTTCTTGCCTCCAAACAGCACGTGTGTATCGCAGCCTATAGATCAAGACGTAAACCAATACTTCAAGGCTACCTATAGAAAGCTTTTCTACAAGATATGATCTCTGCTATTGACCGAAAAGAACAATTGCAAGTGTCGGTGTTAAATGCAATCTTTTATATCGACCAAAGTTGGAATATGGTGTCGCAGAAAACCATTGCAAATTGCTTTCGACATACTGGATTTCACAGTTCTCCAGAGTATGAAGAATTATCGGAAGACGCCAATAAAGATTTCCCCTTAACTGAACTGGCAGAAAACCTGCGGAATCGCGGTTATGCAATTCCAGACCAAAATCTGTATGCAAAAATTGTTGAAGATCTCGCTACTAAGAAGCTTCAATACAAGATATTGTTTCTAATGCAGGGCTCTAAATACCAGGGTGCACAGGTGCACTGTGCACATGAAAGTAAAATTATGCACCTAATTTTTTCCCGCTAGGTGCACGCAGTACACCTAACGCTAAAAAAAGGGGAACGTGTTTTATGTTATTTTGATGTTTGAACAAAATATTAGTATCGACCTCTCTCGCTCTAAAGGAATGTAATTAAAATTCCTAAACACACACTATGCAAAAACAAAATCGCTGGGCCGTAACGGGTTTATACAGGAGGATGGTTTATTTGTGCCACTGCCATCAGAACTTTCCGATGATCGAAACATTTTCTAGATGGCTCTGTTGAAGCGACTGTCGCGACAACCGTGCACCGGAGAAGGGAGAATGTAGATGTTTAAATATTTTTATTTACTATCTACTACTAACCTATCATAAAATACCCAACTAATAAAGTAGTTTACATAACATTAATGCTCTTATGTTACGTTTTTTTTTAAGTATGCTCCTAAAATATAACCTGTGCACCTAATTTAAAAACTTAGGTGCACATGGTGCACCTGTATTAAAAAATTTATTTCGAGGCCTGTTCTAATGTGTTAAATTTAATGCCGAAGGATGCGATGACGAGGATGACAGTGAATGTGATAAAAAATCAATATCAACATCAGATGCGCTTAAAGCCATAGATGAGCTCAGGTGTTTTTTTACTAATTCAGAAGCAGCAGACGAACATTTAAAAGCTATTAGTTACTTAGAAAAAGTTGTATTAACAACCAAGAAAAGGAGGCAATCATATATATCTGAATATTTTAAATAAGTGCATTGAATACGAATGCACGTACGTATGCTTACTGTACTTAGATTGGTAAGGTAAGCTAATAAATTTTACTAAAAAATATAACATATTTCTTACTGTAATTTTTAACTTCGCGAATTAATCTTTAAAATGTTCTTAAAAGTTGCATGAAATCCGACTACTTGTTTGCGTGTGTTTTTAGTGGTATAGCCTGGGACCTTTACATGTTGTTCCTGGTAAATTGAGCGCCGACACCTAAATGAACATTTTGGACAATCAGGTTCTTCTTTCGCTCTGGCAATTTTGTGGAATGGACGAATGTTACTTCCCGGACGACAAAGGAATGGACAGAAATATTCATAGCTGTGAACCAAAACCTTGTTGAAAGTATGCCCAGAAGAGTTGCTAGTGTAATTCCAGCACGTGGGGGACCATCCCCCTATTAAAGCATGTATTATTTCCCTTATACCATCACATCTTGCTGTCAGGTCCGATATTGTAGGGTAATGTGTGTATATATATATATCACGGGAGTGTGTGTTGGTGCTTGTTGATTAATTTCCACATCTCCGAATAGAATATTTTGCACACACACTAAGATACATTTCTAATTACCTTGAATCAACATATTTTTATAACCCTGAAAAATATTTTTTTTGAGGTACATGTCTGTGACAGAGGTACACCACAAATTAAATTTTATTTTTACAAGCGCATATCACCAATTTAAAAATCGCATATCACATAAAGTACATAAGATCATTCCATTTTGTTTTCAAAATAATTGTAATATTTTCGTGCGTTGAATATTTAAAATATTGATGATTATTTTACAAGTTGGACTTGGATAGTACTCAAAATATGGATTTTATAATTTTATCAATTTAAATTAATTTTTTCTCAAAAAGCCTTTTTTTTTATCTGACATTTTTCGAAGTTCTGAAACATAAATGCTATTAGAGTGAATGATCACTTTTTGCAGTTATTGAATTGTTAAGCTTATAAATTATTTTGAGTAATGACGCTTATTGAGGGAAACCCCAACGCTATCAGAAGAGAATGAAATACCGTCAAAATTCCTTTCGAAGTACGAAAATTCCCTAAATGTGTCAAATTCCCTGTAAAAGGACATACAGGTTCTCGAAATCCTTAAATTTTATATGGATTTCCTATGAACTTCCAGTGAGAATATCGAAGTGTGAATGTGAGAATTTATATGGATTTCCTATGAACTTCCAGTGAGAAATATCCTTTCCATATTTGTGTAAAAATACTTTTTTACACCTTACCGAATATTATGGGTAATCATTTACATTATTTACTGAATTTGAATAATTTATCAAGCATAAAATAATATATTAACCATGCGCACAGAATTTCACAAAAAATCATCTCGCTAAAAGAGAAATTTGAAAAATACACCGTAATTGTTTTATACAACGGGACAGATTAACAAACTACGTATATATGTATTTAAAATACTATACCAATATTAATAAATTTTATAATTAATGAATATAGCATACAAAATGTTCTTGTTACTCAAAGTTTATTATCTAGAAACCTCATAAAACATTTCAAAAACTGCATATGTTAGAAAACTGTAGAAACATAATTTTTAACTTAGGGGATGAAATAACGATATAATTTTCTATTTTTATTTGAAACTACAAGCAAAAGTTGTAAATTCGAATATCAGTTACGCTGATAAAATAAGTTGAGAAATTGTGAAAACTCAGCGAAAGTATTTAACCCGTTCTTACTCTTTATGGAATTCTAAAAAAAGCCTTCAACAGATGTTTCAATATGTGAACATTTCAAGGTTGAACTGTAGGAAAGCAATTCTTAAATAACTTACTTCCAATTCTCTTCGATTCTTTAAAAATTGCACTCACATATCAACACACGGAGATAGCTTTTTTGAGTATGATCAGTGGCCGACTTTGTCATGTGAACGCACCATTGTAGAATTTCCAACCAGGGAGTGAGCTTTTGTTAGTTACTTGAAAACTACTTTTTTTAAGTTAAAGGAATATTTTCACATGTTCCGAACTCTCAATAATAGTTTAATTGGTTTTCTCTTCTGAATCCTTGTAATTGCTTTTTACATAACATTTGTTAGAGATTAATCTCACACAATCAGACTGAATTACTACCGTATTTATGACTTACGAGTCGTTAACTTATTCCCAGCACAAATAGAAGAATGTATGAAGAGTAAATGAGCATGACAATGAACTAAATGATATTTATAGGTTAAATCAACTTTTGATAACTTTTGGATAATTCAACAGTTGAGAAGCTGCATTATAGGGGACTATATACCTGAAAAAATGCAATCAACAGTCTTAAGCCTTTTAAAGTAGTATATTTTGTTATTTTATTTTATTACAATTTCATACACCAAGTGCTGTATTATGGACCAAGTGAACATTTTAATGCAAGCAAAGCCCCGAAGCAACATGCATCCCATATGTTTTCTCCGGTTGATAATTGGGAATGGATTTCAATTGATATCTTTCTTTTAATTATTTACTATAGTTATAAAACTATCAAAAATCTCAGGTATCATACACTACATTGATATATGTACTGAAATAATGAATCATCTTAAAATATCACATCGAAAAAGGTGCTCGAGCTGCGAGCTGGAGGATTCGAGAGGAAGAATAACGTTTGTCCAACACCTCTCTCCCCCTATAGAAGATCTATAAAACAGAATATCTTCTACAGGAGGTGTTGGTTTGCCCCAAGTTAGAGCGCGCGTCAAAGGTTGATATCTTAACGATATTTTACGTTGAAGGTTGTTAAAAAACAACTTTCGAGATGCTTCTTTTCAGGGGACTATATGACATATAGAGCTATATTGGGACTAAATTAGCAACATTCTAATGAACCTTTTCAAACATTTTCAAAAATTTTAACGATGGCCTTTGGAAATATTTTAACGAAGCTTTTACCGTGAAGTTCCATGACGTTAAGATTAATGATGTTAAACCATTAATCTGGTTTTTTTTAAAAATATTTGTGCTTATTATTAAGAACAGTACATTTTTTTAAGCCATCACGAACAAGAAATAAAACAAGTATATCTCTAATAGGTTGAGCGTAGCAAACTTTTAAGCGCTACGCGACATTCTTGACAAACAAAATGGAATATTTTATGTCGCTTTTATAAGGGGCTTATTTCAACGGAAAAAAATATCTTGTAAAAAATAGATGCAGTATAGTTTAACGTACACCATTTGCCATGATAAACGGAATTAAAAGGAACGAATATAGTGTGAGGCGAATATATATTTTATTTTTTTTATTAGTATTGAAATGGATACTTATAGCTTTGAAATATTGCATATATGCTTGTGTATCATCACTATAGACTTCTTTGAAATTTAGTAGTCCGCTATTATGCGGAGTTTTCCAAGTATTTCTCAATATACAACTAGAAGAATGAATAATACCAAAAGATTTCCAATAATTCTTAAAAGTAATTAGATCTTCTTAATTCGCTTTCTACTTTTCATTTGTTTTGAAATGACTGTCATAAAAAGTTTTCAAACCGATGCTCACAAAATCTAATGTTTCTACATCAAGACAAAAATGTTTTAAAATACATAAAAATTAAAAGAAATTTAAATTTTAAAAAGTATTTAAACTTTTAGAAAATATTTAATTTTAAAAAATTCATAAAAAAATACTTACAACTAAAGATCATTCCACAGCTATATTTTGCAGAGACATCCGAGACTATGGAGACACTTTACTCTTTTGAGTATACAACTTTGCTCCAGTGTTGACCAGACAGACAATAAAGAACATGGAAATGGATGGTAATAAGGAAATAGCGTTCGTCTTTATACCTCCACGTCGTGACATCTCTAAGCAAACCAACGAAGAATGAATCGAAATATTAGCAATAAAGTGGTGAATAATGGTGAGTTCACATGACAGATATTTTGCAACGCTTTTAGAATCTGAAGCAGCGAGTGCAGCTGAATTTTAAAACTTCAGGTGCGTTATGTGAGGCCAATTATGTTGTACCTATCCAGGTTTTAAGACCATTCCTGAAGCATTAGCCTGCGGGCAAACCTCAATAACCCTTTAATAGAACGTTTAGTTTTCTTTAAAAAATTCCTTTTTAGTGCTTTTCTGAACATTTTTGTTTAAATGAAATATTAAATATACAAATCCTTGAGCGTCAAGACGACCCCTGAACACGACATGCAAAAAAAATATATTAATTTTTTTTAAATTTAATTTTATTTTTATTAAGCTTTTACATGTTATAAGATTTAGAGGGAAATTCCCATTGAATCAGAACATTCTTCAGCGAACTGAATTTTTCTACTCGAAAAATTATCATACATGGATATATGATCACATTGTTTCCCAAACATGACTGCTTAATGCTATCTTTTTATGAAAACCAAATGAGGTAGGGGAAGGCGTCGTACCTTGAGACAGTTGTACCTTGAAACAGTTTATATTGTGCTGCCTCCTTTTGAGTAAGTAGCAAAATAACACATTGTAGTTAACCATTTGCCACCATACAACTTTCTCACAAAAATTGTCACTCCACAGGTTTTTGTTACGTTTGCTAAACAGCTAATTGAAATACGTCCTCTAGTAAGTAAATATTTTGGATTTATCAATTTTGATTCTAGTATTTTCACTGATTAGAATTACATTTTTTTAAGGTTGGTAAAGTTAGTTAAAAATCTGATCTACTCTCAATGATGATACGATTTCAATGTAAACATAACAGGATACTACTTTCTATACTGTTTTATTTGTAAAGCAACCAGTTGTACCTCGGGACAAAATAAATGTTGTACATTGGGAGTTGGGACATCCCAAGGTACAACAGATTATTTTGTCCTTTGATACAACAATCTGGCTTGACAAATACACTAATACTCCCTCAAGTTATGCGATAGGTAGGACCGAATGAAAATCGCGTAAGGCGGGGCATATAAATTTTATTTAATTGAGTCCAAGGACTAACAAAAACACTAGTTTAGAAGAAAAATCTCTAATATTATAAAAGGAAGTGTTTGTTTGTTTCGCGGCAGCAAAATCTTGATCATCTGTGGCACTTACAGCAATGAGATTTGGCACACAGGTAATCCAAGTTTTTTGCAATTTTTGGGTCGCGGCGAAATTTTAAAATTCAATCTAGAATATTTTAAAATGAATTTAATAGTTTTATCCTCCACCTGGTTCTTCAACGCATTTCTTCCGCGAAAGAAGAATAACCCCAATCTTGACTTTTCCACCCACTTGGAACCATGCCAAGTGTTTTTCATCCGACAGAACGCGTAGAAATTTTTTTTTTTCGTTTCCGGTTTAATTTTGAGCGAGGAATGATTTTCCAGCCAGACTATAAATCTTTTAACCGGAGTCCCAGTTCTTTTTTTGATCTCCTGGACTGTTAAAGCTGAAAATTTCAACACATTTGAAATCTGCGGAAAATTTCAGTTTAGATTGATAACTAAAAATGTGATTTTCTTTAAATAAATAATTTTTTAATTGAATATACACTGCTGGCCACCGTAAATGCATCAACCGTCTATGGCGATTTCGAATTACTTTTGGCTTAGTCCTTAGGTTAATTTTAGGCATCTTCTGAGTCGAATTTTTCAAACTCCTTTATTAGTGCACCCCTACGGTATGTGAAGAATCAGTCTGCAAAATTTCAGCTTGCTAGGACTTTGTAGTTCTCGAGATACAATGATGAGTGAGTCAGTCAGTGAGTGGTATTTGAATTTTATTTACAGGGTGTTTCGAAACTCAGGTTGAAGCAAGTCTGGCAATACCTGTTGTAAAAATGTGAGGTATGTTATGCCGTGCAGTCGGAATGACAGAAGGTATGGGCCGATCAAATGGTCACCCACAATTCCAGCCCAAACATTTACGCTGAAACGCTCCTGATACGCAGGGGGACGTGTGTCGTACGGATTGTTAAACGCCCACACATGAAAGTTGTGCGTATTAGCAACGCCTTCACAAGTAAAGGTGCATTCATCCGTGAATAACACATGTGCACTAAAATCAGACTGCGCTGCTAACTGTTGCAAAAACCAACGTGCAAAGTCGACACGTGGTGCACAATCTGCAGGTATCAAGGCTTGCATTTTCTGTGCATGGTAGGGTTGTAATCCTTCGTCCCTTAGTACTCGCCAACAATCGAGTAGAGCACATTTACAGCACAGGTAACTTTTCGCGTGCTAATATCTGGACGATCTTCCACTCTTTGCAGAATGTCCTCTACAACTTGTGCACCTTACACTCCTGCCACGGCCTGTATCATGCATGCCGGTGACAAAGAATCCCGTTTCGCACAGACACCGATGCAATCGCACGAACATTTTTTGGTCAGGCCTTCTTGGGAAACGCTGCCTGCACAGTCTTTCGGCTTCCAGAGCATTCCCATTCGCAAGACCATACATAAAATGCATGTCCGCCTTTTCCTGATTACTGTACGTCTCCATGTCTTCTGAAATCCACGGTAGAAATGACGATGTGTAAGAAAACTCGCGCTTCATGCTTTCCATTACAGCGCCGTCTAGCGGTTCAACGCTTCCTCTCCGCCCATGCATTGTTTTGTGACAATTGCTTGTTTAGAGGTTTTCTATCACCCCTTATATTTTTGCCCATGAGTTTCGAAACACCTTGTATATACTCTGCTGGCCACCGTAAATGCGACACCCTGAAAGTAGCATGCAAATAATATGAAATTTACAACATGCATTAGCGGAGGTGAGATATGCAAATGATTAGAATTTCAGCGCAGACGCACATCACGCGCCCCTGTGGCGCCACTTCAAAGCGCTATTTAATGCTTGGAGATTTCGACGATTTCAAGTACGGCAATTGTGTTTTTCTTGTGGTTTTTCTAAAAAAAAACCGATCAATTATGCCTCGTAGAAAACAGCGATCATCTTTTGATCAAGTATCCGAGTTCGACAGAGGAAGGATAGTGGCCTACCGAGATTGTGGTTTATCTTTCAGGGAAATCGATAGTCGTGTTGGACGAAACCAAACAACTGTACTGCGGATATGTGATCGTTGGATGCAGGAGAGTACGACGGACCGACGTGTTCGATCGCATCCATCTCAATGCACCCCTTCATGTGATGACAGGCATATTGTGCGTATGGCAGTGACGGATCGCTCAGCCACATCACGACCCATAGCACAGCACATTCAGTCTGTAACGCATCATCCAGTGTCTGTGTGTACCATTCGACGCCGTTTACAGCAGAGTGGTCAGTCCGAAAGACGTCCATTGCTTCGTCTACCCTTGACGCAGAACCACAGACGTCTCCGCCGCCAAAGGTGCAATGAAAGAAGGATGTGGAAGGCAGAATGGAATGAAATTGTCTTTACTGACAAGTCACGCTTCTGTCTGCAACACCACGATGGTCGGATTCAAGTCTGGAAACACCGTGGAGAGATGATGCTGAACAGCTGCGTTATGCACCGCCACACTGGTCCTGCACCGGGTATTATGGTATGGGGCGGTATTGAATATTACTCTCGCACTCCTCTAGTACGCATTGCCGGTACTTTAAACAGCCAGCGCTACATCTTCGAGGTGTGGAGCCAGTTGTCCTTCCTTACCTTCAGGGCTTGCCCACAGCCATATTTCAACAGGATAATGCGCGACCACACGTGGCACGCTTAGTCCAAGGGTTCTTCGTCAATCTCCAGATTGAATTGCTTCTTTGGCCAGCTCGCTCTCCGGATCTTTCGCCGTTAGAAAACATGTGGTTCATGGTTGCTCAACGATTGACCCAGATTACATACCCAGCTGCCTCGCCTCACCAGATCAACTTTGGTAACGTGTGGAAGCTGCTTGGTCTGCTGTACCCCAAGAACAGATCCAAAGTCTCTTTGAATCAATGCCGAGACGTGTGGCAGCGGTGATCTCCAACAATGGCGGCTACTCTGGCTACTGATTTTAGCAGGAACCACACTTCACAGAAGTCTTTAAATTTTATCATTTGATACTTGGTCAACATGTTATCTACAAAATAAATTTTGTTGTGATATCTCTTGTCTTTCTTGGTGTTGCAATTTGGGTGATCAGCAGTGTATCTTCACGCACGGGCAACGCCGGGATAGCCACGCAGTGGCTAGTATTTAATAAAATTGCAATTCTTTATATACATATCAAAAAACAAAGTATTAAAAAAATAATGTGCAACGATGGCTTCATCTAACAAATTCGTCTTCTTTTTTCACTCGGAATTTCTTCGTAGCAATCCAATATTATATTATTCCTTGCTTTTTATCTTTAATGTGTTCTTCGTTGGAGTCTATGTTTTCTAAAAATTTTAAGCCCCTTTCACCTGCCCGGGCAGCGCAGATGGTCTTCGACAGCCGTCCCATTGGTTTTGAGTTCAGGTGATTTTTAACTGATTCCTTGAAAAATTTGATGACACAGAGAGATCTGCTGGAGAGCTCGAGCTGCCGTTGAATTTTTTGTTTTGCAGCGCCCAAGACACAGGGATGCAAATCTCTAATGTAATATAGTCTACTAAGGGGCCCGCCCCCTGCTCGCTAAAGCTCGCCAATCCCGAGTAGGATTGGGAGGGGGGAGCACACTAGTTTAGTAAATAGAACGACAAAATAGCATTGCCGATACAAGGTAGTTTCGTCATCTAAGCTTGCAGGACATTCGATTTCACCGTTTAATTTTTTTTTTCTGCACTAATTTCCCATTGCAGACGGAAAACACACACATGAGAAAAAAACATTTGAAAATTAATTTAGTGCAAATATTGCAGATCCACAATTTGCTATTTTATTAATTTGGAATTATTATATTTGTTACAAATTTTTACTTGGTTTCGTGAAACAGAAATTTGATGAGAAGGATGAGGCTGTTTTGATTTGGCAAAATGAGATCATATCTGGCTGAATTTCGGATAGTTGCAACTGAACATCTTGCTCTGCATTGAGACGTGATCTGTATTTTGTTTTAGTAGCGACGTATGCGGAGAATCCTGTTTCGCATAAATAAAGTTACGTAGGGCAAGAGAATAAGTTTCATTTTCTCTTATAGGATTTTAAATTCATCTTTTAGCGTACACCAAAAATCTGAGATTGATTTTTCAGTTTTAAACTTTGATCTCATCGTTGTATCTGATGTCAAATCAAGCAAGCATTCATATTTTTGTGATGTCAGAGAGGTTGTTTTTTTGTATACAGAGTTAGGATATAGTTTTTTGGATATGGTGTTACAGCCAAAAGGGTATCTTTTTTGTTTTCATGCAATTCTTTTGGAAAATAACAGTTAAAAGTATCAATCAAACGCAAGAGATGAACTTCAAACTCGTTTAAGATATCCACAGGAATGTCTGCTCCGAGTTCTTCTCCAAATCCTCTTGTTAGTGGAAAACAATCCATCAGGCTTCCGGTTGTTTTTTTTGTGACTCTCCCAATACTTCAGTTTCTTATTAAATCCCTCTACTTTATCAGTAGCATGAAAAACAGTTACTCCTTTCCTTGAAGTGAAAGACAAAAATTATTAACTTTTGTAAAAATATCTGTTAAAAACGCCATTTCATTAGCTGACGATCATCACACAATTTCTCAGCCAAAACAAAATCACTGTCACTCATGAAGATTCGACTTCATTCTTTAGTTCATAGAGGCGCTATAAAGTTTTCCCACGGGAGAGTCACCTTATTTTTGTGTGTAGAAGTATAAAGACGTATGCAGACTCCCCAAGTCATCCCATAAGATTTTGAACAACCTGGTATTCTTAGGTCGTGTTTTTATAAAAAAAGATTACTTTAACAGTTTCATCCAGCACTTCTTTTACAAAAGGTGGCATTTTCTTCATTACAAGAGCATGTCGGTGAAGTACGCATTGGCTACTGCAGCACCCCTTGGCTTTTTCTTTTATTTTTGCGATTGCAACAGACACCTTACAGTCATAGCTTTCGGTCTCATCTGTGCACACATCAGCACTGTTATCCCACAAGATGCTATTCTTTGCAAAAAATTCATCTAATAAATTAAATATTTTACTGCCATTTGTGGTTGTCGGTAATTTTTAGTGGCGAACGTTTACTGAGACCTAAGTATGCCTCCACGACGAAATAGGGTGAAATTTCAACAATTTACGGAGTTTGAACGGGGGAGAATCATCTCGACTTTCGTGAAGAAGGATTTTCCTAACACGCAATAGCAGCTCGTGTGCATCGGAACAGTTCCACAGTGATGCGAGTTTGGAAGCAGTGGACCGACGAGCACTGGACAACTCGAAAACCTGGGAGTGGACGACGAAAGGTGACGTCAGCGCGCGATGATCAACACCTGGTCCTCATGGCGGTGAATGACCGTACAGCTTTCTCCAGGCAGTTGGAAGCACTTAGGTCTACTGCTATAGGTGTACTAATGTCGGCTTCGTCAATTCGCCGACGTCTGCTGCACTGCGGACTACGTGTAAGGATTTCTTTATACAGGATCCCCCTCACGCCAAACCATCGACGGCTGCGTCTGCAATGGGCTCATGAGCACAGAGCCTGGCGGGCTGATTGGCAACAAGTTGTCTTTTCTGACGAATCCCGTTTTAATTTGTGGAACCATGATGGCCGCATTCGTGTTAGACGCTATGCCGGTGAACACTGCTTTCCAGAGTGCGTTATCGAACGTCATAGTGGCCGAACACCCGGAGTTATGGTCTGGGGTGCGATTTCGTATCATGGACGATCTCAGCTGCTACGAATTGAGGGTAATCTGAATAGCAACAGTTACGTCCGTGAAGTGCTAGAGCCCGAAGTCGTTCCCTTCCTTTAAGGCACCCCTGGAGCTATCTGTCATACGACATCCGTCCTTTCCAAAATTCAGTACCAATCCCGAAGAACAGAACCCAATTTCCCAGTTTAACACCATACGAGAGAAACGATTTGGCCTTTTGAAAGACGCTTCTGTTCTCACATCTGCAAAATCGCTTAACGAAACTTTCCCCTAATGAGAAAACCAGATGTGTGAAGTTACCATGTCCGTTGGGGCCGACAGAATTGGAGTGGAATCGCACAGTGCTTGGCGTATAACGACATTCCACCCAACCATAGCACGAGCGCTGTCGCCAATCTTTTCGCTCCAAGCACTGCTTGGCGAGAGAAATGCTCAAGCGCGAAAACGAGGGTTTTCGATTCACCAGTCTTCCCTTCGCCACGTCTGGAGTGGCACAACAACTCAGGTATTTAAATGCTTTGAATTACACTCTCCCCTCCTTAAATTTTTGACAATTTCATATCTCTAGTGAGACTTGTCACCTCCCACGGAAGTAACGATTCTATTTTTGGACTATTTCTGTGGCTTGTTAAAAAGACTAGAGCATTATAAGTATCCATTCCAATTCCCGCTGGAACACCACCAGCCCTTGAATAACGTTGTACTGACAATTATCATTATTACCAGTATAACATATATATGTATTTACTCTCGAGTGAATAAACAGGGATTCATTTGTCACCAGAACTCTGTCTTTCTTACAATCACGGAAAACCAACGCACAATAACCTCTAATCATTCTTCCTTAGTGAATATTTTTAAACTCCCACTATACGATCCTTAATCTGAAAATCTCCATTGTAACCATTGTTACACTATCTTTCAACAGGATAATGTTGACCCACATGTTGCAAGGAATGTCCGAGACTTCTTTTCAGCCCAACACATGCAACTTCTTCCTTGGCCTGCTTATTTGCCGGATATGTCGCCAATTGAGCAAGTGTGTGATTTGGTTGGTCGGCGTCTCGCTCGTGATCCGCGTCCTACAGCTTCAAAAGACAAACTTTGGGTGCACATAGAAACAAAATGGAATTTTCTTCCACAAGCAGACATTCAACATCTGTTTCACTCCATGCCACGTCGTATAGCAGTACTTATTGCAACGCATAATGGCTACACCAAATACTGATTCCGGACACTTGACATTGTTTTTTTGCTTTGAAAATGTATTCATTTATTTGTACTAATAAAACAAGCTGTTTGTGTATTAAATTTAATTTAATTCTGATGACTCCTTCATGGTGTTCCATGTTTTACAAACAGCACTATACATTTTTTAGTTTACCAACCCAAATGGTACAAAGCCAAATTAATTTGGATATTATCTGCATCATCTGTGTTACTTTTGCAGTTTTTGAATTATTTCCATGTTATTCAGTTTTGTTACCGGAATCTAAATAGGGACAGAACTCACCAGTATCAAATTCATTTTTGGATTTTCATATTTGTCAGGAACCTTTTTTGCGAGTCATTGTTTGGGTGTCTGACGTGATCAAAATTTGCCTGTGTAACGTTGTAACTGGAAAAATAATTGCAAGCTTAATATTGAACCTTCGAACACTATGTGTAATTCAACGGGAACTTCACTGTGCGCATGACCATGGAAAAGTGGACGAGTATATTTTCTAACAGTAGGTGAAGTACGTATGTGTTTATGGGAGGGCCTTGAAGCGTCGATTGCGTCCTTCTTCAAGGATTGGTAATTTTAGTTAACGTCATACTAGAGCAACACAACGGGCTATTGACGACGGTCCGGGATCAGTCCCTTAAGGGAAAGATCCGAGGACAACACCTCGTAATTTTGAACCACGGTCAGATGACGAAGCAACACCTGAGCTGGCACCCCACTCTCCAAACTTCCACGCCAACCCAACGTGAGGACTTTAGGCCACGACAGATTTAAGGTGCACCAGCCGCTTCTACATCATGCGCTTACAAACATCCATGCCCGGACCCGGATTCGAACCAGGAACCTTCCGATCTAGAGCCTAACACCTTAACCACTATACCGGTTGGTCGGCCCGTCTTCAAGGAACTTCTCGACATTTTTTACATTGCTGAAGTTTTAGGTACAAGATTTTAAGATGCTGCCCGAAACTGTGCGGTTACGTATAAATGATAGGCACTTTTCAAAAAAGTGCATTGTAATATAGTGGTCCAAGTTGTGTGCCAACAAACGCAACGACACTGCCTAAATTACAATAAACTAACGTTTATTTTCGAATACGATACGTTGCAGTAGGACAATCAGGGATTTGTATCCCTAAGTCGTGGGCGCTTCAAATAAAGAAGATTGATTTTTAATTGGTAATTTTAGTAAATGTCGTACTAGAGCAACACAACGGGCTACTGACGACGGTCCAGGATCAATCCCTTAAGGAAAAGAGCCGAGGACAACACCTCGTAATTTTGAACCACGGTCAGATGACGAAGCAACACCTGAGCTAGCACCCTACTCTCCAAACTTCTACACCAACCTAACGTGAGGACTTTCGGCCACGACAGATTTAAGGTGCAGCAGCCGCCTCTACACCATACGCTTACAAACATCCATGCCCGGACCCGGATTCGAACCAGGAACCTTCCGATCCAGAGGCTAACACCTTAACCACTATACCGGTTGGTCGGCTTCAATAAAGAAGAAATGGATCTACTCTAACGTCGGGCTCGAAACGAGCACCCCAAAATAATTACTTCTGCTCAGCTCGAACTTTCTACCAGTTCTCTATATGTTCTCCAGATTTCATTGGTGAACTGGTGTGGTACATCTTTAAAAACCACCTGGGGTGCAATTAGACCTCCATGGTAGACCCCCAAGAGATGTTTCGAGGTTTGCGGCCGGAGTCAGTGATGTTGACCTCTGATCATCCGAGCTGTTGCGTTACAATATTCAGGAATGATGGATCATTCCATGCGCAATTAGTATGCGTAGATCAGTTTCACATATAGTTATGGATTAGACATGACACTTTCATCTGCCGCCAGTAATGAACCCTGATGATCTGATTGGTCCACGTGACATGGCAGTAGATTTTGGCGATATCACTAATTTTTTCGATATTCAAGTTCTGTCGCCAATTAAATAAGCAACCCTTGTTGTAGTGGCGCGTACCGCATTTTTATTTTGGCAAAATGGTTTTCATTTTTCTCGCAGAATGTGTTCGTTCGTATTCGATCTATTGATTCAACTTCGGTATCCAGATGGAGATAAATTGTAAGCAAGGATTAGATTCAGGTAAGTAACCATGTTTGCATCTGTTTTCTTTACTATTTTCATATATTTCTATTTCCTACTAGTTTTCCAAATGGTACATTCTGTTGAGTCTGCTTGATCTGGAATACTACCCAGACTTCGAGGTAGGTAACTAAAGATATTAAATCATTTGCTTCTATTTATATGCATTATTCTTTTGATGGTAGTTCATATTGCTTTTTGAAATGCATAAAGATCAATTCGCTTTAGCTATTTTTCCTACTTCCATCTTAAAACAGAACAACCTTATGATGAACGCTCTCTTCTTGTCAAATGCTTATTCTATTGCTATTTTGGTCTGGATTGTTGATTAGATTGGTTTATGTGGCAAATATATGAGCTAACGACCGTAAGGCTTAAGAGACACATTTAAGGAATATCTAGGTAAGTGACAGCATTTGTAACATTTTTTCTGGTAATTCATATCGTTATACTAAATGCAAATGGCATGCAGTGCTGTTATTATAACGGTTTTATCTGCTCTTGCATATTGTGTTTATCGTTGGTAATGCATATTTTCTACACGCTCAGCTTCAGAACACTACCCTTAGGCCCTGTTTGTTAATGTGGATGTACCTGGAAAATATGAACTAAAATTTAGGTAAGTATCTATTTTTGTATCTGCTTTCATTTATAACTTGATACACTTGAATTTATACCTTGACTGTTCTTATTTCTTAACTGTCCTAACTAACCTATTTAGGTACAATACTGATGATTTTTCTCTTTACACACGCATATTAGTATACGATTGCTTTCTTATTGTATGGTCAAGACTAACTCACTTAATACAATCTAAATTCTAATCCTCATCCAAAAGTGTATTCTAATATTTACTCAGAAAGCTGGTTGTTCTAATCAATGAATAAAATTTCAAAACTTAAGTGTGTGTGCACATGCAAATGGATTCTTTTCAATTATCAGAAGCATTGAGTGACTCCAAATTGTAGATTTATTTGTGAAAGAGAGTGGAAAAGAAAGAATACAACTAAAGATTCTATAGATAAGAAATAAGCTTGCCAAAAAAGAAGCTACTGCTGGCTTAGAAATAGCTCTTCTTTTGTTTTAAAAGTTAAAATTCATCTGCTCAATTGTGTAATCAATAATCGACATTCACTTGTATAATGTTTGTGATGAATACAATTTAATCTGTGAGCCAAGAATTGTACAGTACCTAAGTAATGTAAATACACTAACTACGGCTAATACAAATTATTTTTTCTGTCCCATGAAGTTTGTCTTAACAAGGTTTGACTACCTATATTTATGCTCTTGTATATCACATTTATGATTCGTAATCCATGTTTTCTGCACGAGTGTATTTTCAGCATAACATTTCCCTTGAGCCAGTTTTACAATGATGGAGAATTTCTATTTATATTGATGCTTGTATTGCAGAAAAACCTCAACATAAATTACCAAGAGTGGGATCACCTTTTATCATAAGTTTTATCCCAACAATCTTCAGGATTTTCAACTAGTTACCACCGTCCCAGTCTAAGCCATTCAGTGTATCGCCACGTAATTTTGAACCATGATCAGATGACAAAGCAACATCTGGAATGATACCCCACTCTCCAAACTTCCACACCAACCCAACGTATGGACTTTCGACCACGACAGATTTAATGTGCACCAGCCGCCTCTACACCATATGCTTACAAACATCCAGATTCGAACCAGGAACCTTTCGATCTAGAGGCTAACATACACCTTAACCACTATACCGGTTGGTCGGCTAAACATTCTTCATAATATAAAAATCTGTGAGAACAAAATGTGCATCCACTTTTATTAAAATGCTAAATTTTCTATTTTGATCTCTAAACATGTTTTTTTTTTTTTTTTGCACTTAAATCAAATGGTAGATTTTGTTGAGTGAGCATTTTATTGCATGCTATTCAATAGAATTTACTTTTTGGTTGTTAAACAAAAATTTTAAATAACATGGCTTTTTTTAAATTTATGAACTGTTACGTATTCTTTTGAGCAAATTTTTTTACCTGCTGAATCTCAACAATAGCAGGTGATAACAGTATAGCTCAGGATATAAACCTAGGTAGATAACAATATTTGTACCATTTACTCGTATTGTATTTATATTGTTTCGATTCTGATTCATAGTGCATATTTTATGTTATCGAGAGTCAGATTCAGCTAGGGTTTTTCCTGTTGCTCATAGAATATGCTCTCTCCTCTGGTTGGTAAAAAAGAGATTTTTGGTAATTTGCCTCCATTTACCATTTAAAGTATTAATGATCTTTTATATTGTGTGTAATGCGTGTTCTCTTGTGTTTACGTCTGTAAATAGTGGATTTGTTTGTGTTATCTAAAGAAATAACTTTTTGCTGTGAAATAAAAATAAATTTGTGCTTTATAAATTTTGTTTCTGGATATTGCTCTTTTTATTTTGAATGCTTACTGATTTTATCCATTAAAATGGTGGATTTTGTTATGTTCAGCCACATGATAGAGGTAACTTACCTTTAACTTAATAAAATAATCAAATATTCTGTACAAAACATTCATGTATATGAATTTTGCAAGAGGATAGTTAAATGAAAACTGCAGTGTCTATAACTATCAAATGCAGGCTCTGGTAATGTATGAAAAAGAAACTTCTATAATGAAATGCTTCATCCAAGATGTATGCATCATTTATTTTATATCTGATTTAAAATTTATCTTCAACTTTGAAGAAATTTCACCAATGTTGCTGTTAAGCCTATTGGCTCTACCCACTTTATATAAAAACATTTAACAATAAAAATAATGTAGAAGTTCTTTGTATTTCAGCAGAACAAATAATATATAATAGCTTTGGAAAGGCATACATAAACAGGAAACTTTCTAAATAGCCTCATGACTATCAAAATAAACAAGAGGGCTTCTATGATCAACTAAATATTGACACTAAATTTTTTACATTGCAAAACATTTTGAAGAAATAAAATAAATTTGTGTTATATTTTCCATCTTAACAAGATTTGTAATTAATGAGGCTGCTTTTGCACACTACTCTACTGCCCCTGATCCTAGTTTGTTAATTGTAACACCTAAATTACCATTAACTTAAAATTTCAAGTTGTGTAACTGTAAGGACTTTGTCATGCATTTTTTGTAACTTGTTTAAATATTGTATTCGATATAAAATACTTTTTTAAATATTTGGGTAAATTTAAAAAGTAGAAACCTAATGATGAAAACTTTAGAGTTTGAAAGATAACAAAACAATTTTAAAATTTGGACTTTTTTTAAATTTTATGCAAAATTGTCCAAATTTTAAATCTATTATAAAAGGAAGTGCTTGTTTCACGGCTGCCTTACATCACCTTAATACCTTACATCACGCAGTGGCTAGTTTGTTATAAATTACACGTTTTTATTAGAAAATAACTTTATCGTTAATGAATTCACAAAACAGAAGACAATACCTATAGTTTTATGTGTACAAAAGATTAGTTCTGAAAAAAAATCTGAGAGTACCAAGTACGAGTAAGTGTAACAATAAATAGAACGAATTTTACAGACACCTGTTGAAATTTCAAAGTTTTATGTCTTATTGCAAATTTATCATTCCATATTGGTATGAAAAAAGCATGATTTTTTAAAATTAAAATAATCGAATTTTATGGTTTTAAAATTAATTCCTTGCCTGTACAAGTCTAAATTTCTTGGACCTTAGGTAATGAAATCAGTTTAGTTTCTAGGTAGTTTTGTGATTTTTATGTTAAACATTAATAGTATATATTATCTATAACATTATTGTAATAGGAAATATAATTGGACACATTTTTTAAAGATTAAAATGCAACAGAATTTAGCATAGTAAATCACATAATGGAACCGCGTAAATTGTTTCATCTGGTTCTAAGCCAGTTACTTTGATTGTAACCCATAACCAGTGACGTGAAAATTTTGAACTTAGATAAATAAGTTTGTTGGATCACAGACACCACTCATAATTTTTATTCTTCTGTATATTAAAAAGAAGTTTCTGCCGCAGGAATGAAAACTCGCTTTTTATGCTCAATTCTCAGATGGTTTCCCCAGAAAGTACGCATCAGAAAATTGCTAAATTGATAAGGTTTGTTCAAAATTGTATAGAGAACTAGATGGAGAATAATTTTTTTTCTTATGCGGCTATTACGTAGTTTAGGGTGGATTAATTGTCAAAGTCGAAAAAAAAGCAAAATTGTTGCGAGTGAGCGAAACACGGTACAAATGTTCAGTCTTCAGCCATGAATTTTTTTTAGAATACCTCTAAACGCGAACTTTTACACATCACCGAGTTTTTTTAGAAATTTTAATTTGGTTCCTGTTAATACTTTCTTGAAAATCAGGACACTTTCGTTAAAACTGCCATATCTATAGCTTATTACTATCAGTTTTTAAATTTGAAAACATCACTGGAAACCTTAGAATTTACTCTTTCTTGTGGTACAGTTATTTTTTAAATTGGTTAATAAATAAATTCGATGCAATTAAAAATTGGTCATACAAATTTCGGAATTTTTAGATAGTAATTTCCGATACAAATTAAAACTGTCATATCTATAGCTAAATACTATTAGTTTTAAAATTTCAAAATACCACATGAAAGTTTAGAATACGCTCTTTCCTATGGCATAATTATTTTTACAGTTGGTTCAGAAATAAATTCGATGCGATGAAAAGTATAATTTCGCGATCGTGTACACATTTTTCATCGCCGAGATGAAACGTTAGATCGTTTAATCTGGTTTTGTGACGTCATGGCCCGGAAAGACACTTGCAAAAGGGGCGTTGGTTTGCGAGGCAAATCAAATGGGATTGCGTAGCAATCACCGGAGATTGGCGAGCCGGGGGCGGAGCCCCCTATTGTGTAAAATATTTCAAATCATACACATTTCAGAATTGTTCATGCATGTATTGATACATGAATATAACATGTATGACATCTCTTTAGTTCTTTTCACACAAAATAATTAATTTGTTCAAATTTACTAATTCAGAAAAAATCAAGTCAGTAATAAAAAATAAAATTAAAGGAATCATAAAAAAAATTCTTACTTTTCATTAATATTTAGCTTGTAAAAATAACGATATTTGGAAAATATTGTTATTTGTGATCAAAAATATGACGAAATATAAAATGAGACGAAACACAAAAACTTTCAATCAAAAATGCTTAGTTTTGAAATTCTCTGAGCATTGACAAGTATTTCGTATACTCCTTGCACACCAAAAAGGGCTTATACATAACATAAGAAAGTGAAGTTTTCTCTATGAACAGCATAGAACAAGTGTTATAGCATCCCCAGAACATGCCAGTCCAGTGGAATTTTGAACTTGCAATAAAAAATTCATCATTGCAGTTTTTCATCACAATTAATCCAATAAATGTTCACTTCAATCCATACTCTATTTTCTCAACATACTCAATCATCAGATGAGTGAATTGGCTTTTGACGTTGAATATGTCTTACCTTTCGAAACCGGTATACCACGCTTTATTTTTTAAATTCACATAAAAGCTTAAATGCGAAAAATTTGATGACTTGAAAGGAGAAGAAAAAAATGAAAGAGATCACGTTCAAAAGAGCATTAAACAAAGAATGTTATAAATGTTCATTAATCTTGCGCTGACGTCATCCGATTATGCACTGCGTGAAGTTCACGAAAATGCGCACTGCCGCTCACATTAATTTAGTGTAATTCTGGCCTACTTTGTTTGTTTGAGGTGTCATTTGCTACGTCTCTTTGCATTTTATAAATAATATTAGAAATAAAATTTTAATATTTAATACTTGTTTAGATTTTAGACTTCAAAGTGTGGAAATTTCGCAAAAATTTCAAAATGTCCCCCCCTCCCCCTAAATTAAACACAACAAAAATTATAGAAGTGTCTATAGAAAGAGAGATGAAGAGATAGAGAATCCAAGATAAAAGTTCTGGAATTCGATGCTGAGCGTCAACGGGCTCGGAAGGAACGCCTTAAAGTTGAGGCTTCGTGCCGCTCACATTATTTAGTTTAGCTCCGTCCTCTTTTGTGCGAGCACGACGTTTAAGGTGTTCGTTCTTTCGTCTATTTGCTTTATACATGGTAATAGAAATAAAACCTAAATATATTTAATACTTGTTAAATATTTTACCAAAGTGTATAAAATAGAAATTTTTTTTAAATATCCAAGTATATAATAACCCCTTGAAGAATTAGAGGGAACGCGCGTCAACAGGAAGAGGGATAAAAATCCAAGAAGTTCATTCAATCCAATCCATTCCATGAATGCAGAATGATTAAGCTAGTAGTTCAATGGAATTCCAAAGGATCAATGCATAAAATTTAAATTAAAGTTATCCAGAATATATTCAAAACATAATGAAAAAATCAACATTGTCGAAAAAATTTTTTGTGCAAAATTGGAATGGCTTTTGTAATACTGCCAGAAAACCTTTTCGTTGTGACTAAGTGTCTTTATTTTTTCATGAACAGATTACAATACCAAATAACATTAAATGAACGCAAGTTACAATTTGAGTGAGTATATATTGAGCTTCTTCACCTATTCGTCGATTTTCAGTATAATTTTTTGTGTGACGAGCAAATTCTTAACATTTGAAAAAATAACATGCATTTTGTTCATAGTTATTTCATTTTCAATATTATCAAACACAATATAGGAAGGAAACTTGATCACTTATCACTTGATTGAAATCAGCTGATTTAAATTCACGTGCCTGTTTAATGTGGTCAAATGAAGTTTAATGGACAAGAAGAACAAACTGGTAGCCAAGCTCTGGCCTTCAGTTCAACAGGCTGTGTTCAGATCAGGTCCCGTAATAGGCATGGATGTTCATAGTAGTTGACAATCCATTTTAGCCTATTATGGTCCAATTAGCTGCAGTGCCGTATTTCTAAATAGGCTAAGTAGGCTGCAGCCTAGAGCGGAAAAATTTTCAGGGGCGGCAGTTTAGCAATTTATTCAAACGTTAAAATGGAGTATTTCAGACGTTAAAAATATGATTTAGTCCTTCTACATAGCCTACTTTCTAAAACTATAACAAAATATAAATTCACAGCACGTAATCTTGTATTATAACTTTCTTGTAGTGCAATCTAATTTGGTTTGATAATATTGGCACAAGCGCAGCGATTCGATCGGACAACACTGTTGGTGGAAGGCCCAGTGGCTCCGCTGTCAGTAGTGTAGTGTCAGTCTAGTCTGTCTGAGTCTGACGCTGTCATTTATGTCTATCGGTGTGCACAACGGGATCGTTGATGATTGTATTGAGCAAGGCGTGTTCGTGTTGTTTGTTACGATTTTGCTTTACAGTTAAGAGTATTCCAATACATAACGTAAAGTTTTTAACAAGTAGGCTACTCCCTACTAGCTACTATGAACGACGGTAGGTAGAGACTCAGTGGCGCTGAATACAAAAAACGAACAAAACTGAAACTTCAAGAACAAGAACGTGTTCTGAAACAAAACAAAAAAAACTATAAACGTTTTTTAAAACTAATAGTTTGCCAGTGGAAGAAAAGAACGATAAAGAAGATAAAGGGGAACATGAAAGTGCTCGAGCTGTTTGTGATGGTTCTGTTGCGGACGACAATGCTTTCTCTGGAACGAGTTGTTCCAAAACAGCCATGTTGTTATCAGAACCTACTGAAATACAAGTAAGTTCTCACAATCAGATTGTACCCGATAGATTTGATGTTAAAAGTCAATCTTTAACAGAAAATAAAGAGCCAACATTAGCAATTTCCTTAAATAAGGATCCAGCTTTGTGGATCTTAAATGATGCTACTAGAGATCTAATAGCAAAAAATGGCTTTGACCAAAACAAGAGATGACGCGTGCCAAAGTTTACGAGAGTCTTGGGAAGAAGTGTACATTGATGTGACAGGAATTTCAAATGACACAACAGAAAAAGCAACGACTAGATGTGAATCCCGAGGAATACTTCGAAGATTAGAACGTTTTGGGACTGCGTTTATGGTGTGTTTCTGGAGCACAGTACTTCACAGAATCGATTAAGTTAGCAAAGCCATGCAAAGTGGAACTGTGGATGTTTTGTTGGTCAGAGATTTCTATGGCTCTCTTGAAGAATATTTTACGGAACAGAGAAACAACTTTGATTACTTTGAGGAATTGGCCATGTATATAACCAAAACTACATTTTATGAAAAAGATAATAAAAGACAGCCAAAAAGAAAAGTTTGGCCTGACGAAGACCGAAGTGGAGAAGTTAACTTTACTAGCAGGGATGACCTTAAAATAAATACGTTTTTACCAATTGTAGACTCTTTTGTTTGTGAATTCAAGAAAAGAAAAATGGCCTATGACGAGTTTCAAGACCGATTCTACTTCTTAACTCAGTTGTGTGATAACAATACAGATATGGAAGAGGAACTGAGAAAAAAGGCCACCAACCTTTACCACGTCTACACAAATGACTTGGATTCGGATTTCACTGAAGAGTGCATCCACTTTAAAAATCACTGTGCTGTGGGTAATAATCACCCATCTGATAAATCGTTGGAAGGAATTTCGAAATTTCTGAGGTGTAATTCCTTACAAGATGTTTACCCCAATTTGGACATTGCTGCAAGGATAAGTTTGTGCATACCTGCTACAATCTGCGAACTAGTATTTCTGAAATACGGTTAAACTCACTTTCATTACTTTGTATTGAGGCAAATACAACAAAAACACTTTCATATGAGGACATTATTAACGAGTTTGCCATTAAGGAATCTCGTAAGAAAGATATGTAAATTTGAACATGAAGATTAATCTTCAATTATAAGATATGTAATTACGTGGGGTTTGTTGTTTTAGAGAAGTTTGTATATTTTTCAACAAATAAACCATTAATTAACTACATTTTGTGTAATTACATTTCCGTGTAGGATAACTTAATTCAAATTGAATACAGCTCTTCAATTACGCAAAAGATAGTCATTAGTATTAAAATATAAAAATATGTTTAAAATAATGATCTCTGATCTCCAAGAACAAATGAATTAATTAAGTTCGAAACCCATTTCATTTTTTAACGAATCTTAAAAGAAGCAAGTAAAAAAACCGAAGTAGATAACTAATTTGATTATATAATTTATTATGTAAACCATTAAAATTGTAGTTTTATCTAAAATAAATGAACTTTATGTTTAAAAAAGATGAAAACATCAATGAACTCTATCCTTTTGTAGTATAAAACAAATGTATTTAAGCAAATATGAACTATAAGGGGGCGGCAAATGGATTTTAGCCTATAGGCGGCATACTCTTAAATCCGGCCCTGATTAGCTGTTGTGATGCAAAAGATTATACAGACGAAAACAAAGCAAAAATAATAACTTCTAGAAGTAAAACAGATTGTAAAAAGTTTGTGTTTCTCAAACATTAAGATTTTAAAAACAGCATTTTATTAAAAAAGCACGGCATTGCCCGTGACAGTTGTTTTTGTGAGGTCATGTGTAACTACTGCTCGCTAACCCCCGGTGATTGCTACGAATTCCCATTTGATTTGCGAAGCAAACCAAATGAGAATTCGTAGCATATTCGATAACAGCCATCATGGCGTTGCTCGTGGTGGTTTGCTTCGCAAACCAAATTATGAATTATGCCTCGTCATTGTCAAATTCGGCCAAATTCCAATTGCGAAGAGATTTAATCGGCGTGACGTCAGAATCTCTTGCGAAAATAGAAATATATTTTGAAAAATTATCTATTAAAAGAAAATGAAATACAAGGTAAATTTTCTAGTGTAAAATTATCAGCAGATTTCGAATCCGTTGGAATTTTCAAACTATCTTCAACGATCCCGATTTTACAAAAATAAACAAAACATTTCCAGCCAAAATGAATTTTTTTTTTTAATTTTTTGCTGAAATTGTAAGAGGGTAGGAAATGTTATCTGTTTATTACTTGAACGCGAAGTTTGACGTGCCGTCACAATCTCTTGCGAAAATATAAGAGATATTCAGTTAAAACAATTTTTATTTATTTAAAGAAAATCATATTTTTAGGTATTGATCTAATGTGAAATTTTCCGCAGATGTTAAATCCGTTGAAATTTTTACTATATATTTTACGGTCTAGGAGATAGAAAAAAGGAACTAAATAACTCCTATTAAAAGTTTTTGTTTTTTATCGTCTGCTGGAAAATCATTCCTCCGAGCAAAATTATTTCATTCATGCTGCATTCAATAATGATTAATTTTTACATTTTATTCATTTTAAAATGTTCTAGATTAAATTTTAAAATTCACCGGGACTCAAGAATTGCAAAAAAAATTGGACTACCTGTGTGCCAAATTACATTACTGTAAGTGGCATAGATTCGTCAGGAATTTGCGGGCAGAAAACAAACAAACACTTCCTTTAATAATATTAAAGATATTCAACTAGTTACCACCGTCTCAGCCTAAGCTATTCGTTATTTTGAACCACTGTCAGATGACAAGGCAATATCTGAGCTGGCACCCACTCTCCAAACTTCCACACCAACGCAACGTAAGGACTTTCGGCCACAACAGATTTAAGGTGCACCAGCCGCCTCTACACCATACGCTTACAAACATCAATGACCCGGATTCGAACCAGGAACCTTCCGATCTAGAGGCTAACACCGTGACCTACTTCCTTGTATAATATAGTAGAGATAATTATAATAGAAGTTAAGTTCGTTCCAACTATCCTTAAATATTCCAACACTTAAACATTGTGTGCACAAGAAATGCAATGTTATAATGGAGTTCCAAGATTGTTGGTTGCTATGAGATTATTAAAAAATTTAGTGATTTTTTCACAAATGTTCCTAACAGTGAACACAGGAATACTGAAACCTTTATGCTCATAAATTTAAAAAACTCTTGAATAATCAGAGTTAATTGGCGAGTTTTTGTAGGAAAAGAAAAAATAAGTTGTCTAAACGTTCTATAGTTTAAGAATTTTCAACAAAAATTAATTTTTTAAACAAATTTTGTGCAGTTTTAATTTTTTGTTTTAAATTTCACAACGTGACTATTGAAGCAGATCGATTATGAAATTTTTGACATGAAATTATTCTCTAGAAATGAATTTATTAGTATTTTGATGATCAATTTGTCAACACTCCTAAAGAAAATATCCGAGCGTATTCATTTTCGTTTGCAAAAATTCAAATATCGAATCAAGTTAAAAACTTTCAAAGTTCCTATTCTTTCCGTGAAAAAAAAAGGGGATATATCGAGACCCCTTCTCTTACCACAAACAAAACTACTTTTAACGGTGGAGTACATTTTCCCCTTTAGTTTAATTATTCAATTCGTTTGTTGTTTTATGCGTTTGCATCTCATACCACATTTGAGTCGCGAGTACGAAATGAAAACAAGATTTTGAAAAGGCGGGAAACGGAGGAAAAGTTTTATCTCTCTTATACCTCCCATACCCCCTATCACAAACTTAAACTCTTCTTCCTAACAGAAAAGACTACTATTTTTGGCAATTTATGGCAGATTCAAATCACAAAACAGTCGCCATTGGAGTTCATTTCCAAGTGTGCGCTTGCGCAGTTTGCTAGCTCTTAAGAGCCAGACTAGGCATATACCCAAATGGACGGTTCATTACTGGCGGAAGACGCAAGTGACATGACGGTCCAGTTAAACGTGGCACAAACTTAGACTTGAACACTCAAGTAAGACTGACTCATTTGAGTCTTGGAAATGGGGATACTAATATTATAATCAATGCTTAATTTGCACGGCAGGGCACAAATTACAACCGGTTATTATTCCGCATGCTTCTATTTCTAAAGTTGACGTCATGCAGCTTCGCCTTTGAAAGCTAGCTTGCAAACTGGTTGTCACACGGTTTATATGAAACGCTTGTTCTACGAAAACCTTACGTTAAGGTTTTTGTGTGATTTTGACTGAAAAGCTTGTTTTGGTAAGCTTACAGTGAGGTTTTCAAGCGGTTTTCGTATAGGCTTGTCATCGGCAGCCTATGAGGTAATTTGTAATTTTAGTTAACGTCATACTAGAGCAACACAACGGGCTATTGACGAACGTCCGGGATCAGTCCCTAGGCAGCCTATGAGAAACGGCCATCTTTTCGTAAAAACCTTCTTTGCTATCTGGGTCGTGGCCGTGTTGCGTGTCCTCAAATATCCTCGTGTAGGCGTGGTGTGGAAGTTTATAAAGTGGATTGCCAGCTCAGGTGTTGCTTCGTTATTTCGTCTGACCGTGGTTTAAAATTAGAAGTTGTTCTAATTAAGACCGATGAACTGGTCTGGTGGTTAAGGTGTTAGCCTCTAGATCGGAAGGTTCTTGGTTCGAATCCAAGTCAGTGCATGGATGTTTTTAAGCGTATGACTGTAGAGGCGGCTGATGCACCTTAAATTTTAATCTGTCATGGCCGAAAGTCCTCAAAAGAAGTTTGGAGAGTGTGGTGCCAGCTCAGGCTGTATTGTTGACTCGTAATCTGGCCGTGGATCAAAATTACGTGACGTTGTCCTTGGATCTTTAACTCAGGGGATTCATCCCGGACCTTCGTCAATAGTACGTTGTGTTGCTCCAGTACGACGTTAATTAAAAATTACAATTACAGTCCTAATTTAGTGGAATGTAACTTCGGGGGTTGAACCTGGACCGTCGCTAAAAACCAGATGTGTTGCTCCAGTGCAAAGTTAATTAAATTCCTTATGACGTTTGAAAAAGCATAGGTCGTTTCACTGGATTTAGTTAGAGATTTGGTATTTTTAAAATTTTTGTGTCTCTGGGCGATTTACATATTTGGCGCCGACCAACCGGTATAGTGGTTAAGGTGTTAGCCTCTAGATCGGAAGGTTCCTGGTTCGGGCATGGATGTTTGTAAACGTATGGTGTAGAGGCGGCTGGTGCACCTTAAATCTGTCGTGGCCGAAAGTCCTCACGTTGGGTTGGCGTGGAAGTTTGGAGAGTGGGGTGCCAGCTCAGGTGTTGCTTCGTCATCTGACCGTGGTTCAAAATTACGAGGTATTGTCCTCGGATCTTTCCCTGAAGGGACTGATCCCGGACCGTCGTCAATAGCCCGTTGTGTTGCTCTAGTGCGACGTTAACAAAACAATTACCAATTACCAATTACATACTTGGCAAAATTGTCCATTCAACCAGAGCACATAACCAGCATTCCACCGCTTCATGTTGTTGTATGTATTGTAACTTGTAAAATAAACAAACTGAGTGAGATGTGAATCATATTGCTTTGGTTTAGTGTTAAACAAAATTACATAAATTGTAGTTATTTGTGAATTTTTTTTGATTATGTCGCAGTGGTTGACTGTTACCCTGCGGTGTTGGGTAGCGTTTATTGCTTTCACTAATTTTGGAGCTGCATTCCGCTGTTTTACCGAGGACAATTTTGTACGGTCGAAATTTTTTGACATTGACTCTAAGCTATGGAAATCAAACGGTACTGCAACGCATGTTTATTTAATTGCTGTCATATAAAAATTTTTCTGTTACACGTTGTTTGCTAACTGTTGACAAATCGGGTGGAAAGACCCTATTACCGGGACACTCTTTTCCCACTGAGAATAGCAAACTTCTCTGTGTGATCATTATTATGACATTACTCTCGCCCAAAGCAGTACAATATTAGCTTAATTAGCTAACTGTTTCATTAGCTGTTTAATACAGCTTAATCCTCGAAAGTGGTAGTGAAATTATAATTCTGAACCCTGCAAGATATTTGATGACATTGCTATTGCTTAAAACAGTATAAAATCAGCTGACTGTAACCTTTGCCTTAATCTCTGAATACATACTTAGTCTCTAATATCTAAGCAAATGAGCGAGAAATTTTCTCGTCCAATTTCAACAGGCACCTAGATGGGTCTTTCATTTCCTGTAGCAACCGATCAAATGCTGTAATCAACTCAAAGTGGAGCAAGTGCATTCCAAAAATTACCAAGTTAAAATGTCGCAACAAAATTTATTTTTATCACTGAACCAATATTTTTTTTGCTGCTGAATAGAGATCAGATTCTTACTCAAAAGCAACTATTGAAAAGGTTCAAATTTTATCTAAGGTCCGAGGTACACACCTGCTCCATTGGGGTGGGGTAAATACGTACCTAACCTATAAAGATTACCCAATTGAATGTTGAGGCAAGTGTAAATAGCTTAGGTTTTAACAATCATTTTTTGCTGATTGAAATTCTAAAATTGGAAAAAAAATCACTGAGTTATAGAATTTTTTATTGTTGAGATAAGAAAACTTGAAGGGAAGGATGGCAGCTCTGAATTGTTTGGCTAGGGGGGTTGTTAAGAGGGTTATAAAAAATCATCTCTGGCAACCCTAAAGGCCTTACAGTCACTACTTTTCCTCCAAAACAGTGCAGGAATGTCACAATGCATATGTGGATCTGGCTGAAAGAAACAAAGTGTCTTTTATCTGTGTCCCTGGTCATTGTGGCATTGAAGGTAAAGAAACAGCAGACCAATTAGCAAAACATGGGTCTGAAATGCCATTTATTGGACCAGAGAGCCTGTTTTGGGTCTACTTTACAATGTGGTTAGAGGGACTATCAAAGGTTTACTCCTTGCCGAGTCCTACCATACATGGCTTCAATCTAATGATCAAAGACAAGCCAAAGAACTCAATCAACAAATCTGCTTGGAATCGATCAAGGGAACTACTGAAATTGAGCAGGAAATAAATCAGGGTAACTCTTGGCCACTTTATTCTGAATAGACACCTTAACCTTATGGGTGTTATAGATGACCCATTATGCGCAGGTTGTAGAAGGGAATCTTAAACATGTATTGTGTGACTGTAATTTTTACTCTGCACAACAATTCAAATATCTGGGCCCAGTGGCAGAAAGTTTTGTAGCTGTGTGTGACAAGCGTTTAGAATTTCATAATCTGTCTGCAAAATTTGCATGTCGTTTTAGTGGATAAATCATACATTAATGACTTTTGATGTTACAAATAATGTCATTAGCTCACTTGTAGGATTTCTAAAGTGGGAAGGATAAGTAGAACTTTGCATACATAAAGCTGCTTTTAAAACCTTAGTGTACCTTTATAACCAGAAGGGGGCCCATTCAGTTGAATAAAAACCCTCTTATCGTTAGTGCCCACTTCTTCATCAGTCCCATCTCTCGATCTTAGCGTATGTTTCCCAACGACATGAATTACAGACTTCCAGGCATACTTGTACTTTTTTGGATGTCTTTCCAAGAGCAGAACAAATATATGAAAATGCTAGAATGTATATCATCGTTAACTTATTCATTAATCTGTATCGTGATACAAACTCATCAGGGTCTTGTTCACAGGCAGAGATCAATGTATGATAATCTGCTAAAAATGTATAAAAAATTTTTACAATGGGCTGAAAACTTTATAGTCTTTGAACAGCTTGGGCTTGCGAAGGCTGAATGTTGCGTAACTAAGTCTCCTACTGCAAGTACGTAAATTCAAGTATTATTTTATACAAGCCACTGCGTGGCTAGCCCGGCATTGCCCAAGCACGTGGTGTTGGTTTGCGAAGCACGGCCAACGCCGTGATGTAAGTTATTAATCTAGAGTAAAATTTGCCCCAGATTTCAAATCCATTGAAGACATATTCAATTTTAAAATTATTTATTTAAATAAAATCATGTTGTTTCAAACTTCAGTAAAATTTTCTGCAGATTTCAAATCCATTAAAAATTTTAATCTATCTTTAGCAATTCCGATTTTACGTAAAAAAACTTAACAACCCAGTCAATATGTTTTTTATTTCTTGCTCTCAGAGGAAATGTAATTTTTTTTTTAATGCGAAGGGTAGAAGATGCAATCTTTTTTTTTCGTAAAGAAAAAGTTTGTGTGACGTTACAATTGCTTGTGAAAATATAAGAGATTTATTCAATGCATCGCAGGGACATAGAAAAAGAGGCACATAAGTCTGCATACTGACACGGGACATGTCAGAAAGTTGCTGAAATTTTTTTTATTAGTGTAGACAAAAACTGTCCACAAGCGGATTTCATTGTCTGCGATGTCGCTGTGTTTCTGCCACTGGGTATCTGGGATACCATTGTATGAAACCCTGGGAACTGGGCAACATTCCAATCAGGTACATGCTGAAATTTATTTCGGCAATCGGTCTTTAGTGGATCAACAGGGGTCTAGGAACAATAGACTTAGTCATGGTGCTGGCACTATTTGGAGTCACCCCCAAAATAAGTCATTGTTTGGCTCCAATATTATGAACCCACTACACACTTTCCCCGAAAATGCACCACTTTACCTTGATACCAAATGAGCATTTCATTTCTTAATATATTTGAATATTTTCATACCTGTCTGCTGTTTATGTGTTGTATAAAAATTTAGATTTTCATTAATTAAGCAAACTACCATTTCTTTAATATAACATAAATAACCTTTTCTTTTGGAGGGGTTCTCAAGCCCCACTCTGAATATTTTCCTGATTTGATATTGTTCTTGCTCAAACCAGTACAAAATCAGCTTAATATAACCCTTAACATTAGCCATTTAATGCAACAATCCTTGAAAGTGATAGTGAAAGTACAGTTATTATGAACCCTGCTAAATCTTTCATGTGGCATTGTTCTGGCTCAAAGCAGTACAAAATCGGCTTAATGTAACCCTTACGTTAACATTTTAATGCAGCTTAATCCTTTGTAAGTTATAACAAACTTCCTTGTAAGATCTTAGATCTGACATTGACCTGGCTCAAAGCAGTGCAAAATCGATTTAATACAACTTTTAAATTTCTATCTAATGCCTTAAACTTTTGCTAATCAACAAGTGATGCTTTTGCATATTATAGATAAGGACCTAGCTAATTGTGATATTGATTTTTTAGCAATTTTAGTTCTGACTTTCTTTTCTAGATACATTATAATGTGTCTAAAGTAAAAAATAAATATAATTTAGTTTGAATGTTATTGTTGCAGATGACAATTGGCATTAGTCTTGGAATCTAATTTATTATTTAACACCAAATGTGTAATCCATTCATTTAATAATCATTCTTCACTGCTTGGTTGTAAATCAAATATATTATTTCCTATTTTTTTGTAGAAGGAGCCATTGTGGAACGCATTTATGGTTTTTGGTCTCTCATCAATTGCATTGTACTGTCATGTTGCTTCTTTTTCATTGAAGAAAGAAAGTAAATATATTTATTTTTAGACAACTACTTATAATGTTATTTTCGATTTTTGGAAGATCCTTTTGATACAGATCACAGATTTTACATGCGAACTGTAAGGTCATTGGAGTAGAATTAATCAAAGCTACTTTACTGTATCATCTCAATAATTTACAGCCATTTTCACATATCACCATTACCTGACTGATAATATATGATGTTGACTGTGCACGTATTAGGAGTTTTCCAGTAAGAGCAATATTACTTTCAATAATTGTAATTTAATCCTAAAGTGTTATTTTACACTATAACACATTTTAAGATTAAATAGCAAGAGAGAATTTTAGGAAATATCATTCTTCAAGAAGGTTAAAACTCTTATCAGGAACCACAAAGAGAAAATTTTAGCATGCAGGTATGTCTCCTCTAGTGCTCTGAGGGCTTATACCCCAATGAAATTTTCTCATGTAAAATTTTCAGTAAAACGAAGAGGAATTTGTAATAGAACATATTTTAATTAATTTTCTGTGTGCTATAAATGTTTCTAGTGTGTTTTGAAATGACCAGTATTAGTCATATTTTGAGCCTTTAAATTTTGTTTTGAGATTTTGTTGTCATGTTTGATGCTTAAGTTTTCTAAATACAGTACAAAGTCCCAAATCCGAATGATCCGAAATCAGAAATTGTCCAAAATCCGGACGTTTTGTTGACCTGTGTTTTTTTTCTTACTTTTTTACATCTTTCCGACAATTTTTAAAGAACAAGGAGTTAACCTAATTGATGAAACAATGCAAAATAAAGGACATGTTCAGAGCAAATACAACACTGAAAAATTAGATTTACAAGTAAAATTTGTTGCATTGTATAAAAAGTTTTTTTTTTTCCTTTTTTTAAAAATTATTCTTATTTATATATCTGCTATTTTACTATTGCAATAGCAAAATTCTCGTGGGGGGGAAGGAAATAGAATCAAAATTAGGTTAGATTAATTTTTTTTGACAAAAAATGCAAATAATCCAAAATTTGGAAAAGTTCGAAATCAGGAATGGCCGCGGCCCGACGTTGTACTGTATTAATCTCTGAGTAAGAATCGGGATGAGTACAGAATGCTGTAATAGTTGATATGACTTAATTGTTTTGCAGAATCATTGGATTGTCCATATGTGTCCTCATTCTATACCTGTGTTTCTTTGCTGTGGAAGGTTATTTTTACAAAACCCTTGTAGTGCATGGCCCAACAATTTATCCATGTGCATTGAGTGGTAAGGAAAGGAACCTATTCTCTGTTCAACCTTCCAGTGGTTGTGCCCTCCACACCAACGTGGAAGGTCACGGGTATTTCTTAGATACACTATTTTAAAATGTAAAATATTAAATGTAAAGGGTATTAAAATTTCAAATGTGAAGGGTGTATTTATTGAAATTATGCTTTGAATAATATCAATACAATTTGAGAAATGCTATTTAAATTTCTATATTCTTTCTTTATTTAATACATAATATACAAAATGCATATGTAACTAAAATTAACTCTAGTGTATCTCTTACATACTTGCTACTGCTGGAAGGTTAATTATGCTACACGTTTAAAGTTTATATTTTAAAATTGTTTTAATGTATCCAAGAATGTAAAATTTTGAACAAACTGTTTATGGCAATGCATAGACATCAGACAACCAAAAAATATTTATTGTGAGGGATATGGTTACACTGCTATAGAAAGAATTTTTGTAGCAACTACTGAGTTTTCCCTATGTTGTTGTACTATAGGCAAAGATATTTTGGCATCTGGGACAAACCAGGCTGATGCCATCTAGTTCAAAACAAATTTTATGTAATTAAATAGGGTGCAAAAAATTATGATTTCAATTGATTTGTTGCCCTATCACTTAAAACTTGTTGAACAGGAGACATACAATTCACTGTAGTTTCATAGAATTGATTTATGTTAGGCATTAATATACACTCATGTCTATCTTTACATACCCAAAAATAATTACATTCCATGAAAAACCCAATCGATGTAATCCATTTTTGCAAGGAATGTGTGAAAGGCAAGCCTAATTAGAATTATCCAATTAAAAGTGTTCATACGGTTTCTGATATGCAAATCAAGGCATTGCGTCAACTGACGGTGAATCAAGTGCTTTGCACAAAGAGAATTTCTGAAATACAGAGTTTGATTTCAGTGTGTAAGGACTCAAAACAGTTTGTTACGGCTCCGAAGTAGCATTTGGAAGAATCTGCGAAGTGGCGCATTATCGGCTGTTTAGAAGCAGGGCAGTCAAACATGGAAGCAGCAATATGTGTGAATATTTCAAGACAAACAGTCTCTGTGCTATAGAAATAATTTCAGATCTCTGGAACTGTTGTAAGGAGGCCTGGACAAGGTCATAAACGTATGACAACTGCTTCTCAAGATCGATATATGTCAACTATTGCCCTTAGTAACAGGAAGTCTAATGCTCAAAAGCTAAGTTCAGAAGTTGCAGTCACCACGAAAATTGTTGTATCATGGCAAACTGTATACAGAAGGCTCAATGAAAAAAGGCCTTTATGCCAGGAAGCCAAGGGTATGTATTTCACCGTCTTCACAACACAAGAGGGACGGCTTTAATTGGTGCAAAGAACATCAGAACTGGAGTCAACACCAATGGACCCATGTTATCTTTACTGATGAGTCGAGGTTTAGTTTAACATCTGTTTATAAGTGTTTTTATATCTGGAGGGAGTCAGGAACATGAAATCTTCTTTCGAACATTACGGAATATGACCGCTTTGGTAGTGCTGATGTGGGGTGGAATAATGATCAATAGACACATGCCCCTACAAACAGAGGATCTGTGACCGGCCAGAGATATTGGGAAGAGGTCTTAGAACGTTATATAAGACTTTTCAGAGGTGCGTATGGATCCAATTTTTTATTTATGGGCGATAATGCTTGTCCACATCAAGCAAACCTCATTGACGAATTCCTTGAAAATGAAGCCATTGAGCGAATACTGTGGCCAGCAAAATCTCCTTGATAGAGAAGTTATAGTACTACCTTGGAAAAGCAGTTGCACAGAGACATCCTCCTCCTAGAGATAAAAAAGCCCTGAAGACCGCATTGCTGGAGGAGTGGAACTTAATTCCCCAAACTGTGGCTAACAACATTATTGCCAGCATGAAATCATCTGGTAAGATCAAGAAAATGAAATAGTTAGAAAAGTTGCCATATGCTACGACATCTGTGGTAATTGCCATGGGTCTCCCCGAATGTTATTGCTTTTGGCAACAACCTATAAACTGGAAGCCAAAATTCATGCTAAGGAAGCCAACTGTAGGAATGCAGTATTTACATTTAACCCTACCATAATTTAACTCACTCAAAAGCATGACACAATTTTTAGTTCCATCAAGTCACTTACTGTCATGTAATGATGACATTTCTTAGCAGCGTCATCTAGGTGGTACATTTTGAACTAATTTTTTTTTTCAATTCTGAGATAAGTTTTCGCTCACTATAAATAATCAGAATTGCAATAAGAACATTTTCCTGTGAGTCTTGAGAATAATATTCCAGGTCCCTTTGAAAAGTAATTAATTTCTAGATTTAAGGATTTCCAGGTACATAAACCCTAGCATTAGTTTATGTTGAATGATGATGAAATATTTATCTTGTTTTAGTTTTAATTACTTGTATTTATTTCAGCACTGACTCTATTATGGCTGTTAGCCAGCATCAAATTTTCTCGGAAGCCATCGAGGGAGGACTTTGATGAAAATGAAGTCCTAAGAAAGCAGTTTCAGTTTAAGAGTGTTTCCAGAAAAGCACAGTGACTGACAATACGATGCATTCAGATATAAGATGTTCATCTATATCCGAATTTTGAACAAAATGACAAAAGGGAAATTTTGTAAGAACTAAGATAATTTTAAAGTGAATATGATTTTAGTGTTTTCAATTTTTTTTATACCAAATGAAAATGATTACGATTGATTCACACAAGAGCATTCTTGGCAAGAAAATTTAAAAAATCACAAATGAAATTAATGTTTACATTTCTTAATAAATTGTGTAAATTTATGAAGAGTTGTTAATAATTTTATTTTTTTCAACTGCAATAAACCTGATTGGCATGAACACGAAATATATTTATCTAATTATTTAGTAAACTTGTAAATGTAGTTTTGTGAATTTAAAAATATTTTAAACTCAAAATCGATTTTAGCCCACTCCTGTTTGCCTCATTGAAAAGTCTGTGCCTGCCACATTTGCTACGAGTGTAGGGACTGCTTGTTTTGACTAGCTTTGTATAGCAACAAGCCAAACCTTACGTAAAAGAAAGGTTTTTTATCAATGTGGCTAACTAATGAACTCTAAAGCCTTCTTCCTCGGATCTTTCTCTTGGGCAATTGATCTCGGACTGTCGTCTATAACCCATTGTGTTGCTGCAGTACAACGTTAATTAAAATACCTATCCACCTTGTAAAGCCTTATGTGAGCGGACCTCTGCAATTGGCAATTAGTTTAGAATGAAAGACTGCAGCACTTGGTTGTTCTTGAGTACGATGCTTGCATGGTTCTTTCTTTGAGTCAACTTGTAAATGCAAACTACCTTCCTCAAGACTTTCAGGAAGGCATTTGAACCTATTTGGAAACAAAGCCAATTTGTACAAGAGGCCTAAAAATTGTTTTCAGTGGGAACAAAATCTCCTTTTTAAAAGCAATTTCTATCTCTTTCTCAAACTAGTCAATTATACTTTATAAAATCCTACATAATCTGTGATATAATGCCGGCCACAGACCAATGAAGTATGGATTATTTATACTTTTGTTTTAGTATTGACATCTATGATCTTTTAAATTGTGATTCATAATTTTATGTACTGTTCCCTTTCACATTTTTTAAAATTTATATTATCAGTTTACTGCATTCTCTGCTTTATTTTACAAAGCTTAGTTTAATTCAGTTTACACCATTAAATACTACCATCCCTAAGTTTAGAAACTCCCTGCACATTCTGAAAATACTCAACTATCCAACGTTTTAAAAGGATGTTTTGTGCATTTAAATCTCATGCCTTGGGAATTTTAGGAGAGTTTATTACACTAGTTAATCATATTTATTTGTTTAATACACAAGAAAGTTAAATGTTAATAACATTTCATAACATGGCCAGACTTTCGAAAAAGAGTGATTGATGTGCAATTTTCTTGTGAATCACGTGGTCATCTCACATTGCATATAATAAAAAAAATAGCTGTGACAATGTTTTTCAATAGTAGTGGTACAGAAACATTTGTGGGTTGTAATTTGCCAAATTTGATTTTAATGGCTCCTACGAAGGAATTGACTGTCGATAAACAGGCCGTAATCTTATCTCTTCGAAAGACTGGCATGTCACTTTGCAATATGTGTTGGTGTGTACTGTGTATATGACACAAAAGGGTTTTGGTGAAACTTGGCAGAATAGACAGTTTTTAATGCGGTAGATCAAGAATAACTTCAAAAGCCGAAGAGAAATGCAGTCTTATGCAAACACAACAAATTCAAAACTGCACCTGAATTGTAGTCACATCTTATTTTGTCAAGAAGTTATGTGATTGACTACAGTAAGGATAAAATTTCAGGAACTGAATTTGAATTGATATGTAGCAGAAAATAAGCAAACTTCTACTTCTAAAAGCTGTTTGCAAAAAGAGACTACTGTGAACATGGACCCAGAATTGGATATTGGACACAGGTCCTATTTACAGATAATTCCAAATGCAAACCTTTTGGAAATATGGGAAGTTGGTCCATCAACACCGGGTGAACTGATGCAACCTCAGTGTATATCCCCACCGTTAAACATGGAGACAGTTCTGTGATAGCATGGGGCTGTTTTGGTAGCAATGCAGTTGGCGATTTGTTCAAAATCAATGGAATCAGCATGGTTATCATAGCATTGTCCACTGACAAGCAATGTCACGTGGGAAGCACCTGCTTGGTCATGGATTTGTTTTCCTGGAAGATGACCCAAAACATTCTTAGTCATGTTAAAATTAATGTAGGAAAAAAGACAATCGTAAAACATACAATCATGCATTAGCCATCCCAGAGTCCTGGTCTCAATCCGATAAAGTTTCCATGGGTTGAACTTTACCAGAATATCCAAAATACAAGTCTTTCACACATAAATCTTGTCATAAATCATAGTTTGATGGAAACAATCACATTGGTAAATATTGAAAAATTGCTTGTTAGGATACCTTGTTTGGAGTATGTAAAGCTATGACAATAGCACAAGGAGGTATTTTGAAGAATCATATTTAAAAAATGTAATTAAATTTTTTTTAAATAGTACTTGATTTAGCATGTGATTACCTTTAATTCGAATAATTAAATATTTTATGTTACATTATAATCATATTTTTTTATATTTTATTGATTTTTAAGCAAACATTAAGGCATTTTCAAACTTATGGATGGTAGTGTCCATATCAGTTGCAATCTTTCAAAGAGGTTGGTGAGTCCATTGAATAATGAAAAAAGTTTTATTTCTTCATTCTTTGAACAAAATCCAAAGTGGGAATTTATTGTTAATTTTTTATTATTGTTCTATTATTCTTCTGTATTTTATTTCAAATTGCAAAAATTTGTATTTGTGATAATTCTGAAATACCATGCTAAAACGTTTGGCTATTTATTAGACGAAAATCACGTTTTATTGTTTAAAATGTCTGGAGTTTATCAGATGAAATAACTGTTATTTTGTGAAATTTATTTATTCTCGTAGAGATTTGGGAAATGACATGCTTTTCTAACTTAAAAAACATTGAAAAACTCTTCAACTTATTTTATATTTAAGACAAAATTCTATATTATGATGTACTGTGTCAATGTATAAAAGAATTTGTAACTATATGCATGTAAAAACTGCAATACTTATAAACTTTCTTAACAATAAAAATTGATAAATTGTCTGTATTAATGAAATTGCACTGATTATTCCAATACTTCTCTGTTAGGATTTCTCCTTAACTTTTAAAGCTATTTTTCACTCAAATATAGAAATTTTGAATCTTTCATATTTAAGTATAAAAGGAACAACAAGACGAAATAATACTTAAAATAGTACATATATAAAATTTTTAAATTGTTTTGCATTGCTTTATTTTTTAATTATATTAGAAAATTGAGTCAATGGGATACATTAAAAAAATTATGCGATTATAAACAGAAATTTCCATCAAAACATTTTCTAATTATTACAGCAAAAGAACATTTGCCTCAGTAAGTCATTACATCACTATTAATGCAGTATACTTCTTTTAATCTTGCTACTAACGAAATTTCTGAGTAGAAATTCAGTATTGGCACTTGAAAATAACGATCAATATTGTGCTGCAAAGCCCCAAACAATTCTGGACAAAAGCTAGAAATTTTTCACTATTCACAAATGACGAAAGCTGTAGAAACTTAAATCCTGTATATTTATGCTGTACTTTTTGTATAAAAATAGTTAAAATATAGTGTTACCTAAACAGCAGTTCAGCAATATTTAAGGTTTGTACATAGCTTATTACTTCATTGTATTCGTTTTAACCCCAAAAATTTAAAAGTACGTTATATGCAAAAATTGTTTGTATCTAGAAATAAAATTAAATATCACAGATATTACTACAATCCAAGACAAAAAAAAAAGTTGCACCTGGAAGGAGTAGACCAGCATAAATGATATTTGGAGGAGTGGTACATTTGCGTTGGAGATTATCAAATTTTCAGAATTGTTTGAACACGCTGCATACAGGGGCATAAAAGGACATCCAGTAGCAAAGCAAATTCATTTTGACTCGTACTGTTGTGTTGGTTACATCATTTCTCATTGAGTTATGCCTTGGATAAAAGTTTGCAAGCAATTTAAGCAACTGGGAGAGTTTGACAGAGGCTGAGCCAGGCCTCGTAATAGATTTTTTAATACAGGTGCACCTAAGTTTTTAAATTAGGTGCACAGATTATATTTTAGGTATACATTAAAAAAAAAACGAAATATAGTATATAATGTAAACAACTTTATTTTAGTTAGGTATATTTTTTAGGTTCGTAGTAGATAGTAAATAAGAATATTTAAAAATCGAAATTCTCCCTTCTCCGGCTGTCGCGACAGTCACTTCAACCGAGCCATCAGGAAAATGTTTCGATCATCGGAAAGTTGTGTTGGCAGTGACACAAGTAAACCTTTTTCCTGTATAAACCCGTTACGGCCCAGCGATTTTGTTTTAGCATAGTGTGTAATCAGGAATTTTAATTACGTTCCTTTAGAGCGAGAGAGGTCGATACTAATATTTTATTTTAAGCATCAAAATAAGATAAAACACGTTCCCTCCTTTCCCCTTTTTTTAACGTTAGGTGCATTGCGTGCACCTAGCGGGAAAAAATTAGGTGCACAATTTTATTTTTTGTGCACAGTGCACCCGGGTATTTCGAGCCCTGGACTGAGCTATTGGCCTCCGAGAAGGTAGGTGGTCTAATAGACGGATTGCGCTAACATATTGGTTGTAGTGATGCTACTATTGCATTCTGTTGGAAGCAGTGGATACAAGGCACATGCCAGGCTCAGGAAGACCTAGAGAGGATAAACATGTGTGTACTCGTCCAACAGCTAGTGTTGCAGACATTCAACGGGCAGTGGGGACCTCTCTTGTACATTCAATAAGTGATTGCACCATTTGTCGATGGATTTACAACGTGGGACTAAACTCACAGTCACGACAATTGCATTGCCGTCAAAGACTGGAAGGGTGTCGTGACAACCAGACATGGGGCGTCGAATGGCATGCAGTGGTCTTCACTTACGAATCCCGATTCTGTCTGGGTGGAGACAACAATCGAATAAGTGTGTGGAGGTAATGTGGTCAGCGTCAAGATTCGTGGTTTGTTGTGTAGCGTCACACGTCCAGAAAGTGTCATGGTGCAAATATGTATGATGCCAAATCACCTTTGGTATTCGTTATGGGCTCTTTGACAGGACAGCGTTACGCACAAGAGACTTTGCAGCCAATTACGCTCCCATTCTTAAACTCCCAGGTTCAACCACTTTTTCAACAAGACAATACTCAACCACATGATATACAATGGCCGACATACTCATCGTTCCTGTCCTCGATCGAGAATGTATGGGATGCCATTGGGTCAGATGTCACCACTCCATCCGGATTGCGTAATCTGCTGGAACTACTTGACAGGGTTCAAGCAGCATGGAATGAACTGTCGCAGGACATCATAAAAAGCCTGTATGACTCACTAACAAGGCGCTTGGCATGCTGCATTAGGAATAATGGCGGTCATATGCCATACTGAATGATACCACTTTTTTTAAATAAAATTTGCATAGTTCAGTCTCAAATTTAAATCATTTACTCATTCATAAGCACACTTTAACAACCTCGTAAATCTCATTGCATTCTGACAATTCCTTCTAGGTGCAACTTTTTTCCCTTAGTGTATGAATTGTAAATGAAATTTAACCCTCTGGTTACGACCGAGATATCCCTGTCCTTTCGTTACTGATTAGACGGCCCAAATCCATTACGGTTTCCTTCCCCCCTTTTCTAAGCAACAAAGAGACCTCCTCGTATATAACCAACCACTTCACTGATGACAAGGGGATACCGGGGAACCGCTTAACCTCAAGCTATTACGATTCGTGAGAGGCAACTTCCCGTGCCCATTTACAAAAGAAGATTGAAGAATCTACGAAAGAAATAAACACTGTAAATTGTGTCTTTTTAACTATCAAAATTTGTCCATGCAAACTTTTTTTAAATCATGGTATTCTTAAAAGTTTAGAAAACAATGGTTTTTGCCCAACAAGGAAATAGTGAATGTCGTGTAGTACTGCATTGTAAACGTTAGGTAAATAAAATAAAATCAGAAAAAACTTATTTTATGTATGGAATTAATACAACCTCCAGAAATAAAGAAAAATTGTCAATAACCAAAAAGACATAACAATGCAAGTATCTCAAATAATGAACATAATTTGAAATACATAATTTACAGTGAACAAGCGGAATTTTTTAAAGGCCATAAACATATAGTAATGTAATTAAATCTATTATTATTAACTTCACCCGCTCTTAAGAGTTGGAAATCTAAAAAATTTGTATGAGCTTATATTATTTCTTTAAAAAAGTACAAATAAAAATGAAAGCTTTCTAAGTTCGTTAAAAATCATGTTTGTACTCTTAAAATCCATAAGTATTTTACAGAACATGAGCATTTTCATTTTAATATTTGTAAGCACTTATACCAGGCCGAGCATGTATAACTTAGATCGAAAGTTTACTATATAACGCATAAGTTTTCAATTAGAAAAACTCCATGAAATTACTGTAGTATTCTCAATATAATTTTATTTTTCTAATATTTTTTTCCATGCGCTCATTTGGTAAGAACAAATCGCAAAAAAGATTTTTCATTTCCTATACTTTTCATAATTTTTGAGATTATTTTCAAAATAAAAAATAATATTTTACTGATAAAAATGGGAGAATTTCCAATACACAATAATATTATTTGTACTTAAGAATAAAGAAATAATAATTTTATTTCTGTTAACAACTTGGGAAATTGGAACATATATGGAATGCCGAAGCTCAGATAGTTAATGGAGGAGGAAATGGTCAGAGAGGTAACATTATTTATGCAACCTGATATAAAACATGAGTTTTTCATAGAATTAGAATACTACTCCTCCAGATCGGAAGGTTCCTGGTTCGAATCCGGGTATGGATGTTTGTATACATATCGTGTAGAGGCGGCTGGTCCACCTTAAATCTGTCATGGCCAAAAGTCCTAACATTCGGTTGGTGTGGAAGTTTGGAGAGTAGGGGTGCCAGCTCAGTTGTTGCTTTGTCATCTGACTGTGGTTCAAAATTACGAGGTGTTGTCCTCGGATCTCTCCCTTAAGGGATTGATCCCGGACTGTCATCAATAGCCCGTTGTGTTGCTATAGTACGACATTAATTACAAATTACATAGAATTAGGTAAATTCTATACAGCCAGAATGTTTATTAAATATTTAATCAATAATTGCAATGGATAACAATCTTAATAATGTACATGATAAAATAATATTCCTTCAGCTCTTTTATTTGTGGTTAGTTAAATTAATGATGAATGCATTATGAAAAATGTATGTCTAGAAATATACTTGGGTTTATTTTAAACTTGTTCTAAAAGTATGACGTATCAATAATATAAAATTGTATCAGTGTATACTTTTTAAGCTAAAACAATTAATTATTGGTTTTTAAAATTTATTTCATCTATGATTTAGTTTGTCGCATTTTTTGGAAACATTATGCTATATTTATATTGGAAAACAGTGTGTCAAACCAATTTCCACATCACCCAAGTGGTATGGTTTATTGATGCATTACCCTTTTTGCAATAAGCTAGGTGGGTTTCCCAGGAGGCATATTTCCTTTCATTTAACTGTGCATTGGACAGGGAATAAGGGAGGAATATATTTATTCTTGGAAGCAGGTCTTGCAAAGGCATACTGAACACATTTTTTCTCCCATGAACTCTCTATTCTCCGATTGGTTAGTTTTAATTCCGTTTTCGCTGCATTTTACATAAATTCTTTTGCTACCATCTAATTTTCTTTTTTTTTGTGGCTATATGGAGAGGTGGATGGACTCAAAATAATCTGCCTCTTTATATTTGAATATTTTTTCTCGATATCTGAAATTACCTCGAAGATGAAGTCATAGAGAGACTTGCATTTCTTAGGGGCAGACATGTTTGTTAAAAGCTGTATAACATAGGCGTTGTTCATTGCTGTGTCCAGAAGAAAGGGGAACAAGTATTTCCACCATTTCAAGAATTTTCTAGCATTTGAATAATATTTTCTCCTTTGGTCCACCAAATCAACTCCACCCATGTACTTGTTATATTTGATTACATAGAGGGGACATACAACGTCTTTTTTTATAGATCCTTATCTTCTTTGTATATTCCCTGCTTCCTTTTTAATGCCAGTTGACAGAATGAATAAGTTTTCTTCATCCTTCCATGATGTGCATATTAAATTAGGTTGATTGATGCATTGATAAGTCTTAATAATATTTTCCTCTGTTAGTTTGACAATTTTAATATTAGGTGGTAAATGCTTTCAGTTTGTGTTTACAGTACCACAACTACATCGCACCATTTTCCACAATTCCAGCATGAGTGGAACACTTTTAAAAATCGATCGAAATAAATTTCGTGCCCCTTTTTTTCTAATGATTTGGCTAAATGACACACAATATCAAAACCAACTCCGTTTCCAGATTTCTAAATACTACTTCTCTTTCCAGCGTATAGTTCAGAATTTTGAACATACCCAGAATGTGAAGAGCAAAGAAGCCACATTTTAAAACCCCGTTTAGTAGGCTTCATTGGCATATACTGTACAATTCCAATTCTGCTCTTGAATTTGAGCATTGCCTCATCAATACAAACTTCTTTAAATGAATTAAAATGTTCGGTGCAATTTTTTTTCATTAAAAAAAAAAGTGGTTCAACTTTCTGCACATAAGAATAATCCAGATGTTCTTGTGTTACTGCCAACTCTCTGTCTGAGACATGAAAGTAATGTAGAATTTAAAAAAAACCTATCTCGAGGCATGTTTTTTTATCATTGCATTTCCCAAAATAGGATTTTGTGACCAATAATCTGTTAGCCTTGGTAAATGAGCCATACTCATTACAAATAAAACAGCAAAGAATGTCCAAATTTTAATAAAGCTGGAAATTGGTTGCCACTGAGCATCCTCTGACTCGAGCACAACGAGCAGCATACTTATTTGTGCTCCTGAATACTTTTAATTAATTGATCAGGAATCAATAATGTCAGTTAATCCAGTGCAGAAGAACCAGTAGGCAAATTATGCATGGGTACCGAGGCATACGGAAACGGCGACGAATTTTGAATTTGGTCGTTGTTTATGCCTTCTGTCCAGTCGATAAAATTAAGTGATGAATCATCACCATATTCTTTACCATCATCATCATCTCTCCTATTACTCTCATTGCAAATACTGGTTTTCTAAATCAGTCATTGTTTAATTTGCAGTACTTGGCCATCCATCGTCACCAGAATCTACAAAATTAGATTAATCTGTTTCTTGAAACAGAATTTCATTAATTTCTGCTTGTGTTAAGGATTGTGGACGAGGCATTTTAAGTTGGGTTTATAAATCAAAAGAAGAAAGAGTCTTGAAAAATACTTTTTTTTAGTTGGAAATAAATTTACTAGAGTTGAAAGAGCACGGCCTGAAATCAGGGAGAAGAGGTAAATCTCGTCTGATCGGTGTGGGCAAACTGAGGCAAATGCTGAATGCAGCTAACGGTAAGCAATCTTTATTTTTGTGTTGCGTTTTCATACAAAGGATCAGTGCTTGAAGGTACAAGAGAGGAATGTTACAAAGAAAAATTATCACTTTCTGCAACTCTTAAAAAGGTTTCCCATGGTATAAACGACGCCAAGGACAACTCCAGAATCCTTTGAGTTCAAGTGGCAATGTCTTCGTTGTTGCCGCCTTTTCAGTGACTCGGGGGAAATAACTGTGCCTTACAAGCATACACGGACCCAACAAAAGAAATCCCCAACACTAGGTGATACAAATTAACACACTCTCCACGCCTCCTAGGGGAAGGGACTACGGCGGCCGGTATGGACGTCTTCCCGTAACCAAGTGAGAAAACGATATTTCGACCTTTTGTATGCAGAGAGTTAAACATAAAGATGAAGATTTTAAGGTATTATGCTGATACATCTTTTGCAAACCTTTTAAAATTGGTAGTTCCTATTAAATATATGTAGAATTTTGTTCAAATTCGAAACTTTAAAAATAATTATCACATCTTGTAATTTTTTACCTGAACTATTTCATACTTAGAAAAAGAATTCACAAACTAATACATAAACTAAGCACATGATAGAAACAGAATATTTAAAATATTTTTACACTGCTTTACAGTTTCAATACATTTCTTAGAAAACTTGATGTTTTTCAATCATCTAATTCCAAATATAAATTTTGACTTCACAGTATGTGGAACATGTCTTATGGTCAGTGATATTCTTGTTTTTCTACTCAGCTCATGTCCATTTGCAAAATTATATACATCTAGATTTTTTATGTTATCATCTATTATATCGACTTCACGCTCTTTAATTCCATGAAGGTATGTGGTGTACATGTTGTCTTGCACAATAAGTAGACTGCATCTTTCTAGGTATATAGAACCAGTGTATCGACTGTTTTGACTTTCCTAAAACAAATAAAAGAAATTACATTTCACTACAGTAAACTTTTTATGCTAATTTTAAGCAGGATACAAAATAATATTTTATGCTAATTAAATTACCAGTCCTATCTTTTAATATTATAAATTTACAGACAACTAACTCAGTTTAAAAGTGGACTTGAAGGACTGCCTGTGCAATTGATTTCCATATTACGAACCTATTCGTTCATATTTTCTTTACTGCGCTGATTTCAATCTTCCAGATTTCCAATTGCTTTCTGTCCTCAGATTGCCAAAGAATTTAATAGAGCGGCGAGCTCTAGCAATATTAGGCAGCTATGTAGCTAAAATCAAGCATATTTAAACTAAGTGGAAAAATTGGCCAAATAATCCTGTAATGGTCTCTATTTTGTATCTCTACTATTATAAAAGGAAGTGTTTGTCTGTGTTTCTTGCCTCAAAATCCTGATGATTCTATGGCACTTACAGTAATGAGATTTGGCACACAGGTAGTCCGAAGTTTTTGCAAATTTTGGGTTGCAAGCAAATTTTAAAATTCAATCTAGAAGATTTTTAAATGAATTTAATAGTTTTATTCTCCATTGGTTTTTCAACGTGTTTCTTCCGGAGAAAAGATGAAACAACTGAATCTGGACTTTTCTACCCACATGACCTTCTTTTATATTTTCGCAAGAGATTGTAACGTCATGTAAACTTTCTCTTTCCAAAGATTGCATCTTTTGCCCTTCACATTAATAAAAAAAGAAACAGATTACATGTCCTGTCCTATTCCATTTCCGCGACTGAGAGCAAGAAATAAAAAACATATTGACTGGGATTGTTAAGTTTTTTTTCATAAAATCGGAATCGCCGAAGATAGATTGAAAATTTCAACAGATTTGAAATCTGCAGAAAATGTTACTTTAGATTGATACCTAAAAATATGATTTTCTTTAAATAAATATTTTCAAATAACGCAGAATGCCATGCCAACGTACATTAGCAAAATATATAGATTGTAATTTTTCGAGTGTAAAATGTTAGATGGTGAAAATATTATTCATTCTTTGCATAGTATAAAACCTAAAACTTAAATTGATGGGCTTCAGCCATTTCTTCTGGAGTTTGAGGTCTGAAAGAATCTGACCCCTCTGTAACCAGAGAATGCGAAAATCTCAGTCGTTTGGGCCGTTCCCATATCCAGAGGGTTAACACTAACAATTACAAATGTCTTCAAGAACATCTACTTTGTGACATTAAACATTACAAAATGTTGTTGAAAAAACTTCAATCTCAAATTTAAAAAAAAGGTGTTTTAATACAAAAAACGAAAACAATTAACTGATTTTTTGTGAATAACAAACTTTTAAGTACAGAAATCTACTGTTTATTAAATCATGATTGTATGTATAGGTACACTACTGTCAATAAGAATTGTTGAAAAATATTTTCGAGTTGATTTGTGCCTATTTGCCGATTATTAGCGGTTGCCGCGACACTCAATTCTGTGGATAATCAAGAGTTTACTGTACTTATATTTTAAGATTGATAGCTGGAGTAACAGTACAGACCTGTTGCAGGCTGGTCACTGGAAAAGCAGTCAACTTTTTATTTATTTACAAATTTCATAGAAAACCAGTCATTTCCATAAATAAATATCTAATAATTAAATTAATCTACACCAACTGATAGTAATTGAGAAGTTACAGACAATCCAGTGGAAAAAGTTGTATAACTACCCTGCAATATTGGTTTAAGTATTCTTAATTTTCCATTTAATATACCATTACCTTAATCTACCATTTACTAAGCTAGTTACAAATTAGAAAAATAATATATTTAAGAATACTAGCTAGCTAATCCACACAAAGCATCCGCACTAAACTTTCTGTAGTGCTTATGCCTATAGATGGCACAGTGTTATTTCTCATATTTGATCTAATTTCATTTCATTTACAAAGAATATGGCATAAATATTTGCATAAAAATGGATTTCATACCTCTAAAAGAAATAAAACTATCCCAAACTATATTCTAAATTTCTCTCACTTTTAACATTGTTAATGCTAATTTCCAATAAAATTTAGTCACATGTTACTAGATTATGAATGTCTACTCCAACTTCATCCCGTCCTCTTCTACAAAGGTGATTCAGCATTTTTTGATGCTAGACTTATTGTCACTCACATTTTTGTTTCTGTGCTGATTTCTATCTTCCAGATATCTCACTGCTTTCTGTATTCAGACTGCTAAAAATTTCATTAGAGTGGCGAGCAGTTTTAGCAATATTATGCAGCTCTACAGTTCAAATAAACCATGTTTAAACTAAATGGCAAAAGAATCCCTTAACAGTTGATTTTATACCCCCTTTGTACAGTTCTATCGTGTTGCCATTTGGCAATACACAAAGAATGTTCATTTCTGTGCCACATATGTTAGTAATATATATATATATATATATATATATATATATATATATATATATATATATATATATATATATATATAGAGAGAGAGAGAGAGAGAGAGAGATTTTGAAGATTAGTGATGTCTAGTCAGTTGAGTTTGCATAATTTGGATGAGTCTATTTGTTTGATTAGTGGAGAGGTTATGCTAAAAAAAAATGTGTTCACATAATTGGCAACTTTAGGATGGTTTCTGGCTTTGAGTTCATCATTTAGTGTGGGAAACAATAGAAGTTAATAGTTTGGGAAAACAATCATCTATAGTGATCTAAATATATCATTTTGCAGAGTAGCATTTACCCCTGGTAGACTTAAGAGTCACCTTTGTGCAAGTGGACTTATTCAAGGTCACCTGCCTTCTTACTAGAACCACACTACAATGTTAAATGGTACTGACCGAACAAAAACTGTCAGGAAGATTTAAGAAATTGATATTCCGACCAAAAGTATTAGTTTAATAATACTTACTGAACCTGAATTTTCCACATCATTTGACTTCTCATAGTAATCCAACACAGTATGAGATCCAAGATTAATCGTGGCTATTATAGGATAAAATAGTGGTCCATCTTCATGAGGCTGTAATATATATATATATATATATATATATATATGTTTGAATAAGATCCAGGTATATGAAAATGAGTAAAATGTTCAGTATAAGTCAAAATGGCAGTATCTTAATAAAAGTAGAACATACACTAGCATGGTCCAAAAATAACCAGCCCAAGGGTACAAAGGGATAATAGCACCTAACAATAAATATTATTTTTCAATATAATCACCTTTAATTTCAATGCAGTTTTAAGAATTTAGAATTAATTTTTCTACATTACAAAATACAACTGAATATTTGTCCTAAAAATGTTCTAAAACAGCAACTTCTTGATCACATGTCGATTCCCCCCATAGATAGGTCTTCAAATAAAAATAGGGGTTTGTTTGACTCTGCTGCTGAAATGATATGCAAAGGAAATTATAACTGCTAGTAACATAGGCAATTTTTACAGTGAAATAAAAATAATTCATGTATCAGATTTTATTTTATTTATTCTTACGAATCGACAAAAAAACACCTATTGAGTAAAATGAAAATTTTTATAAATTGCTAAAACAGCTAAATTTTACATACCATGATACCCTGGCCAGGCAGATATTCATTTACTAAAACATGATTAGGTTTTTTGTCATCGAATATCTCAAGTTCGCTAACTTTTTTCACATAATTCATGAGCCACTAAAAAATGACAAACACGTTATTCATAAAACATGATAATAATTCATAACATTAATGAAAAATTTAGAGAGATATAGATCAGTAGGTATTTAATAAACATCGCACTGGGGTAACACAATGCGTTATTGGTAACGGTCCAAGATTAAACCTCAAGAGAAATATGCAAGGACAACACTATGCCCTTTTGAACCAGTCAGATGAAGAGTACAATAGCTGAGATGGCACTCTCCAAACTTCCACACCACGCTATCTAGAGGACATTTGAGGTCATGAGGTGATTATATGCTTCATTTTCTATTGGACTACTTAGGAACTATAAAGAGCTTCTCTCTGCTCTTTCAAAAAGAAGAAATTTTTCTAAGCAATGTTAAATTGCATGTTAGAAACATAATTGCATCACTTGAATTGTTTAAAAGTAAGCCTGAAAAAAGTGAAGATGGATTTGTCAAAAATACATATCTTGATGGAATTTGTCAAAGTGTACAATTGCATGGATCAAGCAACACTGTTCAGTCTTCTATTGAATCTGTAAAACAAAATTTGATAACTCATGGAGTCAAATACCTGGGAGAACGATTTTTGAATCCGGATTCTAACAAAGCCATAAATGTGTTTGATACATTCGCCTAGCCAACAGGAGATTCTTTAATAAGTTATAGTGTGAGTGAGATAGTATAACTGGCACAATATTATGAAAAACAAATTTAATTGCCCTTAAAGATTACTGAAGATTGTCTGTAATCTCTCTACAATGAGTGGTATGAATTCAAAGTACTTGGGAAAGGGAAAAAATTGAAAGATCTAGAAGTAGCAGTGTCTAATAATGATAGATTCCCAATTTTAGGATAGTTGACATCCATAGTGTGTGTTGTTCCGTATTCTACTAGCAGACCCTTTTCTCTCTAACATGTGGGCATTCAATCGGTCTGCTTTTCTGCAATGCGAGTCAAACAAAGACTGTAAAACACCACCTGCAACTGTGAAAATGCCAGGGAGCGAGTTTCAAAGGTTCCGTTGATCCCTTAATCCCATGCCTGGAAGGGAGATGCAAATACATTTTTGGTATACGTAAGGAAGCGGTCGAGAGAAAGTTTTTCTCATCAGCTGCTTGGCGTTCCGTTTCGGTCCTCCCCCTTGTGTCTGGCAATTGAATTCAGATGCAATAAACTGTTCTGTGGGTTTTCAGGAATGATTTTCCAATTTACACAGCTGGAGTTCCATTGGTTTCCAATCCCATGTCTGGAATGGAGATTAACTTTTGTGAACTCAAGTCGGCACTCGGCATTACAGATGGTTTTTGCATCTGTGTGGGGGTGTCTTCAGTTCTGTTGAGGACCTTCAACACTTCTTGCAAGGGATCGGAATTCGCCCCCCTCCCTTTCGCAGATCCAATAGAATGGGGATCTGAGAACTTTTGGACAGACTGATTCTGAATTCGAAGAGAGACAGTTGTCTCTGTTTTGTGGAGTGCCATTGTGCTTGGCTCCAGGCAGGTTTCGAAGTCGATGGCTGTGCCCAAAAAAGTTGTAAATATTTAAATAAATAGTTTAATTTTAAAACAGCTATCCGTCTAATTGTTACATGACAGTACAGTGTGCTTCCAGTTTCTACAGTAAGCTGTGAGCAGGGCTTCAATCTGATAAATTTGATTAAAAATAAATTTAGGTCCTCTATGCGAGAGAAAAGTTTATGTAATCGGATGATGTGCAACATGAATGGACCATCAGTGAAAAATTTTGATCCCATAAAGGCTGTGGGCAAGTGGTATTTCAGTTCTAAAGCAACATGTTCATGGTCACAAAATGTCAAAAATTAAGTAAAATGTATAATGAAGATAGTAAAAATGTTATTTTTTTTATTGCCTCTGCTACTATAAAAAGCATATTATTTACTGTGTGTGTGTAGTGAATTCTGCGATATACTCAGCATTAGAAAAAATATTAGTTATGTATTGCACGGGTCCTGGTTCTTAAATTTTTTATTTTTGCCATCCCCTGGCTTTAACCAATTCAAAAGATATGGAGCAAAAGATAACAGAGAATATTTACAACTAGCCACTGTGTGGCCAGCATGGTGTTGTCCATGATAGTTCTTTTTGTGGGGTCAGGTGTGACCACTGCCCGTTAACCTCCGGTGATTGCTACGAATTCCCATTTGGTTTGCTTCGCAATGAGCTTCACAAACCAAATTGGAATTCATAGGCTATTTTATAACAGCTATCATGGAGTTGCCCGTGCAGTGGCGTAGGAAGGGGTGTGCGGTGGATGCATGCCGCCACGGGTGTCATCACAGGCAGGGGTGACAAAAAAAAAACCTTTGTTTTTTTTACATTAAAAAATGGGTGTGGCTCACGACACTTAAAATATAACCTCATCCGACAATTAACTTCAATAAATCAACATAATGCGTATTAAAACTTAAAAATTGAATCAACGAAAACGTGGCTGAATTCGATCGTGCGTAGAAGAGAGCATATGAATATGGGAAGTCTCTTCAATTTGAACAAGGGGTGTCAACTTTCAGAATGTAACCGGTTATCAGTTAACCGGTTTTTATAATTTAGGTTATAACTAAGGTTGCAACAACATCTCTTTTAAAGAGAACATGTCCAGCGGAGGATTAGTAAACTTTAATCCTAAAGCATTATTTGTTCCTCGTACAAATCACTCTCTTAATCTGAGTGGAGTGCATTCTTTTGCAACTGTTTCACAATGTGTAACCTGTTTTCAGACCTTAGAAAGTCTATATTGCTTTTTCTCAGTTTTCAACACACACATGGACGATCCTTGCAACTAATGTTGAGGTACATTCTACAGACTTTCTGATACAAGATGGAGTGCTCACTACGAAGCTGTAAAGCCTGTATATGCTAATTTCAAAAAGATTCTTGATGCCATAGAAGAACTATGTGATTCCACAGAAACTCTCAAAACCAGAGGAGCAGCGCAAACGCTTTTGCCAGTAGTATCTGATTTCTCTGTTTTAAGTTTTTTTGTGTTTCTGGAGTTGTGTTTTAGAAAAAGTACACCATGCTAAAAATACCTACAGATTGCTGGGATAAGTTTTGAGAATTGTGTTATCAAACTTAGAAGTCTGAAGATATTTTTGAAAGACAAAAGAAATAAGATCATGGATCACTGCAGTTTGCAACGAACACTTGTGAAGAAATGGATATTCCTTTAGTGAAAAGAATCGTCAGAAAGAAGATGATGGCTGGAGAAAAGGCTCAAGATGAAGCACTGACATTAAATGAAAAATTGAAAACATCAATGTTGGAGTGCATTGACATGTTTTTATCAAGATATAGACATACACTGTAAAGACATGGAAAATATAACATCTCGGATTGCAGTTTTCAAGCCAAAGAATCTGATTACAACTTCAGAAAATGAACTGCCAAAGTTAATAAAAACTTAGTCGTAAACTATGATGAACTTTCTGAAGATATCCGCAGAGAGATTCCATGACTAAGAAAGCATCTACAAGCTGCCAAAGTTTCAAAAGATTCTTTGAAATGGTCCATACTTTAAGATTTTGATAGTTTGTTATTGAATATGAACTTTCAGATTCTGTACCAAATCAAACTTTAACCTTAAGAATCTTGTTAACGTTATACGTTTCAGTAGCTACATGAGAGAGGAGTTTTTGAAAACTAAAATTAATCAAGAGTTATTTTAGGTCCATTATGAGTAAAACTTGGCTCTGTGCATCAGCTATCTTATCAATAGTAAAATAATAAGAATAAAAAAAATCAATAGTAAGTGGCGAAAATAATTGATTTTGATGATGTCATTTCAAAATTTGCAGAGTACAAAGTCAGGAAAATAAGTCTTTAAGTGCTTACGTCTCAATGCAAAGAAATAAACCAGAAAACTACTCTTGAAAATGTATGTTATTTTTTCGTTTAATAATTTCAATGGGGGGTGACAAGAAAATTTCCGCAACAAGTACCATCTGACCTTGCTATGCTACTGTGCCCGTAGTGTTGGTTTGCTTCACAAATCAAACGGGAATTTGTAGCCTATTGGTTAACAGTCATTGCGGCTTTGCCAGTGATGGCCTCATCATTGTCAAATGCGGCTAAATTAGAATTGCAATGAGATCCAATTAGTGTGATGTCACAATCTCTTGTGAAAATACAAATATTTAATTAAAATATTATTTATATTAAAAGAAATTCAAATGCATAAGATATCTATCTGGTGTAAAATGTTCCGCAGATTTCAAATCCGTTGAAATTTTTAATCTATCTTTAACAATCCCGATTTTACAAATAAAGAACTAAACAATGACAGTCAAAATTATTTTTATTTGTTTTACTTTCCAAGGCCTGAATTGAATGAGCGCAGGAAATGGATTTCATGAACGCGAAGGTTTGCATAATGCCCCAATCTCTTGTGAAAATATATCTATGCGAAATAGATATTCCATTTAAAAATTATCTATTTTTCGCAGATTTCAAATATCTATTACATTTTTACTCTATCTTTAACGATCTAGTAGATAGAAAAAATAACTACACAACTCCAGATAAAATTTTATTTCTTTTTTTTCATCGACTGAAATCATTCTTCCGGAAAATCGAATGGAAGCACAGAAAAAATCTCGGAATCTTTATGCTGTTGCCATTTTAAAGAAAATAATAATAATTAAATTCCATTAAATTAATTCTAAAATGTTCTAGAGTGAATTTTAAAATTTGGGCTTCGTACAAAAATTGGAAAAAATTCGGATTACCGGTGTGCCATACCCCATTACTGTAAGTGTCATAGATTCGTCAGGAATGCGCACATAACAAACAGACATACAAATACTTATTTTTACAATAGTAGATATGCAAAATAAATCTATTACAAAAGTACCATCTTGGAAAAACCCAAAATCAAATGAAAAATTCAATAGTTTTATGGAACATAGCCCAAAAAGAAATTTTTATATCACTAAAACTTCTCAAACTTGAAGTATACATAGCAAATATACAATTTAATGGTTTAGTAAAAGTATTAAATGGTGTAGGACTTAGTTCTGGTCTCTACACATTAAAGGAGTACAGTTCACTTGATAAAAAAAATTTTTCTTCTGAAAGATAGTAATTGTTTTTAAGAAAACAAAGAAAAAAAATTTAAAAGCACCAAAAAATAAAAAATGGGAATGTAAGGAAATAAAGAATGTAATGTTTAAAACAGGGGAATTTGAAGTGATCACATTATAACATATTTTTATAATTTTTTTTCTCAAAAATCTTTGGATGCATTTTTTTCTGAATGTGATTTTGAGCAAAATTCTTGCATGAGATACGCAATAACTAAAAATATCCAACATACTTCTGAAAGAAATTTGGTATATTGATTTTTATATTTCTTTTAGTAGGGCCTCATGGAGGATATAAAAGTTGTCTTGAAAGGAAAACGTTCTAGATTTCAGTGTTGTGGCATAAGGACAAATTTCAAAACTTTGTATTTCTTTCTAAATTATCCCCTATATCTTATGATTGGAAAGCAATACTGCATATATTTTAGTTCAGGCCCTAGCTTATATATTTAGGAGAACTGCAAAATTTTAAGCAAATGTACTGTAATTTTTTTCAGTTGTAATGTTTATTATTAACGTCCTTTTTTACCTAACTTTGCCAATTTTAATAACTTATAATAATTTGTATTGATTTTTGATTTACAATGCTTTTTGTAAGTTGTTTTACTAGAAAAAGAAAAATGTGTTACAATTTGAACTTAAAAAAAAAGGACTCTGAATGTAAACAAATACCTTAAATGGTTTCTTCCTATGATTGCTTAATGGTGTTTATCAGTGTAATGGATAGTCAACTCAAGACTCTTTCTTTCCTACCCCATGATTCCTACTAAGGCTATCATCCAGAACAGATAGTATGAACAGTTGGTATGAGCACATCCTTTTCTCCCAGTTCTCCTGTCTTTGTAAAAGAGAGCCTCAAGCTCTAGGATATCATTTCATTTGGACCAACAGTTGACAGGATTGGGTGCAACTAGGTCTTTTGGGCTCCTTTTCCACTTAGGGCCAAAAATGACTGGTATTTTATTCTTTGGGGAAAAGAAATAACTGTGAATTTAGTTGACTTATAAGATCGCCCAAATCTAAACACTATTTTATTTACATCTGATGCAATTGTGGCATTCCCAGTTATCAGTGTTACGCTACTGTATTTGACTACTGTAATAACGAAGCTAAGAACTAAATAATGAAATATTTTGTTTCTTAAAGTTCATTAATTAACAAATGAAAATAGTAAATATGCTTGAGGTAAATTTTACTTGAGGTAATTCTTCTTGAATCATTCCTTTAGGGTGAGGAAGTCCACCTGAAAATGTATATAATTAGTAAACATAAACTCTGAAAATTAATAACAATCTTAGTTTAAAATATTTAAATATGTCTTAAGCACAAAACAATTACCCCAATTTTGAAGTCTTCTATTTGACAGAGTTTTCCACTTTGGTTTGGGCGAATTATAAATTCTTTCCATGAGATTTGTTTCTTCAGATGAAGTAATGAAATCTGGTATGTAATAAATGGAATCAGGTAACTGAAATTGATAAACAAGTTATTTAAATGCAAAAAATAGTGTAAGCATAGGTCAGACAGAATAAAGGAAGCACTTATTAAAACACATGACACTCTGCTTTTTTCATTTTCATTTTAAATCCAAATATTAGAATTTTGAATGTTAAAAGCTTATTTTGAATTCTCAGTATTCTAAAGCATTGCTCGACACTCTGCTTTTTTCATTTTCATTTTAAATCCAAATATTAGAATTTTGAATGTTAAAAGCTTATTTTGAATTCTCAGTATTCTAAAGCATTGCTCCTTTTTCATAATGAGCAAACAGGTAAGAATTCACAAAATTATATGTTCTAAAAGACCTTTTATTTTTTTCATAATCCTTCAAAGTTGAGATAAAACCACATACAGTGAAACTTTGATTAACTGTCTGGGTCACGAGGGTTAATCGAATAGACGGATAACAGAAAAACTTTAAACAACATTCCACCTCATCCGTTGCATATGAACGAATGATAAAAAATGCATGTTCACAAACTGGAAATGTATTGTACAACTCATGTATTTTTATTTTACAGAAACAAACAATATTCAATTTACATTAAGTACAGTATTTTACATATTGTTACATTGTATCGCAAAAGTGATTCATCAATAGAGCAATAGTGCACCACTCCGTCACCTCCGCTGTAAAGCTAGGATGATTTTTCGTAGCAATCTGGTAACTGCACAGAGTACAGTATGTATGCATGTGTATAATATGTTCTAATAACTTTAAATATTTAATTAATTAACTTTTAATAATGAACTGATTGCTAATTGAAGTTTGACTGTAGGTACTGATATTTCTATCACAGTATGAGCAGTTTTTTTGGACTGAATGTTGGAAAAAATCAAACCAACCCCTTTTATTTGTGCATAGTTTATAGCATGGCAAATTCAATCTCAGCATTTGATTTTAAATGCCACTGCCTATCTGTCTTCCTTAAAAGAAATTTGCAATTGTGGATCCTTTAAAATCATAAAACACAAGAAGATTGAATTTTCACATCTATTTGGGAAACTCATTAAAAGGCACTCCAGTGCAAAGAAACAAGATATGGTAAGTATGAGCTACATTAACACTATTCTGAACACTATTACTATTTTACACTAACACTATTACTGTTTTAGTAGCCGCATTGGAAAAACCTTCTACATCTTGTTCTCTATACAATTTTGAACCATATTAATTTCGTAATTTTCTGATGAGTACTTTCTTGGGAAACAGTCTGAGAATCAAGTAAAAAACATAGTTTTCAATCCTTCAACAGTGAAACTATCTTAATAATTCGTATATTACTGATTTGACTTTCTGGGCCATGACGTCATAACGAGATTCACCAAGACCGTTCCACATTAATTGTTTGTCCCGAGAAACAAAGCCATCAACTGGAAAAAATTAATGATACATGAAAAGTTAATGAGTAGAACAGACCTTGTGTCTGACATTGCGTAAGTGTTGCCAACAGGCATTTCTAAATTTCTCTAAATCCATTACTGCAGATATTGACACACAGTATCGAATAATGTGACTCCCACGCATAAAAATTGCTGGTATGATTGTACTGATTGCAAATAAAAAACATTTTATTAAAATCAGGTCAAATGTGACATTTTTACAATACCAATGGGATGGCTGAGAGATATGAAACAAATGTATATATGGTTAGTCTAGTGATAGCAGTAATTAAAAGTTGACAAATCAAATACATAATTTTGTACAGGTCAATCCTTCCTTGCCTGAGATCATCTGCCATTCCACCAGACCATAATGGGACAATAATTATTACTGATACACTTAGATACATGTGCACTGGGATAGGCACCACTCACCTTTTGCCACTAGCGAGTACATGTATGTTTACTAGCAACAATATACATGCAAAGTGGCAGAAAAATCAAGTGCCCGCTGCTGGAGTATGGAAGATACATTTAACTTTTCTTCCATATTGCAGCAATGGCTGAGCGGCAAAAGCTCACTCAAGGTGGTTCTTGGTACTTTTAATTACCATTACAATGGAGCAACATGACAGGCTATTGGTGACAATCCAGGATCAATATTCGAGAACACCACATAATTTTGAACCACCGCCAGATGATGAGGTCACACCCGAGCTGGCACCCCACTCTCCAAACTTACACACCTATCTAACATGAGGACATTTGAGGCTACAACACCTTCAATGTGCACCAACCCCCTTTGAACATGATGGTTGGAATCGAACTCGCAACCGTCTAGTTGCAAGTTTGTTGCTCTTCCAACCACGCTGCAGTGGTCCCCTCACTCTAAGAAATTGAGACTGCAGCAAGTTCGAATCTTGAATATGCCAAAGTTGGGTTCGCTGCTCTAAGTGTCCTACAAGATTCATTGTAAATGTAGATAAGTTTTTTCAGTCTTCAAGGAAATCATTTACCTCCACAGTTAATGGTGGGTGTGAGTGCCTACTTTAGTGCCCTAGAATAACAGACTGACACATTCTCGCCAATTTGTGTTTGAAGAGTATGATCTATATGCTAGCATTGGGGGATAAAAGTTTTTTCCCCATCAGTGAATATTTACATTTGCTGTTTGAATTAAGGGTTTGCACATGTTTTTCTGACTTCAATGAGTATTTGCACCATTATATCTCTTGACGTGAGTACCCTGGTTCAATTGAAAAAGACCCATTAATCAAGTGAAGTTACCATCCATGATCCAATAGCTTGTGTAATTTCAGGAATCAAAATTTAAAGAAAATGAGGGGAAAATATTATTGCATTTGAAGGTATGGAAAATCAAAACTTTTGGAAATCAAGTTTCTTGAAAAACAAACGATCCCCCAAAACCAGCTTTTTAAAAAAAGTTTATCGAATAAATTTTTAAAGTAAAAAAATTAAAAATCATACTTTTATTACTTTGTTACTGGCGATTTTGGCCATCATTAATAGTACTTGTTTGCAGTGAGATATAAACAAAAGATATAAACAAACAAACAACAAAAATTATTTCATTTCATTTCTTCTTCAAAATTATTTATACATTTTAGAAATAATTTCTCAATCGATCATTTAAAATATTAAAATTTTTATGTAAGAAATTGAGAGAAAAAATAAGCTGATTTTGTGATACAGATATTGAATTTTTTTATTCGCTATAATTTTAATATGTACTCAAATACTGGTTTACTTTCTATTAAACATTTGCACGGAATCATAAAAATGAATAGATTAATTAGGTAATAAATAAACCATTTACAAAAATATTATTCAAACACTAACCGTGTGGGAATATCGATTGTCTCTCGGATTTTGTCGTTGAAGTGAAGAAATATTCAGAAGCAAAAGTATTGGTTTTCCGCCGTTTCCGTTTGCTACCTACATCGTTCGGAATCTGTCGTCTTAACCAAACCATGGCGATCTCTTATTGTTGATATCAGGTGAGATTCATTATCATTCTAACTGTTTATTTCAGCATTTGAGTAATTTAACTACCATAATGAGTTGTAATGTTGATTAATTTATGTCTTTGTGGACATTTGTGATATGGTTGCTCAATATAGTCTCATAATATAAAGGAAACAATATTGCGTTGTTATGTATTGTGCGCTAGTAAATTGAATATTGCTATGATTGTCGGCTTTCTTTTGTTATTCGTCCGTGATATTTGTGTGAATTTTTAAGCTGTTTTTGAGTTACGAATTGCTATAATTTTACTTTTGCATGATTTATCACATGTAATAAATATTTTGGATTGCTTTTCAAAATGGCGCGCCCCACCTTCTCGTAGCGTCTTCACACTGCACGATCCAGGCAAGCCGTTACGCGCAAGTCATTAATCTGTATTGTATAACGCGTTTTATGCCACCTGTCGCATTTTGTTCGACAGTATTAAGATTCCGGTGTTTTTAACTTTCCTTGCGACTCCATTTGCATATCTACTGACTTTTCTATTAATATTCAGATCTGTACAAAAGTGCAATCGGTAGGAAGTTGTATCACAACATCGAAATCGTATGATGGCTTTTAGGATGAGCGTTTTATCAGCTTGCGATGTTATATGTGTTGAAAATTTCTTACACCTGTATTTTCTATTTGTAGCTGAGAAACTGGTGTTTACTGTTTTTAACATACTATAAGACCAGAAGGTTTGTATTTTTCCTGCATTTTTTTATATCATTTGTTGGCACTTGAAGCATGTTTTGTGTTCCAATTTACCTTTATAGCCTGTGTTGTATGTATGCTGTATCTTCTCTCTTTATATTATAGTATTTTCTAATTTCAAAAATTTTATTGGATAGACTTTTAATATCATGCTTTCAACCCTAAACAATTGCTACCTGCAACACATGAACATGACATGAACATTTTTTCAATGTATTAATGTAAAGCAAGGTAAGAGTTCTAATTTTACTATAGACAACTACTTTACACAAACAAATTGGTGTCACAACAAAAGATCATTTCAATATTGCCAAGATGCTGGTTTTTTAAGAATTGGCTGTTTTCAATTTGCTGCAAAATTTGGTTTGCTAATTTAAAAAAATTTTTAACATGTATTTTGTATTTTTTACTCAATTTTGCAAAAAAATGGAAACTGGTATTGAAACCCAGAAAAATGTCTATTCAGATCCTTATCTTTTATTTGAACTTTTACAGGATTAACATCACCAACTTCTGTATACCTACTAGTTTATTTTTGGTTTCACCTTCCTGCAAAGTGGGAAGTTGCCTGATTGAACATTTTTGATCATACAGATCCAGATGCATTTCAACGTTTCACACTGGTTTTGTGTTGTGCAATCATACTTTTTGTGAATTATATTTTAGCTGGTGGATTGTTATTTCTAAAAATGCTTTGTGGGTCTTAATTAAAAATATTCAGTTGAGGACAATATAAAAAATTAGATTTTAAACTATCCATTCTTGCAAGAAATGGGAAACTACACCAAATAAAGCCCAAAATGTTTCGGTTTAAATTTTTAACTTTTACAGGATTAACATCACTTGTGAAGTAGTAGGAGCCAAGATCTTCGTTCCCAGGGTATTTTTTTTCTCGACAAATCAAGGTGGTGGCTCCCATGTAGAAAAATCCACACTGAACCTTTGCATATATGAATTTGACAATAAGTAATTTTTTGGTAGATAAGTTAGAGAAAAATTATACTTGTGCTCATTTTATTTCCTCCGTTACATTGCAAATTCTGTTTTATTTCCTGGACGAAAGCCAGAAGCATCCCCTGCACCTCCGTCCCCTAATGTTGCCGCCGCCAAATGTATTTGGCTAGGTAGCCGTCAAACTGATTCTTTACAAAACACCTTCCCTTAAGGGACCGTTTGACAGCACCTCACATCCCCTTAATAGCATTGGTATGGCATCCTATAACTGGGTCCTTAAAATTCTGACTGGTTGACCGTTGGATGCTGGCATCAATAGCCCTTGAACTCTTTGTCTTCGAGATCATCCATACCAGCATAAGACTTCCAACAGTATGACAAAATTGTAGTTCCTAGCACAATTCTTTCTTTAATAATTGCAGCCAAAACTTCCTTGCTCGTTTCTTTCATAACAACAACAACAAAAAAAAAAACATTTGTCCGTCCCTCTTTAGATTCCTCCAAATACCTATTTACCAACCACTTTTTTACCTCTATTCAACTTCCTTTTACCAAACTTCCCTCTCCTCCAACAAGCATTCATACACACTTCTCTGCAAAACTTAAACCAATCGGTCATCGCCTGTTATTACATCGTCTAAAAAGTCTGGTACACTTTCTAACTGCTGTGTGGGAAACGTCAACTCGTTGTTTATGTTCAACACTACACGGTAGGTAAGTCAGTAGGGCGTCGAGCTCGCATTGGAAGGGTTGTGGGTTCTGTCCTCAGCTGAGCCTGCAATTTGATGGTTGCGAGATCGGCGCTTTGACATGGCTATAGACCGTCGTGTTCACTAATGGTGGCTGGGGCATGTTAAATAGGTCGTGGTTACAAAGTCCCCCATGTTCCCATACCAAATCAATACCTCTGGGGGTACCTGATCAGGGGGTTATCAGCCTCTGATTGGGATCTAAATTATGATATGTGTGAGTGAATGGATGTGTGATAGGGACCTTCCTGTAAAACGGATGTCTCACGCATGAAGAAGTCCAACCCTCTGTGGACAATGGCACCCCCAATTGAGTCATATATGGCCCGCTCGACAACAACACTACACGTTAGGCACCAATTTCGCACAAACCTTCCTCATGTTCGAATTTTCATAAAAATTTTGTGAACCGTTATCTTGCACATGTTGATGTCTTCTGCGATTATTCTTACACTTAAGGACTGTCGGTGTCCAGGATATTTTTTACTTTGTCCTCTTTTTAGTCTAAACCACTCGATGAAGGGTGTCCAGATTGCTCTTTGTCTTCAACGGTCTCGCATCTGTTCTTGAACTCGCTGAACCACCGGAAAACCTGAGCCCTTGACAGGGCAGCGTCTTTATAAGCATCCTTAACCAAGTCGAGCGCCTTGGAGGTGGTTATGCCCACGTGAAAGCAAAATTTAATCGTGTTGCGCTGCTCGATCAAAAGTTTCATTTTTGATATTTTCTGCTGTGACAAAAAAATGCACAAACAACTTTTGCGCTTTGCATGATCCTCGCTGCATCAGAGCTCTGACATGACTGCCGCCTGGTGCGTTGCTTAGCTTAGACCAACCACCACAAATCCCGCCACCAGTAAGCGCAGGCCAGTGTCATTACTTTACGTACAAACCCTGTATACCAGGGTTCCCACAGGTCAGGAAAAACCTGGAATTGTCAGGGAATTTAATTGTGTCCAAAAAAAATCGGGGGAAATTGTGAATTTTCGTCTAAAACCTGGAAAATGATTGGTCATGGCTTCTCGGGTGCTTTAGAGAAAAGTACCTAATAAGATTCATACTGTTTCGTATCACTCTATTTTACAGGGGTGAAAATCTTCCTCGTTTACGCGGATTTCCGCTTTTTTTTCTTTTGAGAATTTCCGCTTTTTTTTTCTTCCGAAAATTTCCGCTTTTTGTACGATTTTTTCTTAAAAGAATTAAATTATATCATGAAATTATAGCCAAAGAATAAATGTAAAAAAAATAAAAAGGAAAGTGTGTCCTTACTTCAGGGATGAGATTCTTCCAACTTTTCGTAAATTTTTGAAAAAATGACCAATTTTTGTCATTTTTTACGAAAAAATATATACTTTTGCCCTTTTTTTTCTTCTATAAATGTAAAAAAAGATGATAACTCTTGCAAATTCTTTTTTGAAAACAATCCTTTGTGAGAAGCTTATTAGTTTATAGGCAAACCTGGAGAACTTGGATTTTGAACTAGTTAGCGTACGTTGTTGTATATTTCGTAGGTAAAGCTACGGTTTCCTAAAAAAGCGGAGCTATTATCTAGCGGCCGTGAAACGTCATGATGCGGCGGAAAAGGTATAAATGAAATATTTTAAGTTGATCAGCTTTTAATGTGATTTTTCGTTTAACTAGAAAATAAGATGTTCGGTTTTTCGTCTTTTATGGCAACCTCGGCAAGCGGAAAATTTTCATTTTGAATACTCTAGAAAGTACTTTCAAAATCCGTTAAAACTTCTTTCTTTGGCGACTTTAGAAGTGCGCCAAGGCGGTGCCTCCACCGTTTTAAACATAGACTGCAGCTATTTTTTGCAACGGAAATTTCAAAATGATGCTTCTTTTTAGGGCGATATTTATGATTGTTTTAATAAGTTAAATTGTTTCTGGAATAATACGAGTTATTAATTTCAAGTTTTATTTGATTTAAATAAAAAATAAGAATATTTACGGAAAAATATAGAGATTTTGAAAAAAAAAAGTTATTTATATTCGAAAATAGGTTGTAAATTTAAACTGAATTAAGTTATATTTTTTTTACCACAGGGGTACAGCTTCAGTCTTCGTTTATAGCTGTAGCAACGGCCTGACCTTGGCGCACTTAGGCCTGGTGCACACATCCGAATTTTCAACGTGCGGTGCCGCAACACAAGTGCGGTCTGAGATACGTTAGATCCAATGAAGCAGTGCATACATGCCTCCGCAATATGTACCGCAGTTCCTCACGGCGCCGCACACGAGTCAGCCGTTCGGAAGTACCTTGTTTTCATAAACAAATAGAATATAAATAATAATTAATAAATGGTTGTATCCAGTAACGTCTATTTTGTTTCAAAATATACTTTTTTTTACGCCAAGTGAGCGAAATAAACACGTTTTCTTCGATAGAATATTTATCGCAAATGGCGCGAAATAAGTTCGTGCGTAATTTCTCGGTTATGTGTGTATAGGTGGGCTTCGGTAACCGCAGTGGCGCCGCACGTTGAAAAATCGATGTAGGCATCGGGCCTTAAGTCGCCAAGGAAAGAATTATTTCAAATGAACCAATGAAATCAAACGACAGTTTAAAATTTGAAAGAACTTTCTGGAATATTCAAAATGAAATTTTAAAACTTTACACTTGACCAGGTTGTATTAAAATCCGCAATAACCGTTATGCAGATGGGGAACTTTAACCTGTTATTACTCGCTACTAGAAGTGCGCCAAAAAGCGCCATGTCCGTTACCTTTGCTATAAACGTAGACTGAAGCTGTACCATTTTTATTTTTAATGTCTACTTATTTTTTTTTTTCATATAAAATTTATGCTATTTAATAAAAATAGTATTTATTTGATTTATTCTTTTGTAACAGCATTTTTATTTCCTGTTAATTTCATTTTTGTGTCAAGGTTTTGGAAAAATTGTAACTCTTAAATCTCACCATTGGTGAGATGTTCAAAAATATTCATAAAAATAACATTTTCAACTTCATGCAACTTATTTATACTGTTTACAGTTGCCTACATATTTTTTTCCCTTTTACACAATTTGAATTTACACGAAGGTTCCTCCTCCCACTTTTCCAAAGACAATTTTCATTGTTTTTTTGTGGACTTTGTAGAGCTTTTAACCTAAATAATAGGCAAAAATACATGCTTATCGTGTAAACACATATTCTGTACTAGGGGCGCAGCCATGGGAGGATATGGGTTAACCTCCCCACTTCCAAAAACAAATTTTATTGGTTTTAGTGGACTTTATATGGTTTTATCAGACTAAAAATTTGCCTACCCCCCTCAGAAAAAATTTCTGGCTGCACCACTGTTCTGTACACAAATATAGTATTCTTATTCAGCTATTTTTGTAGTTCAAAATAACGCTACGAACGTATGGTATATTTTCCTCTTTTTTACATTTTGGCTGTTTTCACCCCTGATTTTATGAATTTTTCAACTGACTTTATAAAAAAACAGCTAATAAGTTATTTTATGCAAAATTACTTATGCTTTGTGTATTAATTTTTACAATGTGTAACTCTTAAATTGGTCCTTAAAAATGTCCTGAATTGCTCAAGTATGACCAGTAATTTTGTAAAATACTAGGGGCTCCGCCCCCTGCTTGCTTACGCTCGCCAACCCCCTGGGATTGCTACGCAATCCCATTTGGTTTGCTTCGCAAACCAACACTCCTTTTACATATGGCATATGGTTTGCTTCATAAATCAACATTCCTTTCGCAGAGTGAAACTGTCAGAATAATTTGTATTATCCTGATTTCTTTACGGTCCATGACGTCACAGCGAGGGCTTCGCTCGCTTACGCTCGCCGACTTCCGGGGATTGCCACGCATTTCCCGTATGGTTTGCTTCGCAAACCAATACCTCTTACGCAAGTGATTTCACTCTTTTTTACTTTAACACTTAATGCACCCTAAACTAATAGCCACATGAGTAAAAAATCTTCTGCATCTTGTTCCCTGTACAATTTTAAGTAAACCCTGTTAATCTCCAAACTTTACAATGTGTACTTTGTACTTTATCGGTAAACCTTCTGAGAACAGAGGGAAAAAAGCGAGCCTTTTTCCTCGCCAAATAAAATGAAATCGTTTTTATGGCAATTGTTGCTACGATAAATTTGATATCTGGCAAACCGGATAGTCAAAAATACAACCCTCCGCGAACTGAAAAATACGAAATTTGTGTCACCAACTTTTGATTGCATCGAATTTATTTATGAACCAATTTTAAAAATAATAGTCCCGTAAGAAATAGTATAGTCTGGGGTATACTGCGCTATTTTCAAAATAAAAAACTAATAGTAATACGATATAGATATGACAGTTTCAGTTAACGGTTGTAACAAAAAGTAGCGAAAATATCCAAAGATTCCGAATTTTGTATGACCAACTTTTGATCGCATCCAATTCAATTATTAACCGATTTCAAAAATAATAGTACCGTAAGAAAGAGTACATTCTGAGGTATACTGCAATATTTTAAAAACTAATAGTAATAAGCAGGGTGTCAAGATTTAAATCAACGATTAAAATCATGATTTTTAAAAAAAATCATTGATTTAAATCACAACCAATCTTGCATTTTTATAACTAAGTAAATACACTCTAGAAAAATCACAGAATTTGTTAAATGCTTTGAACTTTCTGCACACTTGGTGATTTCAGCACTAATGACTACACCTTGTACTGATGAGCTTTTAAAAAAAATGTTTGGCACTGGACACTTGCAAATAATCTGAGGTGTCTATGGACTAAGTAATCTGTTGAGTGTTGAGTCAGGGATTCTGCCAAACAGTAAAGTAAAAAATAAGTTGACATCTATTTGAAAGTTTTTACAATGTTCATGCATAATTTTATGTTACAAACAATAAAGCAGTAGGTCTACATCTACGTAAATGTCAAGACAGCCAAAGAAAATCCCCACAAAGTAGGCCTAAACTACTTATTACACCTTTAATTGATTGACCAATGGCTTAGCTATAATGATTTTTGAACTACTTTTTTTTAATTGAGACGTAAATACAAAATAACACAGTTAATGTGATTAATAATTTATTAAATAAAAAATTCAACTGAGCTTTCTATTTGAAAGAATGAAAGTTTAAACACAATGAACATCTTTTATTTTGCACAATGCACCCTGAAAATCACCTTTCACTTTAAGAGTAGTGACCCATAACAAATATTTATTTAATCAGACTAATTTAGGTCTCACACTTTACTGATACATTTGTTAACATGATGACGTTTATTTACTCAAGAAAAACTATGGAGGATGTCAACTTGTGTTTTAAAGTTAAACAAATGTCTTATCTTTTGCTCTTGTTTTGAAAATTTGTTATGTAACACACAATGATATTTAGTAAAATAAATATTAATTTACCATATCACAAATTCCGATTGTTTACTTAAATAAATATTAGTTTACATGTCATGTCAGAAACTCAATTTTTTATTTAACAAATTTATAGGCCCTACAGAAATTCAAATTGAAAAAATCCGATTTTTGATTTAAATCAAATAAATCCGATTAATTGATTTTTTTGAAAAAATCGTGATTTTTTTACACCCTGGTAATAAGATAAATACGGCAGTTAAAAAAAAAATAACAAAAATGTCCCGATTTTTCCCGAATTTCAAAAAATTATCAAGAACCAAATTGAAATTTAAAAAAAGACTCGACGAGCTGCAAAAATTTACGTTGAGAGGTACTCTTAAAAAAACGCACGACTCAAAACTGAAAATTTGTATGTGTTTTGCTCACTCACGGAAGAAATTTAGCTTCTTCAATTTTGACACTGAATAAACCCTAAACTAATAGCCGCATCGGAAAAAAATCCTAATAAATCTCCAGGGAATACGATGAAGAACAAACCATGTTAATTTGGTTTTTTCCCGATCAGTACTTTCTCGGGAAACCGTCTAAGAATCGAGCTAAACAACACAGTTTTCAATTCTGCGGCGGCGGTAAAATTTTTTTAATATAGAGAGATGTTGGAAAAGTCAGAATTTTATTTCTGAAATATAGAGGGAATCCTGGTATACTGTTTTACCTCCTATTTCAATTATTCATTACTTATTGGTACTTTTTATAAAATTTCGGTTGTTCATTAACTTTGTTCCCTCGTTTTTGTTTACTTTCAATGGTAAAATGATATAATATATGCATAATACATGTATTTTCGTCTTTAAAAAGGTATAACTTTTTTCTAGGGTAGTACTATTGTCTTACTTTTGTTTCCATTTGATCCAGCATCAAAAAATGTGTCACTTTTCTAAATTGTACCAAAATTAATTTTTCAGTTTCAAAAACCCACATTTTTCTCTTTTCCCTCCTAAAAAAACACCCTAGAAATTTAAAATTTTTATGGACTCTTGATTCTTCAATGTCATGAGAATTGAAATATTTTGCCAAGTTTCATCAACAGGCTAATTTTTATGTATCCCATTTTATCTGTATTATTGTGTATGTGTGAACAGAGCAAACAAACTTAGGCCTGTTTGGACCATTTGCATTTTTGAACCTGTATTCATAAAATTAATTTTTTTTTGCATTATTTTTAAAGTTTGCAATGTTACAAGTTATGGTGGAAAAGTGAAAGACCTCAATGCTTCTCTTCAAATGGTAGATTATTAAAAGTAAAATTAAACAGTTAACCACAGCCAGAATTTGCATTACTGTGAAAACAATTAAACATAAAAAAAATGATTACTGTGTCAAAAAGCTTTTTTGTCAAAATGAAATGTATAGTCGCCATGACTCGTTTAGTTTACCCATTGTGCTAGCAACAACCAAGTTGTAGACAGTGCATGTTTCATTCCTCTTTGATTGTATTCTCTTGCTTATTGGTAAAACCTTTCCTTTTGCATTTGTCCATTTAATTGATCTTTAGCTTTGCTTGGCCAATATATTGGCCTTGTACCATAAAGGTCTTTCAAATGGAATTTATTGGTGCAAAATATGGCCACTCATTCAAAAGCAGTTTGCGACCTTTTCAGTGTCAACAGTATTGAATTTCACAGAGAAACTTATTTATTGTATGTTCTGTTTATACATAAGAATAATGTTCAAAACATTGCATTTTATTTTGATAATTTTTCCTTTCAGGAAAATATTTGATGAAAAGAGGTTAGCTTTAGAGATTAAAGACTAATTGATTCTATTGAAGGTAAATTGATTAATTTTATTTTGCTGCATTTTTAACTAATTGTGTGAATTTGTTCTTGTCCTGCAATTTGGACTGAACGTTGAATTTTTCAAAACTAGACATAGAATTTGGGCCATTTTTCACATTCCAGAGCCACCATAGTTCATTCTGTTGGTCTTTCATGCTTGCAGGCATTGCCAGTAACTTCACTGGTGTCCAAAATTATTTTTGCATGCACAGATTTCTCAGAAACTGAACTATAATGTTATGAATTTTTGCTAGTTCTCATGATTAGGAGGGGGTTTTGGGTGCCAAACAAACGGCTCATGAAACGCTCATGGCGATCCGCATCTGTCTTTTTTGACGAACACAAAGATATTCTCGCTTCAGAATGGGACAATGTCGCGAGTAGGTCATTGCTTTTCTAATTTCTACTTGCAAACCTCCAGGCTCCATCGTTATCACTAGTGGCTGACAAATGACTGCCTGGTGCTTTGCTGTTGGTTCCTTCCTTTAATGTCAATCACTGGAAGTTTGTTGTGAAAATAATATCAACGAGTGGTTTGCGAATGGTTCGACTCACAAATGTATGTGTAACTTAAGACCTCATCCCGATATCTCTGGCCTGTCACAGATCCTCTTGAAAACGTGAAGAAGCGTATGTCCATTGATCATTATTCCTCATCACACTTGTACTACCAAAACGGTCACATTCCATAATGTAGAAGGAAGATTCTGGATGTAAAAACGTCTTCCGATGTAAAAACGTTTGAATCAGATGTTAAACTAAACCTAGACTCATTGGTAAAGATAACATGGGTCCATTGGTGTTGACTCAAGTTCTGATGTACTTTGCACCAATTAAAGCCATCCCTCTTGTGAAACATACCTTTAGATTTCTGGCAAAAATGCCTTTTTCCTAAAGGCTTCTGTACACAGTTTGCTATGATACAACAGTTTCCGTGGCGGCTGCAAGGTGTGAACTTAACTGCCGAGCAGTAGACTTGTTACGACAGGCAGTTATTGACATATTGTTCCTGAGTTCTGAAATTTGTTTCCATAGTCCAGACTGTTTTTCATACATCTAGCTGCTTCCATGATTGTCTGCACTGCTTCTAAACGACCAATATGTGCCATCAGAGACTTCCAAATGATACATCGTAGCCATAACAAGCAGTTTTGAGTCCTTACCAGGCAAGAGAATCATCCATGTTACTGAGGATTTCCGTTTTTTAAACACGATTTTGGCCGTTTTTAAGAATATGAAATTATTAGTGTTTCTAGTCAATGAGAGTATATTTAAAGCTTTGTAAACCGGATGTCCTAGTGAAGTTTTTTATACCAGGGGACTCAGCTCCCTGCTCACCAACCCATGGAAACTAATTAAATAAATTTAGAATCTGTTGTGCTGTTGCCTTTCCAACAGGATGGTAACAGAACTGGAAAATCAGAGAATTCTAAGTTGTTTGAAAAAATCACAACTTTTAAAATTTTGATTACTTAATGGCAACTATTATTGTTTGTCCTATTTATAGATGTGCGATTACGAGTACTTTTGAGAATCTAATATATCGTATTTGCCGAAATTGTAATTCAAATAAAGAAAACATGCGTAAAAATTTTCAAACACCACAAAAATCGCCGCCTTGGTTTTCATTGCTGGAGCGTCTTGGCGCCGTGAGGCATGCCATACAACTTGTGGTATACAATTTGAAATTTGTGTAACTAATGATGTTTTTTGTGCATTAATTAATATCTTTTGCTTACAATTACATTTTTGGTAAAGCTTCAGTCTACGTTAATAGTGGTGGCAATGGCCTTGGTGCGTTTTTTGGCACACTGCTGGAGTCGCCAAGTCGTTATTTCAAATAAACCTTGAGACTTGTGAATATGGCCGTTAGAGATGCATGATTTTGAGCACTTTTGAGAATCAAATAAATCGTATTCGCTGAAATCGTTATTCGAATAAAGAGCACTTTGGAAAACCACGTCGGCGGCTGGAGTGGTGATACAACTTGTGGTATACAATTTGAAATTTGTGTACCTAATGATGTTTTTTTTTGTGTGTGCATTAAATTAATATTTTTTGCTTGCAATTACATTTTGTAGGATTTTTTGTACAGCTTCATTTATATAGTGGTTGTAATTGCCTTTTTTTTTTCCCGTGCACTTCTAAAATCCCAGAGGAAAGAATTATTTAAAATGAAATCAAATGCTAGTTTACCGAATTTTGAAAGAACTTTTTAAAATATTCAAAATGAAAATTTGAGCTTTCACTTGCTGAGGTTGCCAGAAAAAACGTAATACAGATGGTTACCTTAACCTGCCATAACTCACTACTAGAAGTGTATTAAAAGAAAAAGTATCAAGACCGTTGCCACCACTATAAACGTAGATTGAAGAATTGCAGATTTTTTATGTATATTTGCACTTGATTTTGTTGTAATGTAGGGTCAGGTGTAAAAAGTTCAGAATCAAAATATTTTGTTGCTATTTATTGCTCAGTTGCTATTTATTGTAAGAGTTCCCTTAAGGGTTCCAACCCTTACAATAACAATTAAAATATTTGAAGAGAAAAAATGCAAAATATTTGTGGAATAAAGGATCCTTTTCCCTGTTTTACACTAAATATTAAAAAAAATATTGTGTGGATACTGTATATTGATACCAATTATTGATCAAACTATTTCTTAGAGGAATCGTAAAATCAGGGAAATTTTTGTGACACTATATTGGGGAACTTTTTTCTAGGATTTTGTTGCCACCCTGAACAAATTTGCTTTGGTATATTTGGTGTTGATTTCAAATAAAAATGAAATTATTGGCAGATTTCTTAAAATTTACTTTGGTAATTAACATTGCTTTTTAAGATGTGCAAAGAAACTGTTTTTCGCTCGTCCACAATAACTTATTCATAAGAGAAAATACCCTTTCTACAGGTGCATTAATGTTGGACAGACTTAAGATATATACAATAATTATATAAAAGTTCATATGATTCAAATTATTGATATGAAAGTGTTTGAACAATTCCACCCGACTTTTGGTAGAGAAATTACCAGTGTTCCATTCTGTCGCATTTTGCAGTGTAATGTATTTAGAAATAAGTGACTATTCATCAAACCCTTCTGTATCTTGGTTACAATTAATATATGAATCCCTTTTCAATCAATACATCCTTTACACTTGAAATTTCTTCCCACATAAGTATTTTAGTTAAATTGCCCTTTCAAATATTTCTAATTCTTCAGAATGAAGTCTCCAAAAATTCTTTGCTTATTTTATAGAACTCAGTGGGTGTAGTAATTCAGAGTTGGGCATAAGTACAAGCCACATAGCATTACTATAGCTTAGCAATTTCTGATACTCTGTCAACTTCAGTACAAAATTCTTTCAGACCTTCCACACGAAAACTATAAATATAAAAATGCAGTTATATTTTCACAATAACGCAGTCATAGTCTACAGGTAGACAATCTGCAGCAGTTTAATTGCATTGTGAATTATCTGTTGCAACTTTTTATGGTAAATAGAAACAACTTTTTGGTTGAACCAGTTGGTCTTGAAATCCTATGTTTGACTTGTGTGCCTAAAACATGGAATATTTTCTTTGACCCATGTTTTGAACTACTACTGCTGCTATTTAAGATTTTTCTATTAAAGCTTATTATTGCTGCTTTGTTTTAAAATTTCTAAAGCCTAAAATGCAAGTTATTTCTTCTGTTATGCTTTAAACATTCTTCTATTCAAATCTCCTGTAATACAAGGGTTGATTGATCTTAATGATCCCTAATCGTTTAAAAATTATTTGTTTGAAGAAACTCATATTTTTGATATCTAATGTGAAATTTTCTGCAGATTTTAAATCTGTTGAAAATTTTACTCTATCTTTAACAGTCTAGGAGATAGAAAAGATAACTAAGTAACTCTAGTTAAAATCTTATTTTCTATGCTGTTGCATTCAATAAAGATTAAATTTCTTTGAATTCATTTTAAAATGTTCTGGATTGAATTTTTAAATTCGCCGCAACCCAAAAATTGCAAAAAATTTGGACTACCTGTGTGCCAAATCCCATTACTGTAAGTGCCATAGGTTCGTCAGGACTTTGCGTGCAAGAAACAAACACTTCATTTTATAATATTAGAGATGTGCAATTTCTTGAAAGTTGTTGATCCTCAAAAGTAGAAAGAAGTGAAACTAAGTTTCATGGTGGAAAGAAGTTGCATGGTTTTAGTGTAAATCTAATAATGTCTAGTTATCAAAAAATATGACTTTAGATCAGTAAAAAGTACCCATATTTCTTGATTATTAGTGAGGCTACATGCTACGAGATCTTATAAATCAATTGTGTTCAGTTTTGAATAGAAGTGAAAGAAATGGTATATAAACAATGGTATAAAAAATATTTTTGTAACATGGTTTTGCCGTAATGTGTAAAACCACTTGGAATCTTCATTTTACGTTTTAAGGACATTAAAATGGAATGCATTTATAGAAAACTTTTTTAATCTATTTAATTTTCGACTTCCATTGTTAGGGTTTTACTTAATAATGGCGTCTAATTTTATTTCATCAATTCAAATTGAAAACTAGGGGCTGTGTTGGGTGAGGTAAATCAGGTCAGAAAATGGACGTGTCTTGACGTTGCTATTCATAAAAAATAAAAAACGCTTGCAGCAAGGCACTAAAATTGTTATTGGTGAATTACTTTGTAGTTATTTCGTGACTTACTCGAACATTCTTTAGCACTAGGCAACTCCATGATTCCACCCTTCATATTTTCCTGATTGTTATTTTTTAATCACTGTTTTCCTATAAAATATACCTTAAAGGTGTCCTTGATATTGTTTATTAGACTGGGCACTGAACTTATTAAAACTTTAAGTGGATGTTAGTTTAACTAGTTTGCATTAAAAAGCATTACCACAACAAAATTCATTTCAAATACTGTAAATACTAATGAGTAAAAGATTTAAATACATGTGTAGAATTTTTGTAATGCAATCTACAAACAATAGCTCCAGATTTAGCACCCCTGTCTGTTTTAATTATTGCTCGGTTCCCAATATTCAATGTGTGTCTTAGATATTTAAAATTTTGACCTCAATAAGTTCATTGAACTCATTTTTCTCTATCTTATATTTATTTTCCTTTATTTCCATTAGATCAAAGAAAAATTATTTTACCAGAATGGTAGGAAAAGACTTTGAAGTTGGAGACTTGGTGTGGGCAAAGATGAAGGGGTATCCTTTCTGGCCTGCTAAAATAGAAAGGCCGCCAAATTTAAAGAATGCAAAGAAAGCGCAACACTACGTATTTTTCTTTGGAAGCGAAAATTATGCTTGGGTATTGGATGAATTTATTGTTCCCCATTCTGAAGAAAGGATCAAGTCTTGCCCAAAGAAGAAATCATCATCCATGCAGAGTGCGATAGATGAAATTATTAATCTCAGTAAAAAGGTTTCCAAGAAAAGTTCCTTGCCGTTAAAAGCAGAATCTGAAAATGAAGATGAAGAGACACCACCAAAAAAGTCTTCTGCAGAAAAAAAGTCTGGTAAAGTTCAAAAGAAGATTCTAGTACCCAAAAAGGAAAGGGCTCAGAAGAAAGTACCAAAAAAACGGCATTCTGCAGATTCGAGTATCAGCAGCCATTCATCCCCAGCTAAATCCAGAAAACTAGATGATGATTATTCTGCCCTCTTGGCCAATGTTCCTCCCTCTACTGGATATTCTCGTGTGGCCGTCATACACCCTTACGACGAGGACTCTGCCCTGCCCCAAACTTCGGGAATACTGACAAGACCGGATTATATTGAGCGACCCACTACGCCTTCTTTAGATATCGGGAAAGTCAGTGTTACTTTGCAGGTGAAAAATATTACTGCAACAACTAAAAAGATAGGGTTTATAGGACTTGGGATGATGGGACGAGGGGTGGTGAAAAATTTGCTGAATTCCGGACACGACGTCACCGTTTGGAATCGAACACCAGAAAAGTGTGCGCCTTTTGTTAATGCTGGAGCCTACCTGGGCTTGACGCCCTCCGATGTCATTGCAAGGTGCGACATCACATTTTGCTGTGTTTCGGATCCAGAGGCTGCGAAAAAAATGGTCTTTGGGAATTGTGGTGTCCTTCAAGGCTTGGAAGGGTGTGTGGCCGGAACCAAAGGATACGTAGAGATGACGTCTATCGATCCGATTACGTCTCAGGAAATTGCCGACGCCATCACCCACGCGGGAGGACGATACTTGGAAGCGCCCATCAGTGGCTCGAGGCAACTTGCTGAAGAAGGATCGCTGTTGATTCTCGGCGCTGGTGACCGGGACCTCTTCAACGAATGCGAATCCTGTTTTTTTGCTTTCTCTAAAAATGCATACTATCTGAGCTGTATTGTAGGCAGTGGTTCTAAAATGAACCTTATCCTGAGTATGCTTCTGGGCACAACATATGCAGCATTAGCTGAAGCCATGGCTTTGATTGATCGTTGTAAGCTTTCACAAGGTAACTTCTTGGAAATCCTTGATCTGGGCCCCTTGAGCTGTCCTTTACTATTAGACAAAGGGCAAGCTATGCTTCAGCGTAATTTTTCCACCAATACTGCTTTAAAGCACCAACAAAAAGACTTGAATTTGGCACTGTCACTGGGTAATGAGTGTGATCAACCCTTGTTAATTACATCTGCTGCTAATGAACTTTTTAAGCATGCCAAACTCCTACGCTATGCGGATCATGATGTTTCTGCTGTGCTCCTTGGAGCCAAATATTGATCATCTTATTACTGAGATGGCAAACTGTTACTGTGTTGTTAAGCTATATATATGGAAAAGGCAAAAGTATTGCTTTTTATCAAATTCATTGTAAACTGTTATCTTGAAGTGTCATAACTCATTAAAGATATCATATTCAAACCGATTTTCCCAGTTTTTATGCCTCTTGATGTTACTTTTTCACAGTTTAACTTGAGATCAGAGGAAATGGACAAGTTATTGATATTCATGTTGACGACACAACTGTTTCTTGGATCTCAGCAAAATATCCTTTTCTTTCACATCTCAAATGAAACAGACTTTAAGAAGGCTTAAGCGTGATTGAACATTTTGAAAAAGGACATGAAAAGAAACTTTGGATTGATAAAAACTGAACCAAATGTAAGTACGACGAGAGAACTATATTTGATAATCCACAATTATATTCAAAGCCTTTTGACCTGTGTAAAAAATTTGTTACCAGCTAGCAACCTATTGGTAACAAACGACACTTTGTGAACACTGTACTTGAAAATTATGTTACCTGACCTGATGTAGTATTAAGTTTCTTGGAGTTGTGAAATGTATAATTAGGTTTCTCTTATGAAAAATTTAACAGATTGGTTTATTATCAATCCAGTTTGTGGAAAAAAATGGATGAAATCTTTCATTTGTAACATGAATTATGAATAAGTAAGTTTTAAATAAAAACTGCTTTTACTTTTTGTATAGGTAAGAATATTTCTGTGTCAAACACTTTCTTCCCATGTTTCAGTTAATCCAGATGGTTTAAGTCAACATATACACAGCTAAGCTTTAAAATCTCAATGTTTTACACTCTGCTATTCCAATTGAATTTTAAAATAGGTTAAAACAACACATGGACAGCAAAACTGCTAATTTTGCTCTAATATATCTATTTTTTTGCAACAAATATATATATACTAGCAGAAAAACCCAGCTTTGCTCGGGTTGAATTAATAATATGTTGATTAAAAAGTCATCATCAATTATTTTTCAAAAAAAAAAATCTTAGCATCATTTAAGTGTACGGGGAAACAAAAATTTAATGCCAATTTAACTTCTCCATTGTTTCTACAATTTATATATATGTTGTATCCAACCATATAATCCATTTCATATTCGTCACACTTCTGCTGAAGTTGATTTTAAGTTTTCGAGTGACTACGAATATTCCTGTGCATTCAGATTCAGTAAAACAGGCGAATTTTCGGTGGATAGTCTTGCACTTAGTTTTCCTATGAATTTGTTTTCATCGTGTCCTTCTTTCACCTAGTATACGATATTTTCGAATTTCATCATCAATATGAGAAGATGTTAAATTAAATTGTTACAACATTCGTTACTAATTTAGTTTTAAGCAAACCCAATTTTTCTTGAAAATTCCATTCAGCTGCAGGTGGAATAACGGAACTTCTGTTAGATATATAAAGCAGAGTTGATGTTTGTCTGTTCTCTACACTAATCTACCTTTTGACGAATCCAAACATTTGGTACACTTGTATTTTAGAACCCTGCTGATATGATAAGCTAAACATAAACCCGCGTTCTATTTGTCCAAGGGGGCTAAAAATTTACGGCATTCGTGACTAATTTAATTTGAAGCAAACGGCACTTTTTCCAGAAAATTCCATTCAGTGGCATGTGGAATAACAGCTTTTGTTAGGAATACATGTCATCAGAGTAGACAAATTAAACCCAATCGATAACAATTTTTGAATAAACAGAAGGTTGATTTTACAGCGCTTTTACAAAAAGAAAATAACTTTCAACGAACGATTCACATGCATCTAAGTTGCGTAAGAACAGTTTCAATAAATAGAGTAAGCAACCTCGACTTTCTGCCTCTTAAGACATAAAGTTTCGATTTTTCAAAATTACTGAGTGATATTATTCCAAGATCAACAAAGTCTTGTAAAAAATTCCCTTTTCTCCAACGCACATAAACTTTTAAATTGAACCCTTATGGTACTTTTTAAGATCAGAAATTTGGTTTCTGAATGGAAAGCGCGTATCTATTTAGAGTGATATATGTAGTTACTCTACTATGGAGTACAGCTTTCAATTACACCCATGAAACACGAAAAACAACTGAAATTTAATTTATTTTAATTGTCGTTCAATGAAAAGCTATATCAAAATTTTGAAATATATTTTGAACTACAAAGTATGACTACCAGTTTTAATTTAACGTAACCCATCTCGTTTTTAAGTTATTTTTGAAATTTTTCATGTCATTTTAAAATAACAAATTACACGCTTAAAAAATATTTTGATTCGTAAATTTTATTTTATTTTTTATATATACACTATTACGTATTGAACCAAAGATTTAAAGAAAGTTGGTGGAAATATACTTATACCACCACGAAAGTACCCATGTCTAGTGATATTTTGCAGGAAATAAATAAATAAAATCCAACTCCTAAATAATATTTCTGGTATAGGTAAACTGGAACACATAATGTAAACAGAAACAAAATTCCAATCCTTAAAACAGGCAGAATTCTGAAAAAAATATCTGTTCTAGTGTGTTGAATTTCGACTTTCTGAATAAATTCTGAAGTAAAACAATTCGACAAAAAATTTGAACAACATTGATGAAGACAATGATTTATAAGCAAAAAAGAACACATATTTATAGTACTTGGGAATCCTCAAATATGATCGCAACCATCTCGTTTTCAATTCAAATACCCCAAAAAAGAATTATAAATCAAATTAAACATTAATTCTGAGGTTGCCAGATACCGAGTAGCAAAATTACGCTTTTATGAACAATGAGTTTATCGTTTGGGCTTTTCGTTCTCCATTATAAAATTTAAGTAAATATGAAATTAAATGTTCTAAATATTCTTTCTTCATCAATCAAATATTTATAAATATTATTTTCATCATGGGAAGACGTAAAAATTCAGTTCGAACATGAACATTATAATTTAATTTGTTTTAAGAAAATTGTTTTTCGATCAACACTGGTAAAGCAATCTGAGATGCGTATAGCAATCGCTTTACACTCAATGTTATTTCTATGGCGTTTTCAAATTGCTTTTAGGTCAATTTTAGGCCGCTTAGGATTCGAATTTTTCAAAATCCTTTCTTAGTGCACCCCTACTGTATAAGAAGAAACACCCTGCAAAATTTCAGCTTCCCAGGACTTTTAGTTCTTGAGATACAGTGATGAGTCAGTCAGTCAGTGAGTGGTATTTGAATTTTATAGATATAGAAGATATATTCCATGTCTGCAAAAGGGGTTAAGTTAAAATGACTAGTTGGAATCTTACGTTGTATAACAACCTCACACAAATATTCAGGAAGGGAAAAAAGCATGCAATGATACAAATAATTGTAATTTGTATCATGACATATTACTCAACTTGCTGTTAACCCATTTAGTTTCAAACTTTAAAAATGTGCTCTAACAGGGTGTCAAGATTTAAATCGCGTGATTTTTTAAAAAATCGCACATTTTTATAACAGAGTAAATACATCACAGAAGTGGTCAAATGCTTTAATTTTTCTGCACTGATGGCTACACCCAGCTCGGACGGAACTGGGTCAATTACTGCATATTATAAAAGATTGCAACAGCTAGTTGTAACTTATTAGAATATACTGTATACTGGAAAGAGTAATGTGACATCATAAATCTAAATGCCAGGAAGAGTCGTATGAACATTCCTGATTAACAGCACTCGTAGTATAAACACTAAAGGAAGTATGCAATTGTTAGATTCAAAATTAAGAACTAAAAGGGTGACTGATTTCATTAGCTAAAAAAACCACACAAGTAGGAAGTGGTGATGGGGAAAATGACTTTACAGGGATCTGATCGGAACCGCTCACTTATTAAAAAGAGCTAGCTCTTTTTCATGACTCGCTGTTCCTTTGAGATGTATATAATATGTTTGGGCCATCGAACATATCTCGTTGTCACGTGAGCGCCTGTGCAGAGACGAAGAGGCGCTAAGCGTGCTTGAAACACCCACGCAGCAATTGTGCAGATTACCTCTAAAATCAACAAAAGGAGGGAGACGGCCTGAGGACGAAAGGCATTGCAGCATAGGGCTGTAAACTTAAAATTGCTGGGTTATAATATGGCCCCAAACCATGTGATTTCATACAGCTTTAAAATTACCATGAAAATAAATTTAAGCTTTTTTTTTTTTGTAATTCCCATCATGAATTTGAAGAGATTACAGAAATAGCAATAAAGGTATCCAAACACGTTAAAAATGTCATTTTGACCAAAAATTCCAAAAAGGTTTTCGATTTTTAAGATTTTAATCAGTGCGGAAAAACAGGAAGTAGGTATGGAAAGCACCGGAATTGGCCATTGAAAGACCCTAAACCTGGCAAAATCTACATTTGAAGCTTTTTTTTTTCTTCTGCAAATATAGTTTTAGAAAGATTTCTCAAATGTTTAAATGGTTTCTCTTTTGGAAATAGTGTGAATCGTATCCATATGTATAGAAAATGTACTATTATATATACACTGCTGTTTGTAAAAATTGCTGCAACAGGAAGGAGACATCAGAATTAAATGAAATTTAATACACAAACAGTTTGTATTAGTACAAATAAATGAATACATTTTCAAAGCAAAAAACAATATTAAGTGTCCGAAATCAGTATTTGGTGTAGCCACCACGCGCTGCAATAAGTACTGCTATACGACGTGGCATGAAGTGAAACAGATGTTGAATGTCTGCTTGTAATACAACAATTTCCATATTGTTTGTATGCGCACCCAAAGTTTGTCTTTTGAAGCTGTAGGACGCGGATCACGAGCGAGACGCTGACCAACCAAATCCCACACTTGCTCAATAGGCGACATATCCGGCGAATAAGCAAGCCAAGGAAGAAGTTGCATGTGTTGGGCTGAAAAGAAGTCTCGAACATTCCTTGGAACACGTGGGCGTGCATTATCTTGTTGAAAGATAGCTCCAGTGATGCCTTGAAGGAAGGGAACGACTTCGGGCTCTAGCACTTCACGGACGTATCTGTTGCTATTCAGATTACCCTAAAATCGTAGCAGCCGAGATCGTCCATGATATTAAATAGCACCCCAGACCATAACTCCAGGTGTTCGGCCACTATGACGTTCGATAACGCACTCTGGAAGGCATCGTTCACAGCATAGTGTCTAACACGAATGAGGACACGACCATCTCACGGGTGTAAGAATCACACATAGCAATTGCGCATGCGTCAATTTATTCCGGTCCGGACTTCTGTTGCAACCCTTTCTTTACGAGTGGTTTGTTTTTGGCGAAGACGAGGATATTTTCACCCCGCGCCAAACCAAGCATCTGTCCGCTGTCGTTGACATTCTAGAATGGATGAACAGTATAAATGCGATTCTTGTGACAAAACTTTCCAGTATCGACAGAATTTATTACGTCATATAAAAAAGGTGCACATTGTGACTAATGTCAGCAACAAAAGAAAATTTAACCTAAACTGCCCTGCAGTATCGTGTGAACAAACATTTTCAACACGAACAAAGCTGAGGGAACATGTGACGAGTGCTCATAATGTAGTATTGGATGTAGAGCACATGGATATAGAGCACAATTACAAGTTATAAAATAATTTATTTTTCAGAAACTCATAATGTGTGTGTTTGGCATTTAAATAAACTTTTAAATTATGAACTTACACAAATTAACTTTTCGTAGAAAGATAGTATTGAATAGATAGTACTTATTACTTATATACTGGTCGTAAATAAACCGTACTTATACTAAACTATAAAAATAGGATACTAAACTGGTCGTACTTATTACTTTAACATCTGGCAGCAAACTCAAAAATCCGTATTCTAAGCGATAAATTGCCAAATTTGGCATACCTTTCCCCCGAACCAAACATGCAGTTAAAAATTTCTAACTCCATACGCATGCGCAATTGCTATGATTCTTACACCCGTGAGATGGTCGTCACTCAGCAACCTTCTTGGAGACGATTCTGGTAGAAAAATGACTGCCGCGCATGCGCATTGGGCCAAATTTGGTCCCTTGTCGCCACTCTGATTATATATAGGCATTCTAGTTCAAATAAACGATCAAATTTACAGAGCAACAAAATACACAAGGCCGAAAATCAATATCTTGTGCAGCCGAAACGCGTAGCAATGAGAATTATACAGTGCATAATTGTATTCAGTGTTCTGCAACACAACTCCAAGCAAATGCAATTGTTCTGCTGTCATTTTGTCCGAATTTTGAAAACTGCAGTAACATCACAAACAGACGTAAAACACAGCTATAGGCTAAACGTGTATTACATCTACACTGATGGCCACCCAAATTGCAACACCAAGAAACCAAAAGAGATATCACAACAAAATTTATTTTGTACATAACATGTTGAACAAGTATCAAATGATTAAATTTATAGACTTCTGTGAAGTGTGGTTCCTGCCAAAATCAGTAGCCAGAGTAGCCGCCATTGTTGGAGATCACCGCTGCCACACGCCTCGGCATTGATTCAAAGAGACTTTTGATGTGTTCTTGGGGTACAGCAGACCAAGCAGCTTCCACACGTTGCCAAAGTTGATCTGATGTGGCAGCTGGGTATGTAATCTGGGTCAATCGTTGAGCAACCATGGACCACATGTTTTCCATCGGCGAAAGATCCGGAGAGCGAGCTGGCCAGGGAAGCAATTCAATCTGGCGATTCACGAAGAACCCTTGGACAATGCGTGCCGCGTGTGGTCGCGCATTATCCTGTTGAAATATGGCTGTGGGCAAGCCCTGAAGGTAAGGAAGGACAACTGGCTACAAAACCTCGGAGATGTTGCGCTGGCTGTTTAAAGTACCGGCAATGCGTACTAGAGGAGTGCGAAAGTGATATCCAATACCGCCCCATACCATAATACCCGGTGCAGGACCAGTGTGGCGGTGCTTAACGCAGCTGTTCAGCATCCTCTCTCCATGATGTCTGCAGACTCGAACCCGACCATCGTGGTGTTGCAGACAGAAGCGTGACTCGTCAGTAAAGACAATTTCATTCCATTCTACCGTCCACATCCTTCTTTCATCTCACCATTGGCGGCGGAGACGTCTCTGGTTCTGCGTCAAGGGTAGACGAAGCAATGGACGTCTTTCGGACAGACCACTCTGCTGTAAACGGCGTCGAATGGTACACACAGACACTGGATGATGCGTTACAGACTGAATGTGCTGTGCTATGGGTCGTGATGTGGCTGAGCGATCCGTCACTGCCATACGCACAATATGCCTGTCATCACATGAAGTGGTGTACTGAGGTGGATGCGATCGAACACGTCGGTCCGTCGTACCCTCCTGCATCCAACGATCGCATTACAGTTGTTTGGTTTCGTCGAACACGACTACCGATTTCCCTGAAAGATAATCCACAATCTCGGTAGGTCACTGTCCTTCCTCTGTCGAACTCGGATACTTGATCAAAAGATGATCGCTGTTTTCTACGAGGCATAATTGATCGTTTTTTTGAAAAAAACACAAGAAAAACACAATTGCCGTACTTGAAATGGTCGAAATCTCCAAGCCTTAAATAGCGCTTTGAAGTGGCGCCACAGGTGCGCGTGATGTGCGTCTGCGCTGAAATTCTAATCATTTGCATATCTCACCTCCGCTAATGCATGTTGTAAATTTCATATTATTTGCATGCTACTTTCAGGGTGTTGCATTTACGGTGGCCAGCAGTGTATATACAAGGTGTTTCGAAACTCATGGGCAAAAATTTAAGGGGTGATAGAAAACATCTAAACAAGCAATTTTCACAAAACAATGCATGGGTGGAGAGGAAGCGTTGAACCGCTAGACGGCGCTGTAATGGAAAGCATGAAGCGCGAGTTTTCTTACACATCGTCATTTCTACCGTGGATTTCAGAAGACATGGCGACGTAAAGTAATCAGGAAAAGGTGGACATGCATTTTATGTATGGTCTTGCGAATGGGAATGCTCTGGAAGCCGAAAGACTGTGCAGGCAGCGTTTCCCAAGAAGGCCTGACCAAAACATGTTCGAGCGATTGCATCGGTGTCTGTGCGAAACGGGATTCTTTGTCACCGGCATGCATGATACAGGTCGTGGCAGGAGTGTAAGCTGCACAAGTTGTAGAGGACATTCTGCAAAGAGTGGAATATCGTCCGGATATTAGCACGCGAAAAGTTACCTGTGCTGTAAATGTGCCCTACTCGATTGTTGGCGAGTACTAAGGGACGAAGGATTACACCCCTACCTTGCACAGAAAATGCAAGCCTTGATACCTGCAGATTGTGCACCACGTGTCGAGTTTGCACGTTGGTTTTTGCAACAGTTAGCAGCGCAGTCTGATTTTGGTGCACATGTGTTATTCACGAATGAATGCACCTTTACTTGTGAAGGCGTTGCTAATACGCACAACTTTCATGTGTGGGCGAATAACAATCCGTACGACACACGTCCTCATGCGTATCAGAAGCGTTTCAGCGTTAATGTTTGGGCTTTAATTGTGGGTGACCATTTGATCGGCCCATACCTTCTGTCATTCCGACTGCACGGCAGAACATGCCTCACATTTTTACAACAGGTATTGCCAGACTTGCTTCAACCTGAGTTTCGAAACACCCTGTTAATAAAATTCAAATATCACTCGCTGACTGACTCACTCATCATTGTATCTCGAGAACTACAAAGTCCTAGGAATCTGAAATTTTGCAGACTGATTCTTCTTATACCGTAGGGGTGCACTAATAAAGGAGTTTGAAAAATTCGACTCAGAAGATGCCTAAAATTAACCTAAGGACTAAGCCAAAAGTAATTCGAAATCGCCATAGAAATAACAATGAGTATAAAACGATTGCTATACGCAGCTCAGTGCAAAGAAAATAATATTTATAAATATTTGATTGATGAAGAAAGAATATTTAGAATATTTGATTTTACATAACTTACGTTTTGTAATGGAACACGAAAGCCCAAAAGAAAAACTCATTGCTCATAAATGCCTAATTTTGCTTTTCGGTACCTGGCAACGTCAGAATTAATGTTTCATTTTTTAATTTGATTTAGAATTCTTTGCTTGACAAGATAGCTGATGCAGAGCCGAGCTTTACTCATAGTGGACCTAAGATAACTCTTGATTAATTTTAGTTTTGAAAACTTCTCTCACAATATTCTGAAGGCTAAAGTTAGATTTTGTACAGAATCTGAAAGTTCATATTCAACAACAAACTTTATAAAAAAATAATCTGAAATCTTAAAGAAAACCATTCCCGAGAAACTTCTTTTGAAACTTTGGCAGCTTGTAGATGCCTTCATAGTCGTGGAATCTCTAAGGATATCATCTGCAGGAAGTTCATCATAGTTTACGACTAAGTTTTGTATAAACTGTTGCAGTTCGTCTTTTGAAGTTGTAATCAGATTCAAGCGCTCGAGCACTGCAAACCGAGCTGTTATATTTCCCATGGCCATACAGCGAGTGTCTATTTCATGATAAAAACTGTCGATGTACTCCAACATTGATTTTTTCAATTCTTCATTCAATGTTAGTGGTTCATCTTCAGCCTTTTCTCCAGCAATCATTTTTTTCTTTCTGGCGATAAGTGATACATTTAATGGGCAGGGGTCTGGAATTTGACATAGGCCTATTAAAATTAGTTACAATTTTGGCTGTTAGATGGCGCTGCTGTTTTCGTAAGCATGAAATACTGTTGTGAAGTAGCTATTTTCCAAACATTTGTCTCTTCCACTGGGAAAACGTGTCAGGAAGTTTAGTAGTAACCTGTTGAAAGAAGAAATTCGAGTCACATGTATTCATTGGAACAACGAGGATGCACCAGACACTTCGTGGTTTATGCAAGATGGTGCACGATCAATACTTCTGCAGTGTTCGCCTTCATTGATGAATACTGCAGTTACAGAGTCATTACTCTAAATTATTCCAAAGAGTCGGCACCGAAATAGATTGACCTCCATACTCCCCGGATCTCAATTCATGCGACTTCTTTCTATGGGGCTATTTGAAGGACATTGTTTACAATACGAATCCTCAAACCCTTAAACACTTCATCTTGCACACATTGCGGCAAGTGGCTTTAAACTTCTCATTTCGTTTGCGTCATGTAATTGTTGTTCAAGGTGGCCATTTCGAATCCATTGTAATGTGATTTGACGCCTGTTTACGAATGAAAATTTACACACTATTTAAAGGAGAAAATAATCAAGCACGCCATCTAATATCCAAAGTTGTAACTAATTTTGTAAACCGGTCTATTTTAAATTCCAGACCTGCTCATAAATTGTAGTACTCGTTTCTAACTATTACTGTTTCGTAGTTAATTCATTTCAAAGTTAGGGTGTTCTTTATGAAACACCCTGTATGTATTTAATTGACGTTGCACTGGAACAACACATGGCACTATTTGAACGGTCCTGGTAATTTGGTAATTTTTAATTGACGTCGTACTAGAGCAACCGAACGGGCTATTGACGACGGTCCGGAATTAATCGTCGTACTAGAGCAACACAATGGGCTATTGATGACGGTCCGGGATCAATCCACTAAGGGAAAGATCTGATTCCAACACCAAGTAATTTTGAACCAAGCTTACACATCACGAAAACGTAAGGACATTTGAGGCCCCGACAGATTTAACGTGCACCAACCCCTTTATACACGAAGGTGTTTGTTGGATTCGAATTCGTAACCCTCCGGTTGCTAATCCGTTATTCTTCCAACAAGGCCCTTGCGTGCTAATATTTCATTGCAATATTGCTGACTCTCTTGGTAGGTATGGATTTAAATAACGTCGCACTGGAACAACACAACGGGCTATTGACCACGGTCTGGGATTAATCCTCCCCAGGGAAAGATCCGAGGATCACACCACGTAATTTTTAACCATGGTCAGATGACGATCGGTTGTATCGAGTTTCGAACTTGTGACAATCCGCTATTCTTTCTTTCCTACGCTCGTCCTCTGACCGTGGTTGAAAATAACTTGGTGTTGTCATCGGATCTTTCCTTTTGGGGATTGTTCCCGGACGCATATTACCAACCTTTACCTGGAATAGAAGACATGGGGAAATTTTAAGCCCGCTGATTTGTTGCTATCTCTCTCCGAGATCTATGACGTCACTCACCCACAGTGCGCACTCCACATGTGTGAAAAGTATCACTATTTACTTGCAACGTTTACGAAAAAAAAGTTGAAACTGCTTCGACCGAAAATAGAATACTAATTAAAAAAGAAAGCGATAGCTTTTTGATGATTACCAAGCGACAGTTCAACGGCTTGGGCCATGTACTCGTAATTTGATCGTAAATGTTTTGTGTTAAGTTTTAATTCCAGTATAGATTCTACACGCATAATTAAAAAATTATCCATTTTCGAACTTTAAAGGACACTTGAACAGAATAGAAGGCGGAAACAGGGGAGTTTTTCGTTATTACTGAGGATCTGTTGTACAGATTCGTTATTTATGTTGCAGATGTTTTGCCACAGGCTTTCAGTTCAAGTAGAAACTACCGAGTAATGAGTAGTGACAGAGTCCACGTGAAGCATCGTCATTAATGATGATGTCACGTAGTGGCGTCATAGTCGACAGTTTGAAACCAACGAATCAGCGGGCTTAAATTTTCCCCATGTCTTCTATTCCAGGTAAAGGTTGTTAATATGCTTCCCGGACCGTCGTCAATAGCCCGTTGAGTCGCTCTAGTTCGATGTTAATTAAATGACCTGACCTTTCCTACTCAAGAATGGAAAGTTTCGAGTTCTGAGAAAAAATATTTTTTATTCTCGAAATACAAATGCTAAAAAGTGCTCAGCTTCCGATTTCTTTTTCTTTTCTACTACAGGATATTGATTCTAGTGTAGAGCGAAATATTCTCAGAAGGTTCAACCCAATTCTAGTCAACAGGACATAAGATCGTTCGCGTGAGACATCTGTGTCCTCCCTATCGATCTGCATCGATTTCACTTGAGATTATCACTGTTATTATTAACATTTCAGCCGGAGTGGCCCCGTTTGAAGGTTAAAGAACAAATTGAACTACTTGAATTCCAAGGAAAATACTTTTTTGAAGATACCGAATGGATCAATTTTTTTCCACCAGAAACTGTAACGTTACTGTAATAAACTGTAACATTGATACCCTAGGGATGCAGAAGCATAGATATTTTTTTATGAATCAATTTTACTTGCTTACTACTTAACCCCCATGGTGGTTTTTTCGACGAGGCATCTCGTCATTCACAAAATTGACCATATGAGCGAAATACGAGTCCGCATATCGTCACTAGAAGTAAATTGACTTTATAATACACAGTCCAGTCACATTAATGTGACCACCTGTCAAAAGCCAGAATAACCACCTTTGGCAGAGCGGACCGCTGTGAGACGTGCAGGAAGAGAGTCAATTAGGTTTCTGAAGGTGTTCACTGGGATGTTGAGCCATGCCGACTCCAGTGCCGTGGCCAGCTGCGCTAGATTACGCGGTTGAGGATCCATGGCGCGAACAACCCGATCGAGGTGGTCCCACAGATTCTCGATTGGGGTTAAATCCAGTGAGTTTGCTGGCCAGGGGAGTATGGTAAACTTATCCTGGTGCCCTTCGAACCACGCACATACACTGCGAGCTGTATGACATCTCGCATTGTCCTGCTGGTAGATGCCATCATTCCGAGGAAAAATAATTCGCATGTAGGGGTGTACATGGTCCGCAAGGACAGATGCGTACTTCTGCTGATCCATCGTGCCTTCCACAATGATGAGTGTACCCAGTGAATGCCAGGAAAACATTCCCCAAACCATAATGCTCCCTCCTCAAGCCTGGATTCTTCTGGTAATTGTTGCAGGGTGTTTGCTTTCAGACGTTTCACGCCGTATACGCCAACGTCCATCTGTCCGATGGAGCATAAAACGTGATTCATCGGAAAAAAAATCACCTGTCGCCACTCTCCAATTGCGGTACTGGCGTGCAAATTCCAGCCTTCGTCGCCGATGAACAGCAGTCAGCATAGGTGCATTAAACAGGCGTCTGCTGCGGAGGCCCATGCGCAGCAACGTTCGCTGAACCGTTGTTGAGGATATACTCTTGGTAGCCCCTTGGTTCATCTGGGTGGTCAGTTGCTCAACAGTTTCACGTCTATTCGCCCGAACGCATCTCCGTAGCCTTCGTTCGCCTCTGTCATCTATAGCCCGTGGTGCACCACATGTGCCACGCCGCTGATTTTGGATAGAGCCATTTTGCCATGCACGGTATACTTTTACCACGGCGGCACGCGAACAGTTCACAAAATTAGCCTTTTACGAAATGCTTCCACCCTTGGCCCGAAAGCCAATAATCATGCCCTTTTGGACGTCGGATAAATCACTACGTTTCTGCATTACGCCAACGATTGAAATGCTTTCCGATGCCCTAGGTCATCCTTTATATACACTCCACTGAAATGTGCTGCCACCTGCCTTTTGTGATTGGTTATTTCATGTTGACGTCGAAAGTAGGTGGTGGTCACATTAATGTGACTGGTCTGTGTATGTATTTTACCACAACACTACTTAAATTCGCGTTTTCTTCTTGTGACTCTTTTGTCCTGTTGATGGTGAATGAACCTTTATTTTAGAACAACGCTACTTAAATTTGCGGTTCTGCTTGTGACATTTTTGTTCTGTTGATGGTGAATGAACCTTTCTTTTAGAACAACACTACTTAAATCCGCGTTTTCTTCTTGTGATATTTTTTTTGTCCTGTTGATGGGGGATGGTTTACCGAACGAACCTGTTTACACCGAAATTGTCTTGGAATGATCTCTAAGTTTTCAATCTTTAGTAGTTGTTTTGAAGTATTTTTCATTTTTTACTAAAATCTTATTTCCTACAAGATTTAAGTTTAGTAGTCAGAAATACCACGCACTTTAATTTTTATGGCAATCTTACAGCTCCTTTCCCTATAATCCTATTATCTTTGGATGAGAGCTGTCCTTTTATTACTTTGGCACTCTTATTTATAACTCTTGAAGAACTTCTGAAGTGAAGCAGCTGTAAACTACACTTTAATAAACTATCTGTACTAGACTGAATGAGCTTTAAAGAAATTTGTTCGCCTGAATTTTTTCAATATCTAATGATTAGGAGCCGTGCGCATTTAAGCATCCATGGACCTTCTAGGCCCTCAAGCAAAATATTTGGTGTAAAAGACAGTCAACACTGAATGCTGAAGTTGATGTTAGTGGACATAAGTTTTGTTGATAACACTAGCAAAAAACGCAGCCATATCTGAAAACAACTGAAAGTGCTCATTTAGGGTTAGTTGCGAAATAGGTCATAAGTGGCAGGTAGGAAGGTATTTTAATTAACGTCTTGCTGGAGCAACACAACGGTCCGGGATCAATCCCCAAGGGAAAGATCCGAGCACGACGCCATGTAGGTCATAAGTGGTATTAAATGGCTTAAAATTATAGTTGGTAGTTTCCAATGATATATATTGGAGTTTCCAATCTATATCGTGTACTAAGAGCAGAAACTCATTCAATTAATATTGATAGGTAGGTAGGTATTTTTAATTAACGTCGCAATGGAGCGACAGAAAGGGATATTGACGACGGTCCGGGATCAATGCCAACAAGAAAATTCCGAGAACAACACATAATTTTGAACCACGATCAGATGACGAGGCAACCCCATAAGCTGGCACACCACTCTTTTCAAATTTCCACACCACGCAAACGTGAGGACCTTAATTCCTGTATTTGACACCAAAATGGATATAAAGTGAATTTGAGAACCTAAGAAAAACAGATTTCATTCGTCATTTGAAAATAAGTAATTGTTATTACGAATGGACAAATATCAAACAATGAATAAATAGTCATTTATTATTTTCTTCTGGCTCTGGATGCAGTTTCCAATGGACCCAGATCGTCAGATGGCATCTCCTCACATTCAAGAGTCATTAGAAGAGAAAGGAAAAATTATGTTGAACCGGTGAAACGTGTTTCAGAAGTTCCATCATGTCATTTGCTTCTGTAACTGGTCTTCCTCGAGGATGCAGCGCATCTTGAAGAGATCTAGAAATGATGGTCTACCATCCTTTGCTTGTCGTAGATTAAACACAGAAGATGGAATGTCATCATTCAGTGTTTCCTTATACAGCAGAGAGTAAGGACGATCTTTCAAATTCCTAATCCTCGCATTCGATCTTCAACCAGTTAACGGGGTATTGTTCTTGTTTGTATTACTACGTGTGATACAGTATTAGTGTTCTAAGTTAGCAACAGATTTCAAGTCGTCACATCTCAATTTGGTCAACATGAATCTATTTTTTCTCCTGCCTATCAGAATAATACTATGCCCGTCATCAGGAGTATAAATCAATCAATTCTTTGCGTATAGTTCAATCGATCCAAATTCTGTGTTGTTTGGAAGGTAAGAGTGGCCACTTACCAAAAACTTATGATCAATGATTTCCTAACAGTTGTCGTTGCTCTGATTAAATATCATCAAGTACAATGGTAACTTCAGGTTACGATTTTGACCTATACACTATAATGTACATGTTTGATGATGGAGCTCTTGATTCAAGAAGTTTGATAATGCAGAAACGAACCTCTTGTTACTCATGAGAAGCAATGGTTTCATAATAGCAATACATAATCCCAGCACCTGTTCCAAGCTCATGGCATGCCAATATGGAATTGTACATGTTCCGTTTGTAGTATGCTTACGGGACCAGGACACTATCAAAAAAATTTAGGTCCCAAGAAATTCTGGTATTTAGAACATTGCTTGTTGTTCTGCTACCTCGTTGAACTTAATTGAAGCTGTAGTTGCACTGGCATCCCAACTTATTTTCAACCTAGTGATGTCAAGTTTCTAGTTTTTATGTAAACTTTCACACGACTTTAAAAAATTTAAAATTGCAGGCAGATATGTATTTTGAGTAGTACATGCTTTGACATTTTTTCATGTGAAAGACTTGTATTTTGTTTTATAACCTCAACATTGTAAATTTTCAGCACTGAGTGGGGTAACATTGGGACTGCTCCAAAATCTGATTCCAATTCCCAATGTTGAAAAAATTTGGGGATTTAGGGAAAAGTTGGGAAACTTTCGCTACAAGACTGAAGACAGCGAAATATTCAGCGACTTGGAGGAGCAACTTGCTGCATCGATGCAACCTTCAAGTTTCCTCCAGAACCCGACGGCCAAAAAGGCCCTAAAATTAAACAATTCAACTTTTTTTATTCATATTAATAAAAATATATGAAACGTAAAATTTTTTCTTACTAAAATTATTTATTTTAATTTAGAATTTTGATTGTAAGGGGTAATTTGTGTGTATCATGAAATGCAACTCAGCTGAAAGATAAAAGTAACAAGACCCAAAGCTAATTTCTACTTTTTTCATCTTTCAATAATTTATCTTGCCATATTTTCTAAGCCCTTATTTGTATTAATGTTTAACATTTATAAATACTATCTAGAATCGATACGGCTATTTGCATGTCTAACAATTTTAACAATTTTGATCTAACAATTTTAAACATGTAAAAGCAACGAATTAGTAAAAAAAAAAAAATAATTAAAATCCGTTTAAAAAAATCTGATTTAAATCTAATAAATCCGATTTTTATGATAAAAAAGTCATAATTTTTTTCATACTTGGTTAAGAGAGTAAAATATTGAAGTGACATTTGAGCATTCCTAATATTTGAGCATTTTTTTTTTGTGACTAAATCTGCATTTTTATTGCACTATTGCAATAAATTGCAATAGTTTCTCTCAATACTGTTCAAAAACATTTTTGCAATTGCTGTTTTTCTGAATGTATAATTCAACACAATTGCTTATACTCGTATATTTCGTTTTTCTGCACATTTTTAAATTATTGGAATTTTGTTTCTGTCTGTTAAGCTGCTATTTCTGTATATATGTGTTCCATTATTCTGCATATCAATTATTTAGGAGTTAGATTTAAATGAATTATATATTTTCTGCAAAATATCGTCAAGGACATTAGTTAATTTCTTATCAGTATTTGTATATTTCGAACAATTTTCTTTTTAAGTTTTTGATTCAATTTTTTCAATATCTGATTTGCAGAATTCCATTTCATACCAATAAAATATACAAAACCTAATTTAAAAAAAAGATATTTTTCTTATTTTAAAATGACTGGTATCGTTAAAAATAAAATCATTTTTAGGTAAATCCAAGTAGGACATGGACTTGGTAAGTACAATTTTGACATGGATTTCCATAACAAGACGACTAAAATAAATTAAATTTAAATTTGCTTTTCATATTTCATTGTCTGTACATTTGCTTTTCATATTTCATTGTCTGTACATTTGCTTTTCATATTTCATTGACATTAATGAAAGCTGCTTAATTGTCAAGTAACCACATCTATGATTTAAAATTGGTTCGTGGTACCCATTTAGAAACCGAATCTATAAACTGAAAATAAGTGACACGAGGATTTATTTAAATCTGAGTGTCGGTTGGAGCAAAGCGAATTTGAAAAAACAATTTGCTAACTTTGAAAAAAAAAGCACGATTGGAAAATATTCTAACTAGGACTTCTGAACAATTGAAAATTTTTGTCATAGTGACAAGGCCGACGTTACTTACCTTACAAGTTGAAGCTATTCTTATGCAACTTAGATATCTAAAAAATTCATTGAAAATAGTGATTTTCTTTTTCAGAAACAACTATGAAATCGACCTTCTATTTTTAAAAAATTGCAGTAGATTGAATTTGCTTTGTAAGTAGTTCATTTTAAAACATCAGTTATTCCATGTGCCACTGAATGGAATTTTACAAGGAAAAAAAAATGCTTGCTTCAAAATATCTTCGTTACGAGTATCATCAATTTAATTTTCCGTCCTCTTATATCATATCCCCGGTACAAGAGTGCCGCAAATCACAAAAATATTCATAGAAAAACAGCGCGACTACACGCCGGATGTCGCGAACAACTGCGAACTAGACTAATTATTTTGCTGACTGTAGGTGGCGGCACTGCTGCGAAAACTAACCTTTGTTTTTGAACTCCCTTTTGGCGGCAGATTGTGTTATGTCACGAGAGCTGATGCTTGCCAACATGATAATGCTTAAACACGTACATGTTCTTGTGTAAATACTTAATGATAGCAATAAATGTTGTAAGTTTGTAAATATAAAAAGGCCTCTTGCTTTCATTGCTAATTTGTGAGTATACATTGCTGTAAGGTATAAAACAGAAGTTATTCTCATTCAACGACCCGGGTTCTTAAAGTAGAAGTAGAAGCAAGACAAGTGAAAAAAGAAGGTAAGTTAGATTAATTGCCTTTCCTAATAAGTATTGTTTTCAACATTAAAATGGCATCCATCTCTGCCGGGATAGTTGAATTTATAACTGTATAAATTTATTAGAATTAGTTGTGAATCTGAAATCGAAAGTAACGTTAAATACTTTACAGTAAATTATTTGCAATTGAAACGTGCAATAACGATGGCCAATGAACAAACACAAGCTTTGATAAATTCCTTTAATAAAAAGCGAACTGTTTTGAGATCATCCATCTATGATACTGGAAGTCAACGATCACATATATAACTAAATTTCTTGCAGAAAAAATGAAATTTAAAGGCTTACTGGAAGAAACTGTTACTCATGGACTTTTTGGCGGGATAGAAAGAAAGGAAAAACATAAAAGATATTCTGTTGAATTATGTAACATAAATAAAACTTTCACTAGTAAATTAGAAGTTATGGATCAAAAAAGGATTTGTGCTTCCATTCCTAAATTGGAAAATAATAATATCATAAATAAATTAAAATTATCGGGAATACTTTTGAGCGATGTTTCCTTTAATGAAGAAGTTTGTTCATACGAAAAGGATCCAAACGAAATTCATATTTTGATCGGAGCTGACCTTTGTGGAAAATTATTTACTGGGGAAATCAAAGATTTATCAACGGATCTTATAGCGATGAATACACGTCTAGGATGGACGATTATGGGGAAAACTCAAGAAACGGAAACGAGTTGTTCAAATACTCTATTAACGTTACACGTTAATGATTCTAGCATAGCTAATTTATGGAAACTTGACACTCTTGGAATTACTGATCCGGGTGAAAAGGTCACAATAGAAGAACTTGAAGATGCTGCAAAAGAACATTTTCCCCTTACAGTTATGAGAAACGAAGAAGGTAGGTATATTGTCAGCTTGCCATCGATCAAAGATCATCCAACTTTACCAGATGGTCGGAAGATAGCCGAGAAACGTCTAAGTAGCTGTGTCCAAGCATTAGAAAGAAAAGGGAGGTTGAATGAATATGAAGATGTCTTTAGAGACTGGAGGAATGAAGATATTATTGAAGACATTTCCTTGAACCAGAAATCTGAAACAGAGGAACATTTTTTACCTCATCATCCCGTTTTCAAGACAAATTCGACGACTAGTGTTAGACCAGTGTTTGATGGCTCAGTGAAAGAGAAGAATGCTCCTTCTATTAATGATTGTCTTGAGAAAGGATCAAATATTATCGAACTTCTTCCGTCAATAATGAATAGATTTTGCTTTGGGAAGTTCGGAGTAATATCAGATATCAAAAAGGCTTTGTTGCAGATTGAAGTTCAAGAGAACGATAGACGATATTTGAAGTTTTTATGGTGGGAAAATGGACAGATAAGTAAACCTAAAATATATCAACATAAGAGAGTTGTCTTTGGAATCACTTCCAGTCCGTTCTTATTGGGAGCCACTTTGGAATTACATTTGAAAAATGCTCCACCCCAGCTGCAAGCAACAACTCAAACGCTATTGAAATCATACTACGTAGACAATTGCGTCTGTAGTGTCAACACGGAAACAGAAGTCGAAGAATTTATCTCAGAAGCTTGCACCATATTAAGCACGGCAAAATTCGATCTTCGAGGGTGGGAGCATACTCTGACCAACTCTTCAGTAGAACTTCCTGAATCTACAAAAACCGTTCCACTTTTGGGATTAAATTGGAAATTGAAGGATACTTTAGCCTTAGACTTGAAGGAATTTCCGAAAGAAGACAAGCAACCCACAACAAAAAGAATAATATTATCTGCTGTCCACCGCATATTTAACCCTATTGGCTTTTCGTGTCCTGTAACCTTAGGACCTAAAATTTTGCTGTAAGATTATTGGAAAGCAGGAATCACTTGGGACGCAGAACTACCAATTTTGATGTCTACAAAATTTGATAAATGGAAACATGAATTAAATAACTTGAAAGAATTAGAAATTCCTCGATGTTTGTTTAAAGACTGTTTATTATATTTATCATTATCTGTGCATGTATTTTGCGATGCCAGTACGTCGGCCTATGCGACTTGCATATTTCTACGAACTGAAAGTGAGAGAAAAATAGAATGCGAATTGATACAAGCTAGAAGCAGAGTTTCTTCATTAAAGCCGATTTCCATCCTACGATTGGAACTTTTAGCCTGTCTGATAGGAGCCATTTTGGCTAGTGCTACTAAAGGTGATTTGGGTCTCGAAAATGTCCCGACCTATTACTGGTCAGACTCAGTAGACGCTCTTTACTGGGTCACGAAAGAAGAAAATTGGGCTACGTTTGTTCACAACAGAGTACAAGAGATCCGACGTTTGACTGATCCAAAGGATTGGAGACATATAGCAGGAATTTTGAATCCTGCGGCCCAAATTGGCTAACACGCTCAAAAGAAGAATGGCCTGTTTCAGAGGCTTGTCCAAATTTAGAAGTAGTAAATGCTGAAAAGCGAAAAATTGTCATTTCTGCCATTGACACAGTTGTTGAAAATTTTGATTTTTCAAAATTTTCTTCTTATAGAAAAATTGTGAGAATCATGGCTTGGGTACTCCGATTTATTAGAAATACCAAGAACAAAAGAAGTGACAAATTTGTAGGAGAATTAGAGATCGAAGAAATATGTGCTGCAGAAAAAGTAATTCTGTTAGATATTCAGAAACAATGTTTCAGTAAGGACATAAATATCAAATTACAGACATACGTGGACTCTGATGAACTGTTACGTGTTAAAACAAGAATCTCACTCAGAAAAGACGAGGAAGCTTTCCGTCACCCTCTATTATTACCTTCTAAACATCATATGGTAAATAAACTTATATTTGAGAAACATGTTGAACTGTGCCATGCAGGAATTCAAACCTAAATGTTAACAACGGGAACAATTCTGGATTATCAAAAGTAGGAAAACGATACGCCAAGTAACAAGAAAGTGCATTAAATGTCAAAAATTTAATTGTAAGCCGATCGAAATATCAAGTGCACCCCTACCCGATGACAGGATTCGAGAAGCTTTGGCTTTAGATATAACCGGAATTGACTTGTGTGGTCCACTTTACTTAAGAAACAAAATAAAGTGTTGGGCAGTATTATTTACTTGTGCGGTGTACCGCGTTGTCCACATCGAGCTAATAACTTCATTATCGACTGAATTTTTCACCTTGGCTTTGCGAAGATTTATTTCTCGCCGAGGACGACCATCCACGATTTATTCTGATAACGGAACGAATTTTGTCGGATTGTATAATCAATTAAAAAATATTCAATGGGAAGAAATTCAGAAATTTGCTTCCATAAAAGGTATTAAATGGAAGTTCAATCCTCCTTCTACTCCTTGGTGGGGTGGATTCTGGGAAAGGTTAATTGCATTGCTCAAGCGAATATTAAGGAAAATTTTTGGAAATGCCCTGTTACATTATGAATAATTATATTCCATCATTTGCGACGCTGAAGCTATAATCAACTCCAGACCACTGACTTATCTTTCTGAGAACGTAGAAGACCTCATAGCTTTGACACCTGCTATGTTTATTCAAGAGATCGAGGACATGGGCGTTCCTGACCTGGACAATATCGATGGAAGGAAATTAAACAAAAGATTCAATTACAAGCAACGACTGCGTCAAAATTTACGCATCCGATTTAAGAATGAATACCTCGGCCAACTTAGATAAGTCTTTAAAACTCAAAAGGAATTAAATATTAAAGAAGGAGACATCGTGCTCATAAAAGATATTAATATCAAAAGAGTGAATTGGCCATTAGCAAAGGTACTTCATCTTTATCCTGGAAAAGATGGTAAAGTGAGAGTTGCTGAAGTAAAGACCAGGGCTTGATCTCTCTTGAGACCTGTACAGAGACTGTACCCTTTAGAGGTTCGCGAAAAGGATTCGCCAGATACAACACACTATCGACACCGTGCCCAATGTGACGATCGTCATTCTCGTTTCGGGAGACTCCTCAAGAGACCTAAAAGAATGAACTTGTGACTTTGAGTTTCATATTCCTACGAGAAACTCAAGGTGGAAGAATGTCGCGAACAACTGCGAACTAGACCAATTATTTTGCTGACTGTAGGTGGCAGCACTGCTGCGAAAACTAACCTTTGTTTTTGAACTCCCTTTTGGCGGCAGATTGTGTTATGTCACGAGAGCTGATGCTTGTCAACATGATAATGCTTAAACATGTACATATTCTTGTGTAAATACTTAATGATAGCAATAAATGTTTTAAGTTCGTAAATATAAAAAGGCCTTTTGCTTTCATTGTGAAATGAGTCGGAGTCCTCTACCTGTAGTCCAAGCCCTAGTATTGGATAAAATGAAGGGCCCCGAAACTATATTAGATTATTCATAGAATAACGATGCCTTTTCCTTAAAGCCCTAAAATGACTCATTATGGCGCTACAAGGGTGAATTTATGAACCATTTTGTGTTCATTCTTGCACTTCCCCAACTCTTGTACAGTTTAACTACACTGACGAACCAAAATATTATGACCATACCCACATTTTTCAATGAACTCGTCTGGATGACGTGGAGGGCACGTGATTAAGTGATAATGGTATTTAACTGCTGCTGGAGAAGGTAAGTAATCATTCTTGCACTTACTTTTACGAGTGACCGAAAAGGCTGCTGATCTTAGCGAATTTGATAGAGGGCAGATTGTAATGACCCGAAGACTCCGAACGAGTATCACCGAAACTGCACGATTGGTAGGTTATTCGCAATCTGCCGTTGTTAGTATTCATGCAAAGTGGATAAATGACAGTGACACCAGCAGTAGACGCCAATGTGTTGGAAGTCCATGGGTCATCAAAGAAAAAGGACGTTGTAGACTGTCCCGCTTGGTAAAGCAAAATCGGCGCGATACAGTGGCTCAGCTGACAGCCCAATGCATTGCAGGTCCAAGCGCAAGTGTTTCGTAACACACAGTTCAGCGAACACTGTTGGATATGGGACTGTGCAGAAGACGGCCCACTCTTGTGCCTCTGTTGACCAAGCATCATCGTCAACTACGCCTACAGTAGGACGGGAACATCGAGACTGGACCATGGATGAGTGGAAGAGAGTTGCCTGGTCAGATGAATTCCGATTTCTCAGTCATCACTTTGATGGTCGTGTCAGGGTACGCCGTCTGCCAGGCGAACAGTTTCTCCCCTCTTATACAGCAGGTCATACATAGGCTGGTGGTGGCAGTGTTATGCTTTGTGGTACGTTCTCATGGGCGACTCTGGGACCTGTAGTTGAGGTAGAACAGACCATGAACGCTGCGAACTATCTGAACATCATTGCGGATCAGTTGTACCCTTACATGGCGTCTGTCTTCCCAACTGGAAATGGAATCTTCTAGCAGGACAACGCCCCATGTCACAAGGATCGGATTGTGTTGGAGTGGTTCGAGGGGCATACTGATGAATTCCACTTAATGTCCTGGCCACCTAATTCGCCGGATCGTAATCCTATAGACCACATTTGGGGTGTCATGGAGCGGCAGCTCAGAGCTCAAACACCTCCATGTCCGAATATCTCGACTTTACATGACCGCTGCTTAGACATTTGGTACAACCTGTTTCCAGTAATGTACCAAGAACTTGTGGCCTCTATGCACAGGCAAGTTGCACCTGTTTTGTAGGCCAAAGGAGGCGCAACGTGTTATTGAGTAGTTGGTCATAATGTATTGTCGCTTCAGTATATATCCGCCTGGTTGTTCACCCCTTATCACAAAGAAAAGTCTGTCAAACCGTGCGATTTGTGGCCGCCAGGGAGTTTGAACTGAAGTTGGCTACTGAAATTCAGTCGACTTTTAGGTGCAAGATATTCCTTGGGCCTAACCCTCTTTTCAACTAAAAATACGACACTTCAAATTCAGTCTTTTGCCTCTAAAACCCTGACAGAAAAATTTATTTAGTGCTGGTCCTGAGTTTACATTTCATAACTAAGTTTCTGTTTGGCATCACGAAAAACATTATTCCTCATCCTTACCTAGTGATCTTAAACGCTGTGGGAAATTCTTTTTGTTACCGTTAACTCTTCCTTAGAGTCGGTATCCTATTTTGAAGTTAAAGTGTATTTCCAGTAACCGGGTCGCATGAACAAGTTAGACAAGAACAGACACGAAATGCAGCGACAGACAGAAACAGTAAAATACCTCAAGAAACACAAGTACTGGTTGTCACCCCGAAAATTCTTTCACCTCGCAATATCGAGAAACCTTAGAATCACTATGGAGAGCTTCACAAAGAAGCTGGTGAATTTATGTTCTACCTGTCTAAAAAGTATCCGAACACCTCTTGCTATTCCCGTCTCTGGAGTAGTACGGTCAAATAAAAAGTGTTATCACTCTTGGCCTACTATAAATACACTGCCCTACAATACTGAACCGGACGCCAGCGGGTTTGGATGAAATCAGACTACTTGTTTGGGGTGTTTTTTGTGGTATGGCGTGGGATCCTTGTCTGTTGTTCTTGGTCAATTGAACGCCGACGCCTACATGAACATTTTGGACAATCAGGTTCTTCCTACGTTCTGGAAATTGTATGGAATGGAAAGAATGTTACTTCCAGATGCAACGCTCCATGTCATGTTGTAGCCTCTGTCCAGAAGTGGTATAAAGATATGGATGGTAAAATGTATTCCCTGGCTTGCTCTGAGTCCCGACCTAAGCCCCATAGAACATTTGAGGGACGAGTTAAGAGTGACGCTTACGGACCAGGGAACCACGTTCGAAATCAACAGCTGAGCTGGCGACGTTCTTGCAGCAGGAATGGACACAAATACCCATAGCTGTGTATCAAAACCGTGTTGAAATTATGCCCAGAAGTGTTGCTAGTGTAATTGCAGCACTTGGGGGACCATCGTCCTATTAAAGCACGTATTATTTCCCTTATACCACCACATCTTGCTATCCGGTCCATTATTATAGGGTAATGTAGATATGCATTTTATTTGCTTAAGGGTTCGTTTTATGAATTTTTATATTTATTTCCAAAATTTCGAGTGGAAACAACCCTTTTAATTCCGTAAATGATATCCCACATCAAAATTTAGCTCTGGTAATGATGTCCAGAGATATAGGAGAAAAACTATTCGCGGTCCGTCTCAATCTGTTGAAAAGTTAAACAAATGTCACGAATACAGAATGTTTTGGCGTGTTTGCTAAACATAGCGTATTGTATTCCCACTATTCACTGACTCCAGTTTAATGTCACGACGCGCACCTTGATCGCGCATTTCTTATTGAACTCTTCAATCGACGAAACAGCAGTGCGTATGCACTTCAGGTTATAAGGTAATTACAAGGTTTAAGCAGAAGTCTACTTACGATTTCTAAATGCTCAAAATATGATCATGTGTTGTAAACAGACAGGAACCTTTTCTCCAAAACTATGACAAGGTCGAAAGTCAACTCGACTACAGAAGTTTCGATTTCTGTGGTCGACCAGGAAATAGCAAATGCACATGGTAGCAGTAGTGCATATAACGGGAATCGGACATGTCATATTACGACAGTATGAAGAGTTCTGCGAAATGTCGAAGCTTTACCATAAGATATCCATCATTCAAGAAATAGCCCTTTGTGTTGCTCCAGTATGGTAATAGGTAATTTGATAATTTTTTAATTGATGTCGTACTAGAGCAACGCAACGGGCTATTGACTCCAGTATGATGTTAATAAAAAATGCCTACCTACCAACATTCAATAATTGATTTCTGGTGATTATGATACACGGAAAACATTTGCTTTGATATTCATCGCTCGGATGGTTTGGCGAGGCTTCACGATAATCTGTATGATTTGTCCTCGTTTCTTTGAAGAAAACAAGTTCTCGACGTCAGTGACACGTTCTGTTCATGGCTCCAGACATGCAGATGTACTTCGGAACTTTGTAATTATCTCACTTCAACAGAGGAATTGTATTTACACCGTTGTGTTGCTCCAGTGTGACGTTAATTAAAATACCTACTTACTTACCATACCTACCTGTATTGACACCACAATCTTCGCGAAGATGGCGCATTCAATCACATCTATACCTTGCAGAACTTACCAAGGAAATACTTTTGGATAGACTGAGTGATTTTTTGCAGATCCTAATCACCCAGGTCACCAGATCTGAGTGGCTGTGTCTTCAAGCAGTGGGGCTATTTGAAGAGCCTCGATTATCAAGGTAATGCTTCATACAGATGTCTTAAAAGACAGAATTTTGCAACATATGATACAGATTAATGGGGTTCTGCTATCGAATGTGTTGAGCAGCGAAAACAATGTACAGAGCAAGGTGATGATGGAGGACACATTAGAACTATATCTGTTATGTTAGTGCGATTCCATATTAATTACCAATGAAGTTATTGCACAGCTCATTTTTTGACGATATTTGATATTAATCTGCCCATTCACTTTTAAGGTGAGAGCTGGAATCTAAATATCAGAGGAGAAATGTGTACTATAACCCAAATTTCGTAATGGGCCTTTATGGAAAATTACTCCCGTGGTGACCAATTTAAGGTTACTGTAGGTTACTTTCCGAGTAACAAAATAACTAGCCAATAAATAAACTTTAACTTTCCTTGTAGTTGTCTCGATGAGATATCATTTGCAAAACTGGCCAGATCTTGATGAACGACACATTTCGTCAATAAAAGAAAACTGAGCACATCATTATTAAAAAAAAATCGTCAATATCTTGATGTCGCGATATTTTGCCATTAGCAAAATTGGTCACATCTTGATTGATCTCGTTGAAGGCACTTGGAGGGATAAGGAAAGGACTGAAAAGGCTCGGGTAAATCCTGACGTTTATGAATTCAATGTATTGACTCACGCAAAGGGACCGCGGTAGCCCAGTTGTAACAGCAACAGATCAGCATCCGGAGGGTTGCCAGTTTTCAGCCTAAGACCTTCAACAGACACGGGGACTGGTGCACGTTAAATCTGTCGTGACCTCAAATGTCCTCACATTGGCGTGGCGTGGAAGTTTGGAGAGTGGGGTGCCAAATCAGGTCTTGACCTCGTCAGCTGACTGTGGTTCAAAATTACGAGGTGTTTTTTCCCCTTGGATCTTTCCCTTAGGGATTGATCCCGGACCGTCGCAAATAGCTCGATGTGTTGCTCTAGAGTGCCGATACCTGCCATCCTTCCGACTCCAGCAAAATATTCTAAAACAAGTTACGGCGGGTTCTGAGAGAAGAAAGTGCTTAAAACTGCGACGCACGTCGCAGAACAAAGTCTTTGCAGAACAATTTTTCCTTAATTTTATCAAAATTTTGGTCGTTTTTTTTTAATCACAAGTTTTGATGTTCTGCAGTGCAAAGCGGGCTACTTGCCGCACCTTTTTTTCTTCTCCAGCTACGGAACAACCTTCCTACACCGCCCCAAATTACGACAAACATTTTATAAATAACACATCTTGTATTTCAAAATGACAAAATATTTAACTTCAAAAGTTATTGACAGAATTGCAAATTCTGAAAGAATGCCTTGGTTTCAAATAAAGTAAGTTAATTTGATACGCGCGCTTTATTATAAACTAGGGGGCCTGCCCCCTGCTCGCTAACGCTCGCCAACCCCCGGAGGATTGCTTCGCAATCCTCATTGGTTCGCTGCTCGAACCTATGCTCGTTTCGCTCGCCTCAATGAAGACATGTGTCCTAGCAGAAGGGATTGTTTACAAAATATGTTACCAAAAAAATGTTTTTCAAATCTAAATTTGCTGTATTACAGAAAAAATATATACAGTATCTCTAAAATCAGAATTCAAATGAAAACTTTGTGCAAATTTTGACTCGAAATGTGAGCGTTGCTTTGGAAATTGAATACCCAGCATGTTGTTTGTGTGTACATTTTCCCAGCACTCAAACGACCCACACTTTTTCATTGAGTGTTTGTTGCCGAAAGTTGTAGTGCAAGCGTCTTGTTGAACTATAATTGTTGGCCCTGAAAAGGACCGTTTTTTAAATGGCCCTGAAAAGTACCTCCGCTTTCTTTGATTTCTATTATAAACTAACTGCACAACAGCTCATTAAAATTTCCTTTTTTTTTCCAATAAAATTTCATCCGATAACGCTATAAATTCAATCGATGCGCGAGACTTCGCGATAAACAAACAATCGTACAGTGTTGCCAAAACGCGATTACAAATAACGTCTTTTTTGCGTGCCACGTAAGAGAATTATATATATAGATATGTAATGCATATTTAGCCGATAATTGTGTTTTACGTCAGTTTTTGATTTAACTGCAGTTTTCAAAATTGGGACAAAATGCCTACAGAACAATTGCAATTGCTTGGAGTTGTGTTGCAGAACATTGAATATAATTCTGCACCTGGGCGACCGGTGCGAGCGACTTTAAACAGTCCATCGAGCGACCGATTGCCCGCGATCCACAAATCAACGAACACCGTTCCACTACAGTAGCCAGTACCCGTGTCCTTGGCTCGCGAAGCGCACGGCTTCGTCTGGCAGCAGAAAAACAAAAACAAAAAACAGGGCGCAGTGTTTGCAGACATCTCTCACAGATGGCGACACGATCGGTTTCCTGCCGGCGACCAGCGCTCGGCCCTAGGAATCCTCAGTTGCCAAGTGCGGGAAACAAGTGACAGCGGTTCCGACGGACTCTTACAAATCGGTTCAGAAAACACAAACCTTTCACTCAGAAGCAGGATCGAACCAAAATGTGAAGCAGTCGCAGTGTGAAGAACTGCAGTGTGCTGTGTGAGTTGCAGCTGTTTCAGCTGCACACATCCACGGAACTCGTGTGGATTGGGAAGTATCGGTTTTGAGGAATTATAGCCCTGCATGCTGTGGGACCCCGCATCAAGGGGATCGAATGGGTGCAGAGCGCTTTTTGTGAGTCCCATGCCAAACTTTTGGCCCTAGTCCCTTTCGAATCTTCGTACGGCCTCCTGGTGGTGCTGGTGTGCTAGAGCACGCTCAGAAACCTGCTTACTTCACGGGCATGGTGAGTACTTGTATGTGTGTACCTCATCCGTTATATTCACTTAATAATGCATAGTGGAAATTTATGATTGAGTATGCTTGTTCAAAGGTGTTTGAAAATGTTGCATTGGAGGCTCGATTTGCTTTCAAATTCTTTAAAATTCAAAGAGGAACTCAAATACAAGCAAATGTAACGTTTAACTAACCCACGGGTTGAGCAATAATCCAAATCAAACCAAATGCTCACTTGTGGTCGATTAAAAATGTAAATGTATGTTGAGTCCCATAGGAAACTTTTGGCCCCTGCCCCTTTTGAATCTTCACACAGCTTCCTGGTTGAACTTGCTTTCTTCATGTGCATGGATAGTACTTGGATGTGTGCACTGCCTCTGTTATATTTATTTGATAATGCATGGACGAATTTTCTGACTGAGGTAGGCTTGTTTAGAGCTGTTTGAAAATGTTTCTTAGGAGGCTGGACCTGATTTCAAATTATATAAAATTCACAGCGGATCAAATTCAATCAAATGCAACGCCTAATTAACTCACGGATAGTAAATATGATTGTAGAGCACGAAACTAAATCACACTTAATATCAATTACCCCCCCCCCCCCCCAAGGAATTTCGACGAGATATCTCGTCCATCAAGAACTAACAAATTTCGGTAATAACGAGATGCTATCTCGTAATCAAGTTAATTGCCGACTATTTTATGATACCGGGGTCAAGATCTGGTCAGTTTTAGTGTTAATGACGAGTAATCCTGTCCATCAAGATCTGGTCAGATTTGCTAATAACGAGATATCTCGTCGAGAAAACTTTCAGAACGGTTGAAATATAAATGTATATACAAGAAATCGAAAATATTCGATTGAACTGCAGAGATTTTTATCAATCATAAAATAGCAGCTTTCTACTTTCTTAAATTCAATTTTATTAATACTAAATTGAAGGAATAAAATATATAAGGGCTTTAAGTACTTTATATATAACCACAAATTGATTTTTTTGTTACAGAACTCTGATATAGACTGGTTAAATTACAGAGCTATAAAGGTAGCAATACAGTTTCTTCTTTCTAGGATAGGTTATTTGATTCCATGGTATTTACAAAAATTATTTAGGGTGAACATAAAGGTAAACGATGCCGTGGGACATTGTTATCTCTTTGAAAATTGCTCGACTTTTTCAACTATGCACATTAAATGTATAAAATGCAATATGAAATGTAGTAAAATAAATGCTTACAGTGCCTTGTCGAAAATGTATTCCACGATATGCGCTTAATTATTTTCTTATTTATTTTCCTCTATTAATTAATGTTCATAGAAAAAGGATTTGTTGGAAGGCCTAGGTCCGACTGGACTTCCAACCTGTTTGATGGTGCGAGGTAAAAGAGTCATAATGTCACCCATGTGATCTACACTTCAATATTAAGTGATTTCTCCAATTCTTAGGTCATTTGTTCTTTTCGTTATTTTGTTTGCTATTAAACTCTACACAATGGCGGATTAAGTGGTAGGGCCCTGGAATACCGTTGGGCCCCCGAGATCTTAAAATGTATTTTCATTAGGGTACGAGGAAAGTTGTGGCAGCGTCTAGATAGAAGAGAAAAAGAACACGATTAAAAAAGTTAAAGGATATTTTCAAAAATGACATTGATGTTTGTACTTTTGAAGATGAATGTGACCATTTTTTGATATTTCTAAAAGAAAACGATGATACTATAAAAAACCACACCAGACATCTATCGAAAAATCAGAAATCTCTTGCACATTTCCGAATATTGAAATAATAGTGAAATAATTTTTAACAATTCCCTTATCTAATGCATCGGGAAAAAGATTGTTTTCTGTTTTAAAGCGTGTAAAATATTATTTAAGGAGTACTATGGGTAAAGAAAGATTAATTAGTATGGCCATTCTGTATATAGAGCAAGAAATTTTAAACCGAATTGACACTGCCAAAATAATTGACAAATTTGAAAAAACTAAAGGAAGACGGAAATTCACGTAAAAAATATTTTTTAAATAAATTTATTGAATGTGTTATGGTATGAATTTTTGATTACTTTTCTTTTCTGTTTATAACTTAATGAGTTTTCTTGAAACTTTTTTTTCCAACTTGAGTTTGAAGACCCCGAAAATTTTACCGCTTGGGGCCCCCATTTTACTTGATCCGCCACTGACTCTGCACATAGACCTGCTTACTAAAAGAATAATTTTCGTGCGAAATATCTAAAAATTCATTAAAAAACGTCCATCTTCCCTTTTACATAACTTCATCAAAGTGTTAACGCTTAGCCCAAACCGGTCTGAATTCGAATAATTTCTTTATTCAAAGTCTTAGCTTTAATGCATGTATGTATTGATTCGTGTTACTAGTGTGGCTATTTCGATGTGTTCCCTTCCCTATATACATTAGCCAAAGGCATTCCTCCCTCATTGTATTCTTCTCTTCTCTGTCAGTAAAGCTTTAATTATACCTGTGTCTCTTGCTTGATGTTGTATTTTTTGTGTCTGTCGAAGCATGGCCATATATGACCCTTGATCCATATCCAACCCTGTATATACTTGCTATTTTTGTTTGTGTTTTTCTTGTATGTTCCCTTAAATCAGTCGTTCTAAAACTTTGCGAGACCGACGCTCTGTAATTTTTTTTTATTAAAGGCGATAATTATGGTCCGAAAAAGTTATCTTAAAGACCTTTTCAATTTTTTAAAGTTCATACATTGGACTGACAATATCAGCTTGGAACAGAAACTCATTGACTGACATTTCTTAGAAGAAACTAAATGATCTCATGATGGAAATATATTGTCATATTGAAATTTGTTAAAAAATATATAACAATATAAAAATGTTAATATATTTTTATTTTTCGACCTAGAAACCAAGTCTAAATAAGTATAGTAAAAATAATTTTTGTCTGCTAATACTCGCAAGTTTCTGCTTTAAGTCCGACGATAAGTAATTATGGCATAATCACTAAGAGCATTAGTACAATGTTAGTATACTATGTTAATGTTGAAACATTTAAAATAACATTTAAATTAAATGCCTTTAATGGACGGTGAAGATTTCCTACAATACCGTTACTGTGTGGGTGATAAGCAGTGGTTCGAACTATGGATGCGACATCGATGTTTTTTAAAAAACATCGATATATTGGAGTCGATGTTTTTGTACCATCGATGTTTATACTTGTAGATGTTTTTTTTTTTAAATGAAAAAGTACCGTTATAAAAATTTAAAAAATAACCAAGTAGCATAACTTTCTTAATCAGCAAATTGAACATTCTTTTAAACCAAATTGGCCAAGGGTGAAGGGTCTGAAAAGTAGGGATGCGACATCGATGTCAATGTTTTCAAAACATTGATGTTTTATAAAAAAAATCGATGTATTGGATCCGATGTCGCATTACTAGTTGCTAAACCAGTTTTAAGAAATGGGGAAAAAAGTTTAAATACACTGAATTTTATAAACATCGATTGTTTGGGGGCGATGCATTATCAGCATCGATGTTTTAATTTTGAACATAGATGTTTCAAAACATCGATGTTTTGCTGTCGATGTTGCAGCATCAATAGTTGCTTAACCAGTTTCAAGAAATGGGAAAAAAATTTAAACACACTGCATTTTAAAAACACCGATGGTTTCGGGGCGATGCATTATCAACATTGATGTTTTAATTTTTAAACATCAAAGTTTCAAAACATCGATGTTTTGCAAACCGATGTAGCATCACTAGTTGCTAAACCAGTTTTAAGAAATGGGGTAAAAAAAGTTTAAATACACTGAATTTTAAAAACATCGATGTTTTGCTGTCGATGTAGCATCACTAGTTGCTAAACCAGTTTTAAGAAATGGGGGGGGGGAGTTTAAATACACTGAATTTTAAAAACATCGATGTTTCAAAACCTCTATGTTTTTGGGGCGATGTATTATCAACATAGATGTTTCAAAACATCGATGTTTTGCTGTCGATGTCGCATCCCTAGTTCGAACTGACTCCGCTCCCTGGAAGGTTGCAAGGGATGAAAAGAGTTTGGATTCGAACTGACGTCCTTGATGTGTAGTGATCCGACTAGTCGCACCGAATCTGCTGATCCATGTATCTTACAATACTCGGGCAACATTGGGGGACCGTTATATCAGTTAATAGTTCGGTTTCTGGCCACCTTGAAAATCGGTAAATGATTGTGAGACAGTACATGCAACCTTAAGACGAAGGTAAAGGGCCTATAATATCCATGTGGATATCGTTGAAAGCGAAGTTACTGGAGGAAATCATCCTAAAAGAGATGATACATGCTTAAAAGTTTTGGATTTTTGGCAAGTCAACTTTTCTATGAAATTATTATCGATACTCTGTAAAACCCATCACAATTCTTGACCAAAACATTCTTGTAGAAGGTCCATGAGTTCAAAGAGAAAAGGAGCAAGGGTTTATACTTTTTTTTTACCACTCTCCCCCCCCCCTAAACAACAGCAACAAACCTTGGCTTGTATTATAAACGAGATAGAAGTAACCAAATGATTATCTAAATAACGAAGTGGGCACCTTAAGAGCCTGAAATTCCTGAATAATCAAAAATATTTTCCTGTTTGTCCTAAGTGAAAGGGTGTAACTAACATACACACATGCCTCTGGTAATGGCATTCTCTCCTTTTAGATTTACTCTAGAATCCTGATGATTTTAATAGTTTCTTCGAGGACAAATGACTTGTTGAACTTTAGTAGACAGTTATGCCGAAAGGAATAAGATACAACGCTGCCATAAGTATTTTAAGTTATGTAAGGATGAAGTTCAATATAAAAGGGCTTCAGACTTATTTCAAAAGGATAAGGGTTTGCTTTTGACCCTTTGAGAGGTTCAAACACATAATTACACCTTTAAACCTGTAGTCTTCTCTGAATAAATTCTAATCAGTTTAAGTTTTCTTGACAAACAGAATTTTTACAAAGGCATCTTTACAAACGGAAAGACCGATATAATCTTTCCAAAGGATTTTTCTCGGTCAACATATTTATCCCAAAATATTCTTTACTACTAAAAAGAAAGATAGTATCTTCCCAAAGGATTCTATTATTTGAAAAGGACCAATAAAATCCTTCTTGAGGATTTTCTTGACAAACATAATTTTTCCAAAGGATTCTTTACTAACGAAAATACCGATAGAATTCATCCAAAAGATTCTATTATTTGAAGATGACCAATAAAATCTTTCGAAAGGTGGAAAATATCCCTGTATTTCTTTTACCAATCCATGACGCTTGTGTGTTGTGGAGGGAAAGCTATACTACAGGAAATGTTGCTCAGTGGCTTAGGCCCTTCGGTGACTGTTGCATAAATGGTAGAATTTTTTTTTTCTTCTTTGACATGCTTCAAACAGGTAATACGTAATCGATGGGGCAGATATACTTGTCCGAATTTTTTGCGCTATTTGAGTCCAGCCAGAATTTTAAAATTTAATCTAGAACATTAAAAAATTAATTTATTAGTTTTTTTTCGCCATTCTTTCTTCTTCCGGAATGTGACGTCACCCGAACCTCGAATGAAGAAGGAACGAATTTTGCGATTTTCGACCGCTGACGTTAGTCTTTGGAACCATGCCAAATTTTCCGATTCTAGCGTGTTTTGATTTACGTTGTTGATAATAGCCACTTTGAGGCGGCGTTGCATGTGAAGTTTGTTTGCGAAGCAAACCCAATGGGAATACGTAGCAATCACCGGGGGTTGGCGACGTCAGCGAGCAGTGGTCCCAACCACGAGAAGAACTGTCACTGGCAACGCTGTGCTGGCCACGCAATGGCTAGTTTTAGATATTTATTAAAGATGCTTAATGACGTTGAGCTAAATGGACATAGGGTGAAATTGATGAGATGTGATAAAAGGAACTCCAATAATGGTTGATTGTCTCGCTGTTTTAAGGTTATCTTTTGCTATGTGGGAACTAATTATATTGGTTTGATCAATAATGCATACCATATTTGTCTAATAGGTTAACATCGGCTTAGTATAATCCTTGTCCGATTTATTATCGGTTCAGTCTTCAAACTGACAGTTAAATGGGTACCCGTTTTAAATGTAACTACTATTTAATTCAGTACAGGAGACCTCAAAAGGATTTTATAAAAATTCGTGAAAACTAGAAAAAGTGGTTACGTTAACGATCAAAAAGAACAGATATGGAGAAAATTTTGGTGGTGAAAAAATGAATTCACATTTTTACTGATTGAGGGTGCTGTTTAAAGTGTTGCATGTGTTAACTCATTAAAATAAGAAAACAATGGTAAAATAACTGAGTTAAAATGGCAGTATCATTAAACTTCAAGAAAAGACAGTTAAAGTATGTTTAAAATGTAAATTTTTTTCTTTCGATAGGACTATAATAATCCAAGAAAAAAAATACAAGTGGTACAGCGCAAGTGGAATACATATATTTAACGGTAATGATAATTAGTTAACATCTCACTAGAGCTCAAAAAAAAGTTTAAACAAACCTTCTTTATCTATTTCTCCCAACTTTTTACTTGGAAAATGAAGGGTGGTAATACGGTCACATCTGCTGCGTTAAAAAAATGTGAACTAATTTTTTTCGCCGCCAAAGAGAAAAAAAAAATCATCGTTAAAATAATTTTCGAGTAAACTGCACTTTCGTTGTTCAAAACTTACGAATTTTTGTAAAGTCGAAAATTTTGGGATGCCATGCATATAAAGCCCTATAGCTATGGTTGTACTACTTTACTCGTGTTGTAATGTTGTTTATTTCCTCAATTATGATCCTTTTCACACAATACCCCACCAAGAAAACCAAGTGATTTCTGAACTTGGATCGAAATTTAGAGTTAGCACGTTCTAGTCTGACAGTTCTGTTGAAATTTATGTTTCCAAAGATTTTGCAATTACATTCTTAATTTCTTCGGTCAAAGATGGGGTATGAACTAGCACGTTCATGGTATCGCACGATTGTTTGACATGGAAGTATGAAGTTCACAATTGAGTTTGTGGAACCATTACTCTGCTTTAACATCTCGCCTGTTTTATGCACGTAGAGCTATGCTAATATTATGACGTCTGGAAAAAGACAATTTCTACACCAGGATCATCTTGGGCCTTCCAAAAAAGGGGAACAGACGAACCCCCCCCCCAAAAAAAAAAAAAAAAAAAAAAACACGTGTCTTACCGTTTCATGATAAATCAGGCCAGAAAGTCATTAAATCTGTCGTAGCGTAGGCATGTTAATCCGACATCTTGCACCTGCCTGTCACACACGTTATTGTCGAACGATTCCAAGCACATCTGTGGAGTCTCGACACCCCTTAATGTTGCAGGTGTCATTGAAAAACACCAGAATCAACATTCTAAGAGGGCGGCGGACTCCCCCGGAGAAAGCGGACACGAGGAGAGGAGAGGAGAGAAAGAAGCCCCTGGGAGAACTTTCGGAAGGCAGAGCTCTCGTTTAGACAGCTATACGGTGAAGTTAAACACCTATGACAAAAAAAACCGAATAGTACTTCAAAACGTATTGTTTTTTTATGAACATTCGTTCATTGATTGTTCAAAGTAAATATTGTAGATAATCTTCCTATTATAAAACGAGACTTTTCAAGTGGTAATAAAGAACTTGTAAAGGTAAACTGCTGAGCCCGACTACACAGTATTACTGTGATACCAAAAATGCCACAATATGTGAACAAACCTTCACGTCAATTCAATATTTTGAGCAATAGAAATGGTGGATTGGATTGGATTTGGTTTTATGGCATTGAGTCCTCTTGGGACATATTATGCCAAACTCAAGATAAAAAATCAAATATATAATATAATAATAAAGTGAAATAAGTCAAAACATAATGAATGAATACTACATAAAATTATATGTGATGGATAAAACCAATTTCATGTAAAAAGCTAAAAGTATTTGGATGAGGATTCTCCCCAACCATGTCTTCTAAAGTTAAGGTATAAGAATTAAAATATTTAAGACGTTGATAATTAAAATGAGAACACTCTATTAAAATGTGTTTCACCGTAAGTGGACAAATACAGTAGTTACAAATGGGATGATCTTCTCCGAGGAGGAGGTGTCTATGGGTTATTCGCGTGTGTCGGAGTCGTGTTAGTATTACATCCTGTCTTCTAAAAGGTAGCGATTTCCATTGAATTATATTTCGTTTTAAAGCATGGAGTTAGTTTTCCGTTTGTTCATTCCATTCGTTCTGCCATTTTGTTTCTAAAAATTTGTAAATGAATGATTTTAAGTCGCGATAAGGAATGGTATGACTAATATGATTTACGGCCGATTTGGCGGCGCAGTCGACAATCTCGTTTCCTGATTTCCCAACGTTAGATGGAATCCAGCAAAATATTAACTTAAAATTTTTGGATGAGAGATGATAAATTATTTTTAATGACTCTAAAACAATGGGATGACTGTCATGATCAATAGAAATGGTGGTCCACGAATGGGTTAAGTAACAGCATCCTAATTTTTCTCTAGAGCGCTTTTAAAATTTAATAGCATTTAAAAATGTTACAAAAAATATTAATTTACAACTCAGCACTTTTTCTGTGATAGTATGACATGTTATCTGTATGTCATGTATGACATGTTAGTGCTACTGTAACAATATCTTGTAACTTTACTACTTAACCAAGTAACTTTTATGATTAACACAAACTGCCATATTATGACAGTATAAAGTGCTGAGTTGTAAATGAATATTTTTATAACATTTTTATTTCTAACAAACTTTACAAGAACTCTAGTGAGAAATTAAGCTTTTGTCGCTTAACACAGTTGTGCATTAAGCCATCGATATCTTTCCCCGACTTTTTCCAAAATATCACCAGAATCTTAGCTGAAAAGATAATGAAGTTTAAAAGGAGATGGTAAATCTGGAATAACAGATTTTTTAACATTCCTTTTTTTATTTCCAAATTTCCATTACCTCGCAAAACGTATTCCGATCTACACTGTTTAAAGAATTTCCTAGTTTAAGGTAAATGTAGACCACCAAAATCACAAAATCGATCGAAAAATCTATTTTTTAATTTTAGTTTTAAACGTTAATCGATATTTAATTCCTATGAAGAGCAAAACAATTTTTCAATCACGATCATTTTTGACAGAGTTACATGTACGAGTATAATCTAAAACATACTAAATTTACTTTAAAAAAAAAAAAAAAGCGTGTTTCTCCAATTCAGATTTTTTGACATCCTCTTCTAATTTCGAAATATTTCCTGCGTTAATTTAATGCTTTAGTTGATATCCTTGAAATATTTTCTGAATACTCCTTGCGTAATGGATAAGTGCAAATGAGAAATTTATCATGAATCTAAATTTTGCTTAACCCATGCTTCTATTTGCAAATTTTTAAGTGTTTTGGTATAAAAAATTATGTTTTAAAATTGAGTGAATACTTACGAAATTGAATCAATTGGATTTAAGTATATCATATAAACTATTATGCTAATTAAAACTTTGATAATACATAGAAAATTAATGCTCAGAGGATCTATCAAGTTTTTGCTCCTTTGACAATATATACAATTTTGGTCAAGTTTCATGTAATATCTTCAATATATCTTAATTTTTAGGGACCAAACTTTATACATTGGCTCTTTAGTAGAAAAAAATATGAAATTTTCATAATAATCAGAGTATAGCCCCTTAACGAATTACTCATTCAAAATAAATGTTTTTCTCTTTAAATGGTTTTACTTGACATTAATTTGAATTGAACTTTTGCCCACCTTCTACGTTTACTCTGCTGGGTTGAAAATATGATTAAAATACTTGATATAACCCCAAAATGTAAAAGTTGCTTGATAAAAGAAAATTAGTTTTTGCCCAAACAAGTGTTGTGGTCTGATTAGCTGATAGACTGACTCCTCTACGTCACTATCATCAGCCAATCAGAGAAAGAATTAGTCGATTAATTTTGCTGAATGTATTAGAAATAAGTAGTAAAATAGAAAAGTGAATGTTTCCAAATTCTTTACTTTGTTACGTACTAGATGAATAACATGGCGTTGTTCGGGTTGGTTAAAACTCTCTCCCTCTCTCTCCTCTCACACACACACACACACACGCACACACGCACACACGCACACACGCGCGCACGCGCACACGCGCACACGCACGCACACACACACACACACACACACACACACACACACACACACACACACACACACACACACACACACACACACACACACACACACACACACACACACACACACACACACACACACACACACACACACACACACACACACACACACACACACACACAGAGAGAGAGAGAGAGACAGAGAGAGAGAGAGAGACTAACTTATTAATTTATCTATTACAAAAACAAAGATGAAAATGTTTTTCTTAGCTGTGTTTGATTGGTTTATCATCATACAATGTGCGCGTGAAAAGAAAGCTTATAAAATGTTCTTAGATAATTAAAACAATAATATAAAAAGTTGAACTCCTGCACATTCTTTATTTTACATGGTGCTTTGGTTGGTTTATAGATGCTTCTGCTTATTCATCATCAAGCAATTTAGGTGTGTAAGAACACGTTTATCAATTTTTTTTAAACAATCAAATGATTGAAAAACTGACTGTTAGCTTAAATAATTTTATTTTATGATGTTTTGTTTGAAACATGATCAACGAAATGAAAAAATTCAAAAATATTTTCCTCAAGCAACAGCTATGCTTTGATTGGTTGATAGACATTTCTGTGTCGTTATCATTATCCAGAATTATTCCTTTTAATTATTTAATAGCTTTATAAAATAAAGTTTATTCTTTTCCAGACTGAAACTTAAAAGCGATGATTTCTTAAACCCAAAATGATCTCCTAATTACACCCCAAAATAATCTTAATTCAAAATATTACCCACATTATACAAATGATTACACTCTTTATTTTACTATGTTATATTGAAAATGCAGTCTTCTGAACGCCAAAATTAAAAATTATTTTCTCAAACCCTAGTTATGTTTTGATTGATTGGTTGATAGACACTTCTGCAGATTTACTCATCGTCAGACAATTCGGATGTGTAAGATTAAGCTTAAAGTTTTGCTTAGATATAATGAAATAAATAAAAAATAAAAATGTTGAACGCTAGCACATTCTTTATTTTGCTATGTTGTGCTAAAAATATGATAATCGGAACGTCAAAGTTCAAAATGTTTTTAAAACAATTATCTAGCTTTGATTGGTTGCTAGACGCTTCTACGTCATTACCATTAAATTGTGTGTAAGAATAATCTTATCAATTTTGCTTAGATAATCAAAAGAGTTATAGCAAAAGGTGAACGATAGCCACATTATTTTACGATGTTGTTTGAACTTATGAAAATCGAAACTACAATTTTTTTTTCGGACAATAGCTGTGCATTGATTGGCTGATGGACGCTTCTGAGCCATTAGCATCATCCAGAGTAAGTTGAAAGCCGTAAAAACAGAAAGAATAAATTGAACATAAGAAACGACAATAGCTTTCGGTTTAAAGACCAAAGTTGAAAAGAAATTATAAAATAAAGTTTATTCGTTTCCTGACTGAAAGTGAAAAGCAATCATTTTCATGAACTTTAAATTGCACCCCAAAATTATACGAATGCCGTCAAGCTCTGGCTCTTTTTGCAAGGGATTAAGGGGCGAAAAAATTACAAGGCAAATATTTCGAGATATCTCCGAGATTTATTTCCTTAAATAATTTCTTTCCCCTGTCCTCATTATGCTCACAAATGCCGACTCATTCACCTACAGATATGCATCAATTTGAAAAGTCGGTTTTTCGCCTCGTGGAATTAAATGAATAAAATCCAAGCATTTATGCAATTTTATTTGGCGCATTTTATTAATGTTGAATTTACCCCAGGTTTTATATACCTGCGTTTTTTTCTTTTGCTCTTCGCGACTGGAAAAGCGAGTCAAATCATTTCAGGTTCTGAAGTCTTTGAACTTGCTCTCCTATGAGTGCTGGATTTATTTAAATATTTAATTTCAGGAGATGAATTTGGGAGATTCAATTCACACGAATAAATCACTAAATGTTGTTTGGATCATGATATTTTTGAAATGTACTACTGCATCCGAGATGTGTATCACCCATCTCCAAGGGTTGTTCACAGTAGGATAAATTAAAGGTAAGATAAAAGTTTCTTTGACCATTCGGTGAATGGGGAACATGAATTGCTGACCATTAGGAGAGGCTTTTACTTGTCGTAGGCGGGGTTTACCATGTGACGGAGGTTGTTTGGTTTGGCTGCAATTTCGTAAAAAGAGATTCTGATAAAAAGGCTTTATCCTTCAATTACCGACAACTTTTTGTTACGAGTTGTTGCTCAATACCCCCTCAGTGAAGAACGGAGTTTTGTCCATTACGCCTAATTCTGTTTTTGCACGAATTTGATTTTAACACAAATCTCTACTGTTATAAAAGGAAGTGTTTGTTTGCCTGTTTCTTGCCGCAAAATCCTGACGATACTATGGCACTTACAGTAATGAGATTCGGTACACAGATAGTCCAAATTTTTGCAATTTTTGGGTCGCGGCGAATTTTTAAAATTCAATCTAGAACATTTTAAAATGAATTTAATGAAATTTAATTATTCTTGTTTTCTTTGGAATGGCAACCGTATAAAGATATGACACATTCTAAACTTATTTTTCCCGTTTCCGTTTTCATTTTGCGCAAAGGAATGATTTTCCAGCAGAGGATAAAAAAAAAAGTTTAAACTTTAGTTATTTTGTTCTTTTTTCTATCTCCTAGACCGTTAAAGATGGAGTAAAAATTTTAACGGATTTCAAATTTGCGGAAAATTTCACTTTTGATCGATATCTAAAAATATAATTTTCTTTAAACAAATAATTTTTAAATTGAATATCTCTTTTATGTTTTCGCGAGAGATTGTGACATCACGCAAACTCCCCCCCCCAAAAAAAAAAGCAGATTGCATCGTCTGCCCTTCGCATTAAAAAAAGAAACAGATTACATTTCCTGTCCCATTCCATTTCCGTTAATGAGAGCCAGAAATAAAAAAACATATTGACTGGGATTGTTAAGTTTTTTTTCTTAAAATCGGAATCGCTAAAGATAGATTGAAAATTTCAACGGATTTCAAATCTACAGAAAATTTTACTTTAGATTGATACCTAAAAATATGACTTTCTTTAAATAAATAATTTTTAAATTGAATATATCTTCAACGGATTTGAAATCTGCGGAAAATTTTACACCAGATTAATACCTTACATCACGGCGTTGCCCGTGGTAAGGTCACGGGCACTGGCTAGTACAAAATAAATGTTATGTTCTCCTTTTACGCGAGTCATTTTGATTTAACACAAGCGGGCAAAGCCAGTTAAAAAGATTTGTTAGCCTAAATTCTACGAATTTTTTTTAATATTTGTGGCATAATAGTATCTATTTCCTATATTACACACACTGTAAAAACAGAGTTAGATTTGTATTTAGGAATGGGTAGAATTGATTGCTTTTAGTAATCACGCACTTGGTATTAGAGCGCGTTTTCGTATCGAATACGTATTCGAATACATCTGTACTATTATGAAAGGAAGGGTTTGTCCCTCGAAACGCAGTCTCCTGACGAATCTATGGCACTTACAATAATGAAATGTGGCACACAGGTAGTCGGAATTTTTTGCAATTTTTATGTCCAGCCCGAATTTTAAAATTTAATCTAGAGTATTTTAAAATTAATCAATTATTTTTTTTTCACCATTCTTTCTTCCCTCCGAAAAGTGACGTCACCCGAACCTCGAATGAAAAAGGAACGAATTTTGCAATTTTCGACCGCTGATGTCAGCCTTTGGAACCATACCAATTTCTCCGATTCTAGCGTGTTTCGGTTTAAGTTGTTGATAATAGTCACTTCGAGGCGGCGTTGCATGTGGAGTTCGTTAGCGAAGCAAATCATGTAGCAATACGTAGCAATTACCAGGGGTTGGCAAGCGTTAGCGAGCACGCCTTTCCCCATGAAAAGAACTGTGATAGGCAAAGCCGTGATGGCCACGCAGTTGCTAGTATACTATAGTAGTTATTTAATTTTAAGAATTTAGTATTTTAACATTGCGCATGTGCCTTGTTTTGTGAAAGTGAATTCCCGTTACTTTATGAGCAAATAAGGGGACATCCTGCAATAACCTCTAGGTCTCCCATAACAAAGATTCTTGAATAAAATGAAGATGAAAAATGATTATACAATCTAAAATGTTGCAGGATGATGAAGAGTTATTTAGTCCCGTTTAAATGAAGATACAACTGACGACGAGGAAGGATTTTTGTCCTGGTTGGACAAACACACAATACACGATAAAGGAGGATTTCAGGTCCTTATATGTTTTGGATGACATTAAAGCCGGATGAAAGGATGAATACTGGACGTCCGGTCTAGCATTGAAGGATAGGGATGGGTGTAGATCAGGAAAAATCTACGACGTGAGGGTTCCTTGTATGCCTCATGGTTCTAAACAAGAAGAATTACGAGAATGTTAATCTGGGATTCCTTCTCAAAAAGCAGTCATGAGTTGGATGGGGTTTGCCGATTTAAGGTGTTTGTACACACTAGAAGGTTTTTAAAATTGTAACTTTAAAAAAATCCAGTTTTTTTCACAGTAGGTCATTGGTCTATGCTTAAAACCATTTCAGTGAGAAGAAATCATATTAAACTAATTAGTAATTAGCTTATTAAGGTATAATGAGCTAATTAGCATGTTTCTTGAGCAGTGATATCTCAAATTCTAATTTGTCTAGAAAGACAATTCTAGTTGTAAATTATTTCCAATATTATTCTTCTTGTTTTGACCCTCAATCACGTTGGTAGAGAGAAAAATTTTTCTGTTATAACTTTTTTCGCCAAGAATGCATAAAGAATCATGATTTTTTCTGGAAATTTAGGATTTAAAAATACGTTAAAAATTTATTCATTAACTAATAACTCTGATTGAGGGTCAAAACACCTACTTAATTATATGGATTAAAATGATACAAAAATAATAACAATAATTAATTTATTATTGAGTTAACACTCTGTTTGAACAAAACCTCCTATTGCAAAAACTTGTTTCTTCAGAAATCGAGTTTTAAGTTTTGGAATTGTTCATGGTGACAGTATCTAACAAAAACCCTTGCAAAACTAGAAAACTATTTCGAATATTTGCAAGATCTTGGAATCGTTTGAAAGCTAAAGAATTAAAGAATATTTTGTATAAAGCAATAAAAAAAATTAGAATTAGAAAATAGAAATTTAGAAAATAGAAATTTAGAAAATAGAAATTTAGGAAAAAGAAATTTAGAAAATAGAAATTTAGAAAATAGAAATTTAGGAAATAGAAATTTAGGAAATATAAATTTAGAAAATAGAAATTTAGGAAATAAAAATTTAGAAAATAGAAATTTAGAAAGAATTAGACCTTTTGGTTCAATTTTCAAGATTTCTTGTGTGTACATACACCTTAATAACGTGGGACAGGGGTCCAGTGATATCCCTGTCAATAGAGGATTAGGACTGTGGAAATATGTTTGCTTGTATGCCTCATGTTTCCGAATAACAAAAAAAGGAATTATGATTTCACCGAGAAATAATAATCCTTTATTCTTTCAAGAATGTGTGGCTATTCATAGTGACTCGCCTCTGAATAAGCTTGAGATATAATTCATTACCATGTCGAAAGATGATATTAAATTGCTAACCAGTCTCCGAGACAAATTAAAAGAATGTAAAAATCAGATTAGAGGGTGGTCTGGTCATGCTAATTTTGTAGAATCACTCCAGATAAAAAGAGAACCCGTACGACGAATATATATATATATATATATATATATATATATATATATATATATATATATATATATATATATATATATATATATATATATATATATATATATATATATATATATATATATATATATATATATATATAAATGAAGAATTTCGGCAAATACGAGGATCGAGACCACAGTGTGAGAGTGAAGAATAGAGACTGTTTCAGAAGACGACGACCTAAATGAATTGCATGACCACCGGCGACACTTCACATATTCTCCGCTCAAGATATGTGTAAGAGTGTGGCGATATATGGTGTACAGAGCCTTCTTATAGTGAATTCAAAAATACCGCCTGGCTATCTATTCGCGCAATTGACGGTCCGCGCTTTCCAGATTTGGCAACATGCGCTAGTTCCAGTTCATCACCCGAAAGCAACCCTACTTTCTTTTTGATTCGGGTTGGAAAATTAGATAATTCGGAATGATTAAATTTTGTCTAAACGGAGATTCGAAATCACTGTCAAAGTTTTTGTTCTTATCAAATACTTCGTATATATCTATCAAAGCTCTTATCAAATACTTCGAGAGTGGTTTCAAATCAATACGATAAAAATTGGCGAAGTTAGAATTTTTTTGGAGATTAATTAGTGTGGGAAGGTGAACTTTACTGCCCATCAGGGGATGTCCCCTAGAAGTCCGGAAATGCTGCGAATTCACGACCAGTTGGTATTCAACCTTGGCAATAGAATTGTCGCTGGAAATCAAGTGCATCTTCGGAAAGAGTCATCTGGGGACCTTAAGGGGACAATTAAAAAGTAGTGCACTCTGTGCCTTCTGAAGTGTCCGTTAGTTATTTTAATATGTACCGCTTGTGTTTTAGCGTTCCATATTCAAATAGCGATTAAACGACAGAAAGAACCAGTAATCTGCTATATGGCTATGAATACTTTTGTGTATCTGAGTACTTTGAATGAATACTTTTGTATCTGAGTACTTTGAATGAATACTTTTGGATCTGTTTACTTTTTATGAATACTTTGGATAAATACTTTTGTGTTTGATACTTAGGATGGATACTACTGTTTTCGAATACAAGAATCTAGTACAACGAATAATTTTAAGAATGGAGTATTTTTGTATTCAAATACAACAATCGAGTACAATGAATACTTTTAAGCTATGGAAACAGAGTTCGAACATTTTGAGCAGGGGTTACTTTTGGGGATTATTTAAATTTAGTTTGCGAATGTTGTTGAGTGGTGGAAGAGGTAGTTTACTGGCTTCGATCTTGTTGGCGACAAAAATCAACAAGTATATTTCAATTTGCTTTCAATTACGCCAATGTGACCAATTCGAAATATTTTTTTAAGTCTCCCTATTGTAGGAGTCTGAGTGAAGAACGTCACTTAATTTTGGTACATTCCTTTCCAGTTCAATAGGACAAACAAATTCAAAAAGAAATGGAAAATAAACAGAAGAATATACTCACGAACTACGAGACAACACGGCAATCCAAAATTCACATCTGAATAAACAAACACCACTAAAACAGACAAAAAACCGTTGAAACCACTGCACATACATTGAAACCATATAGCTGGGAAAAAATTTCAGGAGGAAATGATCACGGACCAGACCGAGTCCCCAATTGTGGGAGAATAGGGTGATATCTCTAATATAATAAAAGGAAGTGTTTGTCTGTTTGTTTCCTGCACGCAAAGTCCTGACGAATCTATGGCACTTAGAGTAATGGGATTTGTCACACAAGTAGTCCAAATTTTTTGCAATTTTAGAGTAGCGCCGAATTTTAAAATTCAATTTAGAACATTTTTAAATGAATTTAATGTAATTCAATTATTAGTGTTTTCGTTGGAATGGCAACAGCATAAAAGATCCGATTCTAAATTTATTTTTTCCGTTTCTGTTTTGATTTGGCGCGGAGGAATAATTTCCAGCAGACGATAAAAACAAAGTATTAACTTTAGTTATATAGTTCTTACTGTTTCAGCGAAGTAAAGCAAAAAAATAAAAAACATTTTGACTGGCATTGTTTAGTTCTTTTTTGTAAAATCGGGATCGTTAACGATGATTGAAAATGTCAACGAATTCGAAATCTGCGGAAAATTTGACACCAGATAGATACCTTATACATTTGATTTTCTTTAATAAATAATTTTTCAATTAAATATTTATGTTTTCGCAAGAGATTGGGACGTCACGCCGATTTCCCTTTTGGTTTGTTCGCAAATCAACACCTCGGACAACTCCGTTATAGCTGTTATCCAATAGGCTACAAACTCCCATTTGGTTTGCGAAGCAAACCAATAATCCCATAAAAGCAACTGGTACAGGCAACGCCGGGCTAGCCACGAAATGGTTAGTACATAATAAAAACCGGGAGATTGACACAACACCATGACATCTGAGGGACTAAGTACCTTTATTTACAGTTAGCAAATACATCTGAACAAGACATATAATCATCTGAGAGTACGTTTTGAAAGTGGTAAGTTAGTAGTTATGCTCAACAGAGGACTCTGGTGTGTGCAAATGGGCGAGAGGATAGTCCTACACTATGGAAAATGTGATAAAGTTCGTTCCTATAGCAAAAGACAGTGGCGCAATTTGTGTCTGGAGCCGTTCTCTTGGCAGACTAGCCTATTGCACCCTGTGTCTGCGAGGAACCTTTCAACCTTTAATCCAATTTTCCTTTGTTGAGAATTCTTCAGAGGCCTTCTGAGTGTAGGTTTGTATATAGGTGACTCAACGTCACACTGAGGCAACATAACGGGCTATTGACGAAGGTGGGGGATCCGAGGACAACACCGCGTAATTTTGAGTCTAGAGACGTACAGGGCAGCGTAGGGATCTGCCCTTACTATCGAAAGCCACACATGCCCACAACAGGGTGTTATGGTCTGGTGTGCCATCTCCTTTGATTGCCGGACCCCTTTGGTAGCCATTTCTGACACACTTTCAACACAGCGGTACGTAGGCAACATTCTACGACCGGTTCTTTTGCGACACCCCGGACTTATTTTTCTACAGGATAATGCCCATTCGCACACGGCACGTGTTGCTATGAATCATCTTCAAGCTTTCCCAACGCTTTCTTAGCCAGCTAGGTCTCCTGATCTGACTACCGTAGAGCACATTTGATACGTTATGGGAAGGCGATTTCAACCATCCCGGAATGTTGACCATTTAGCTCAACAGTTGGTGACAATTTGGCACAAAATTTTGCTGGACACCATCAGGGAACTTTTTCAGTCTATGCCACGCCGAGTGACAGCTTGCATTCAAGTCAGAGGTGTTCCAACGCTTTATTGACTTCCTCCCTTTGTAATGATCAAAATCTGAAATAAAGCATTCAATTGTTCTGAAATTTCAATGGTTTGATTTTCTATGTATGGTCTTGACATCCACCCATTTTTATCGTAATCGGACAACTTTTTCTTGGTGCGTCGATTTTTTTTATAGTGTAAATGAGTTTTTCCTAATGTACCAAATATGTTTGGTGCATTATTTCACTGTGTGTTACCATCAGAGTTATTTTAATAATGTTGGTTGAAACTTTACAATTTGCGTTTAACTATTATTCTTTCTTTGGATTTGAGAATCGCTACAAGATTAATTTGGTTATCATGTTAATCTTTACGTAAATCTAAAAAAGTTAAACGCCAAATTGTGGTTGCCACTGAGGGTACAAAATGAACGATTTGTCAGATCTCAAGCAAAAAAAAGAACGAATTTTCTCAAATGTGAAAATTACGCACACAATGATCGAATTTTCTCAAATGAATAATGAAGTCTCAAATACATATAGAATGAACGAATGGTCTCTAACGAATAATCAAGTCTGAGATAAATACAAAATGCACGAATTGCTTAAAATGATTAAAGCTTCAAATAAATACACATTGAACGAACTGTTACAAATAATATAACGTACAAATTTTTCCAAATAGATCATCAGGTTTCAATTAGATATGTAACGAACGAGTTGTCGCAAATAAATAGTCAGGTCTCAAGTGTACACAATGAACGAATTTTCTCACATGTGTAGTCAGATAAAAAATGAGTACACGATGATCGAAGTTTCACAAATGAATAATGAAGTCGCGAATATATGAAATGAACGAGTGGTCTCTAATAAATAGTCAAGTTACCAGATCAATACATGATGCACGAATTGTCATAAATAAGTAGTTAGATCCGAATAAGGTACATAAATTATGAACGAATTTTTCCAAATAAATGATCAGGTTTCAAATAAATTTACAATGAACCAATTGTCTCAAAGAAAAAGCTCGGTCTCAAGTAAATACAGAATGAACGAATTATCTGAAATGAGTAGTCAGGACAAAAATACAGAGGTGAGAAAATTATTAGAATAATTGTGATTTTTTCAGTTTTTCTTGATTCATTTTGTATATAATTGCAATATTTCATGAAAGATAATTTGTTTTGTTGATCCAATCAATTTTCAATCCTTTAGAATAGTTTTGGGGATATAATTTTGTTAAAGAATGCCATTTTTAAAAAAGAAAAATATTTGATCCAAAGTACTCAAATTGTTTGCATTGCATAAAAAATTTATTTGATTTACAAACGAATTTAAAATATAATTTTTAAATCGTCTATTTGCTGTGCTTATATATTCTTTCTTTCCTTGAGTTGGCATTGGTATTATTGTATTGTCAAAGCAATTATTTTCGCTGCTTTGATTAGTTTATAATTGGTAATTTTTTTTCGTTTGTCAAAGGATTATTGCGTGATTATGGGTAAAGGAAGTGATATTTCTCCTAGAAATTTAGCTGTGGTAAAGTGTCTCATCCAAGAAAATAACTATACACAACACGAAATCGCAAAAAAAGCAAACATTTATCAAGTATCTGTGTATAGAATTAAAAGGATATTTGGACTCCAAATGTGAATATGGAAATTCTAGAGTTGGGAAATGCGGAAGGAAAAGTGAATTTACTGCAAGAACCGAAAGGAAATTAATTCAAATTGCTGAATCTAACAGAAGAGCAACTAGTCATGAAATAAAAATCTCTCTTCAAGCGTATGGAGTAAATGTATGTGATTCTTCTATTTTCTTCGTCCTCGAAAAAAGGCTAAAATCACATCTGTTATGGCAAAGAAGAGACTTGCTTGGGCAAAAGTTGTGCAAGAACAATTCGGAAATGACTGGAGCAAGGTGAGAAATATTAATTTTCCTTTAATTAATCAGTTGAAGTCAAGTTGTTCATTTCTTTTCCTGAAATCATGTTTATTGCATACTGACTAAAGATACAGAAGTGTTTATAAATTTGATTAAAAATTTCTTCATACGAATATTTCTCTACAAATTACATACCTTAAAGTATTTTTATCTTTTAAGTATGTTTTTCTGATGAACCAATGTTTACGATATCAGAAAAAAGCAGTCAGTATTTCAAGAAATGTACCAGTGAAGAATTTTCCCCAAATTGCATAGCACAAACGGTTAAACATCCTACTAAAGTAATGGTTTGGAGCGTAATGTCTGCTCAGGGTATTGGACGTTTATACATTGTAGAAGGCATGATGAACCAGTATCAGTATAAAAAAAGTGCTTGAACAAAGACTAATTCCACAATCAAAAGACTGGTTTCCAAATGGAGACTTTATATTCATGCATGACGGAGCTCCGTGCCATAAAGCCAAAATCTGTGACCAAATTTTTGGATGAAAAAAATATAAAACTCTTCCATTGCCTGGAAACAGTCCAGATATGAACCCAATAGAGAATTTTTGGGCCATTGTAAAGAAACAATTAAAGAATTGTAACATCATATACAAAAATGGTCTGATGGAAAGACTCATCCAAATTAGGCACTATGACAACTAAATACAATCTAATTGCCAAAAACTCATACAAAGTATGCCAAGACGTATTGAATCTTTAATAAAAAACAAGAGGATGCACACTAAATATTAAATGTATCAATATTTTTCAAAATAATGTATTATTTCTTTAATATAACAAGATTTTACTGTAAATTTTACAATTATTCTAATAATTTTCAGACCTCTGTAGGTACACTATGAACGAATTGATCCAAATGAATAATGAAGCCTCAAATAATTGTACATTATGCGAATGATCTCGAATGAATAGTCAAATATCAGATAAATACACAATGCACGAATTGTCTTAAAGGATTAAGGCTTCAAATAAATGAAGAATGAAACAATTGATACAAATGAGAAGTCAGTTCACAAATAAATACATATCGAAATAATTTTCTCAAATGAATAGTCAGATCTCAAATGAAAAATGAGCGAATTGTTTTAAATAAATAGCCAGGTCTCAAATGAGTAAACAATGAACAAAATATTTTTGTTTTCACGATAATAATAAAATAATAATTTCAGCTGAAATCAGGAAAACGATTTCCTTTCAACCCATCATAAATAATCCTTAGAAATTGCAAAATGAGTCGGAATTAGTCAATTGAAAACAACTGCTTCTTTTCAGAACCTGAAAAGTATAATAGATACAAACCACACTCTAAAAACTTTTCCCATGAATTTTAAATCCATCGTATTTAAATTCATATATACAAATTAATGTCTGTGTATTTTACCACACCCGTTCAAACGCAAGCTTAAAGCATTCCTATACGCATATAACTCAAAGAGAGAAAATGGATTTTTTTTTTGTTCCAGCATGCGCGGGCAGTAATGAGAAAAAGCCCAACCGTATGGTTTCCGGAAGAATAAAAAGCCGCCATTATCCCGAAACATTGGAGTTCCTTCATCTACGAGTTCGCTAAGCAAACCGAAAGCTGCGTATCAACAGAATGTATGAAAAAAAAATGAGGGGAAAAACACGGTTACGGTTAAAGGAAAAGAGCGAGATTAAAAGCCCGATCGTTTTTTTACGCATACTGTCAATTTTTCTCCCCCGCGATATTTTGCATTTCATTTTCTTGCCGAGACATTCCTTAAATCGATTGACTGTTTCTTTACTGGGGTTGAGTTGTTTTTCTACTTCATCTCTGTGGCGTTTTTTTTAACCTTCGCTTTTTTGTGTTTGATTTGGGAATTTTATGAAGAGAGTTTGAAGAACCGTTCAGGTTTATCTCAGCCTTTTTAAAAGTTTCTGAAATTTATTCATCAGACTACTTATGTTCTGGCTTTGCTCTGTATTTGAACGGTCACCAATGCTTTTCCGAGTTTTCCGATCTCGTTTTGTCCCTGACATTTCCTTCGGGATTGATCCCGGACTGTCACCGATAGGCCTATGTATTGCTCCAGTGCGATGTTAATGAACTATCTACCTTCTCTATGACGCTAAGTAATGTACGAAATCGAAAGTTAGGAATGCTGAGGTTAAATGAAGGATGACCAGTTCTGCTTCCAGTGTAGTCTCCCCAGTTTAGATGAACTCGGTCCAGTCAAAGACCGTCGTGTACTAAGGAGGCTGGTGCACGTTAAGTCTGCCGTGGCTGCAAATGTCCTCACGTTGGAGAGTGCCAGCTCAAGTGTTGACCTCGTCATCTGACCGTGGTTCAAAATGAAGAGGCGTTGTCCTTGGATCTTTACCTTTGTAACCGATCTTGGATTAACCTTCGCCAGTGGCCAGGTTTGTTTCCACGGTTGTTCCCATAAAGGTTTTGATAAAAATTCATCCATGAAAGTTTTGAAAAAATTTAACCATAAAATTCTTGGATTAAAAGCTTCACCCTTAATGTTCTTTAAAAAAATCTTGTGGGGGAACTTTACCTTATGCGAATGTTTTCTATTTCTTTTCGGACTTAAATCTTCTTTAATAATTCCAGTCTTCTCTTAACAAGGCGATTCACACTCGGCTGGTTAAGGTAACACAGAACATTCCACCATCACAATCATATATTGATTCAGAAATCATGGAACATTCTTCAAGGAGTGTTGGAGCTGACTAATAGAATCATTTTTGCACAGCAATGTGTTTGGTTTGGTGCGCTTGAACATCTGTCTATTGCTGGAACCCGGCACCAGTTTCACAAGTTGGTCAAGCTGCCAAGCTCTTTTTAATGTTGGTCTTTCACTTTTGAACAGTAACTATAAAAAAAAATATATGTAAATAAATAATTGTAGATAAAATAATGATCTAAATAAACATTTTGTTTCTTTTCCTGCGCAGTTCTTGTGTGTGCCTAAAAGCGTCAGTTGCACACACATTCCTCAACAAAAATGATTCTTTTTCACTTAGAACACCCCTTAAAATATGTCCACGAGTTCCGAATCACCCTGTATAGCAGTGTAACCCCAATCAACCATGAAGCACTTTTAGTAAAAGTTGTACTGTTTTTCACACGTTTTGCTAAAATACTAATGTACGTAGGTATTAAATTAACGTCGCACTGGAGCAACACAACGGTCTATTAACGACGGTTAGGGACCAATACCCGAAAGGAAAAATCTGAGGACAACACCACGTACATTTGAACCACGATCAGATGACGGGGTCATCCCACTCTCCAAACTTCCACATCACGCCAACATGAGGACATTTGAGGCCACGACAGATTTAACGTGCACCATCCCCACTTGTACGCGACGGTCTCGGGTTGGATTCATACTCTCAAGCATCCGGTTGCTAATCCGTTGCTCTTTAAAGTACTAAAGAGCGACTATAAAAGGACTCTTGTAGAATGAGGAATTCTGCCTACGCGTTTGTGCTAGACATCGCGAACTGAACTAGTTCTAAGCAGTGTTTCATCTGATGTTATAGTCGGTGACGAATTTAAAGTTAGTTCAGAAGTGGCATAATTTGATTCCTCTTCACTTCTAGTTCTCGATCGGGATTGATTCGGACAAATTAGTGACTGGATTTTCGCAAACATTCTAAAATGCCTGAAGAGAATTTGATTACATCTCCCTTCTTGAAAGTTCGTGATTCGGTCAGCGAAGGAGATACATCATACTAATTGCTCAGACATAAGATTAATTCTGTTACTCAAGATTGCATTGAAGGGGTTCTAGAGAGACTATTTTGGTACTGGACTCTTGATGTGCAAGCTTTGATCTGATTTTTTTTTATAGCGCGAACACCTGATTTGGCAGCTCAGGTGTTGCTTCGTCATCTGACCGTGGTTCAAAATTACGAAGCGTTGTCCTCGGATCTTTCCCTTAAGGGACTGATCCCGGACCGTCGTCAATAGCCCGTTTAGTTTGCTCTAGTACGACGTTAACTAAAATTACCAAATTACCAATTACCTGATTTGGCCGAGTTGATCCAAACTATGAAATTAAATTAAATACATCAGGATATATCCGTAAAATCCGTCGTATACACGGGGCATAGTGCATGTTAAATCTACTGTGGCGTCAAATGTCTTTACGAGGGCGAGGTTTGAGGGACTAGCTGAGGTGTTTGTCTTGTCATCAAACCGTGGTTCAAAATGACGAGGCATGGTCCTTGGGAGTGGTCTCGGACCGTCAACAATAGCCCATTGTGTTGCTCCAGTGCAACGCTTATTAACTACTTACCTTTCTTCTAAAACTCTCGGGCCTAGGTAGTCCGGTTGGAAGAGTAACCAATTAGATACTGGAGGGTTGCGAGTTCGAATACAACCAAGGACCGTCGTGTATGAAGGGCTGGTTGATGCACGTTAAATCCATCGTTGACCCCGATGTCCTGACTTGATATTGTTGTCCTGTGTCCAGCGCAGCATGGCCAAATGTGGCCCTTGCGCCATAAAGCCCCCAAACCAACCAACCCAATATCGTCACGGTCGCGTAGAGTAGAAGTTTGGAGAGTGGGATGCCTGATCAGGTGATCTCGTTATCTGTCAGTGGTTCAAAATTAAGATGTGGGGTCCTCGGATATTTTCCTCGATTCCGCACAGTCGCCAATAGCCCGGTGTATTGATCCAGTGCAACTTTTATTAAAATTCCTACCTACCTCTAAAACTATATTTTGTGTTTCCTCCGGTTCTTATATCACCTTTGGTTGGTGTGGAAGTTTGGAGAGTGGGGTGCCAGTTCATGTGTTGCCTCGTCATCTGACCGTGGTTCGAAATTACGTGGTGTTATCCTCGGATCTTTATATTAAGGAATTTGATCCCGGACCGTCGTGCCGACCAACCGGTATAAAGGTTAAGGTGTTAGCCTCTAGAACGGAAGGTTCCTGGTTCGATTCCGGGTCTGGGCATGGATGTTTGTAAGCGTATGGTGTAGAGGCGGCTGGTGTACCTTAAATCTGTCGTGGCCGAAAGTCCTCACGTTGGGTTGATGAAGAAGTTTGGAGAGTGGGGTGCCAGCTCAGGTGTTGCTTCGTCATCTGACCGTGGTTCAAAATTACGAGGTGTTGTCCTCGGATCTTTCCCTTCAGGGACTGATCCCGGACCGTCGTCAATAAACCGTTGTGTTACTCTAGTACGACGTTAACCAAAAAATTACCAATTACCAATTACCCTGACCGTCGTCAATAGCCCGTTGTGTTGCTCTTGTACGACGTTAATAAAATTACCATTACCATCCGGTTGTTATAGGTCGTCAATAACCCGCTGTGTTGTTCTAGTAGGACGTTAATTAAAAATTATCAATTACTGGTTGTTAGAGCTTTTTGGCAGTGTCTGAATCGATGCCGATTGTCTGAACCTATCGATTCAAGTGTGGTAATGGGTAATTCCAATAACAATAACAATATTCTGTGATAGTAAAGGTCATCGAAAGGGTTTCTTACAAACCCTTCTTCTCTCGGAAATGGAGGAACCGCTTAATTTTCTCAGCGGAAGCTCTTCCAGAGATAACAAAGCACTTCCTCTTCCTCACCGACTTTCTCATGGATGAAAGTCGCCTTTCTTTTCCGGAAGCATCGAAAATCTTGAATGGTTTCCTCTCGGTTCGGTCGTCATCTGACCGAGTTTCAAAATTGCGTGGTGTTGTCCTCGGTAATTGGTAATTGGTAATTTTTAGTTAACGTCGTACTAGAGCAACACAACGGGCTATTGACGACGGTCCGGAATCAGTCCCTTAAGGGAAAGATTCGAGGACAACACCTCGTAATTTTTGAACCACGGTCAGATGACGAAGCAACACCTGAGCTGGCACCCCACTCTCCAAACTTCCACGCCAACCCAACGTGAACTCGCGGTTCGGAAACATTGAAAATCCACACTTTCAGAGAAAATATTTTCAAGTAGGTAAAGCTTTGGGTGCAAGGGATAATGGAGACAGGTGCTGCCCTGTGTCCGAAACAAATCTTATGTCATTAAAATTAAGGTAAAGCGTAATCTTGTAAGTATTATGAAATTAACAAACTAAAAATCAGAATATCATCGCTAAGAACTGCTGCCTAACTGGTATCGTGCTTATGGCAGTTGTCTGCCACCCATAAGGTCCTATCAAGGGTTATATTTTCTTATCTTTCCCTTCGTGTTTAGTCATCTGACCGTGGTTCAAAATTACGAGGTGTTGTCCTCGAATCTTTCCCTTAAGGGACTGATTCCGGACCGTCGTCAATAGCCCGTTGTGTTGCTCTAGTACGACGTTAAATAAAATTACCACTACCATTACCATCCCTTCGTGTTTGATCCCGGACCGTCGCCAATAGCCCTTTGTGTTACTCCAGTGCGATATTAATAAAGAGACCTATCTACCAGGGTTATAATTTTGTCTGTAAGCGGATTAATGTCGCGGATTTTTTTTTTCCCTTTTCGGTATTTGGCCTACCAACCGGTATTGTGGTTAAGGTGTTAGTCTCTAGATCGGAAGGTTCCTGATTGGAATCCGTGTTCGGTCATGGATGTTTGTAAACGTATGGTGTAGAGACGGCTGGTGCACCTTAAATCTGTCGTGGCCGAAAGTCCTCACGTTGGGATGGCGTGGAAGTTTGGAGAGTGGAGTGCCAGCTCAGGTGTTGCTTCGTCATCTGACCGTGGTTCAAAATTACGAGGTGTTGTCCTCGGATCTTTCCCTTAAGGGACTGATCCCGGACCGTCGTCAATAGCCCGTTGTGTTGCTCTAGTACGACGTTAACTAAAATTACCATTACCATTACCATTACCTTTTCGGTATTTAGGTATTTTTATTAACGTCTTACTGAAGCAACACAACGGGCTATTGTCGACAGTCCGGGATTAATCCCAACGGGAAAGATTCGAGGAAAGTATTATAATTTTGGAACCACGATCACATAACGAGGCAACACCTGAGCTGGATACCCCACTCTCCAAACTTCCACACCACTAAAACGTGAGAACATTTGTTGAGGCCACGACGGATTTAACGTGCGAGTCTCCCCCTTTGTAGACGACGGCGTATGGTTGGATTCGAACTCTCAACCCTCCTATTTCTAATCCGTTACTCTTCCAACCGGTCTGGTGGTTACAGTCTTGATGGGAAGGTTTACGAATCCGTGTCAGTGCATGGATGTTTGTAAACGGATGGTGTAGAGGCGGCTGGTGCACCTTAAATCTGTCGTGGCCGAAAGTCCTCAAGTTGGGTTGGTGTGGAGGTGTGGAGAGTGGGGTGCCAGCTCAGGTATTGCCTTGTCTTCTGACTATGTTCCAAAATTACGTGATGTTTTCCTCGGATCTTTCCCTTTGGGGATTGATTCCGGTCCGTCGTCAGTAGCCCGTTGTGTTGCTCTATTACGGCGTTTATTAAAATTACCTTACCTTACCTTACCCGACCTTCGCTAATAAACGATGCTCCACAAAGCGACGTTATGCATTACCTACACCCATTTATGAAATTATACACTACCCTTCAATAATGGATTTGCATAAAATCCGACTACTTGTTTGGGGGTGCTTTTCGTAGTGTGGTCTGGGACCTTTGCATGTTGTTCATGGTCAATTGAACGCCGACGCCTACACCAACATTTTTTACAAACAGGTTCTATCTACGCTGCTGCAATTTTATGAAATGGACGAATGTTACTTCTAGGACGACAACGCTCCCTGTCATGTTACAGCCTCTGTCAAGCAGGGTTATTAAGATATAAATGTAAAACAACTTTACTGGCCTGCTCAGAGTCCCGACTTAAACCCCCATAGAACATTTGCGGGACGAGTTAGAGAGACGCTTTCGGACCAGGGAACCTCGTCCGAAATCTACAGCTCAGCTGGTGACATTGCTGCAGCAGGAATGGACACAAATACCCATAGCTGTGTATCAAAACTTTGTTGAAAGCATGCCCAGAAGGGTTGCTAGTGTAATTACAGCCCGTGGGTGGACCATCCCCCTATTAAAGCATGTATTCTTTCCCTTATACCATCACATCTTGCTGTCCGGTCCATTATAGCAGGGTAGTGTATTTATTAAACTGAGATGCTGTGTATTTTGCAAAATAGCTGTGCGATGTTCCGATGCTAGCGCAGAACGAATGAATGGGGAATGCTGCTTGGGGATGGTGATGGGAGGGAACAGGGTGTCCGACCCCCTATCGTATTGAATGAGTAATTTCTACCTTTCTGTACACTGTAATCACTGCAAGCTCCACAAGTGCCGGTTGCTCTTTTAGCTTCGAGGAGAACGAAATAAAACAGAACCGGTGAAGCCTTCGGGAATCGTCGCATAGAAACGTCAATTTCGCGAGGAACGCAAGGAACAGCGATCCTTTATCCTGATTGAAGTGCAGGATACATTTATTCACTCCCTGCTTGAGATTTCTTTGGAAGCAAACGAATCAATTGGATGTGCGCTTTATGTGAAGGAGGCGCAAGAGCTGGTGCGAGCGCTCTCAGCCGAGTTATGCTCTTTCCGGAGAAATGCTCTAATTTATTTGTTGATGCTGAAATTCTAAAGCACAAGGTTTATTTTCCGGTTATGTTGTACTTGTATTTTACCCAGAGGTTTACGGAGTGAAATAAGGGTCTCCATGATTACGTGCATCACTAGATGTAGGCTATAGGGACTGTGAAGCAAAAGCTTTCAAACGTATTTAGCCTAGGGTTACATTCAGATAATTATTTATCAACCGTCCGGGATGTTGATTGTCTTGACTACGTATCTCTTTAATATAAAACTAGCTGAAGAACACGGCTTGGCTTGGGTTTCAAATATGATCGCGACAGCTAAAATAAGACCGTGACATATCCCTGTGTTAACTCAAATACAAAAACTTCATAGAACGTGTTTCCTCCCACGACTGCTAAAATAGGACCGCGACATTTCCCTTTGTTAACTCAACTACACAACCATGTAGAACGTGTTTCCTTGTCCTCGTCCATTTATTGCAGGAAAACAAACTTTATATTTCAAAATTAGGGCTTCGAGAGGACTCTTAGCACTACCTGTGTGTCAATTTTCATGGCTATACAGAGGCTGTTCACACATTTTTTAGACAATGTATATTGTATTCACAAAACTAAATTACATAAAATTATTGTGTTTTAAATGTTCGATTTGATAGCCCTTATTCTGAACGATCTTTCGACACCGTAATTTCCAGGATAATAATGCCTTTGAAGTATCAGAAGAGGTATTCTATCCCATTCCTCCTGAACAGCTTTCCAGAGTCTTGTAAGGGTTGTGGGACGACGTTTGGATAATGCAGATTTTAAAAGTCCGAAAGCACAAAAATCCATAGGTAATACATCGGGAGATTGAGTAGGAATATTAGTGAAGGGTATGGCCTTGATACCGGTTTTTTGTTCCATTTCTTTTAGGAAATTTACAGTGGATTTTGATGTGTGACTGCTAGCTTTATCTTGATGGAGTTCCACAGATTGATGACACTGTGGGTAAAGCGATGGTAATTCATTCAGAAAAATTGGCGATAAAATATATTCTTGATAGTATTTAGAGTTAATCTAGACATTTTTTCCCACACTCTTTATTTTTAACTTACTATTATATGAAAAAAACCAGTAACAATCATGAATCCCTTAGAAAAACTTTCTTTCGATTCTGTGAACCATGTACTTAAATTTTTTTCTCCTTTTTTAAGATAATAAATGGCTTTTTTTGCTGCAATCATTTAAATACACCCATGATTCATCTATTGTAACAATTTTTTTCCATTTTTTTTTGTATAAGTATTTTTCATATAGAATTCGGCAGCGTGTCCTGCGTTCAGCGATATACTTTGGAGAAAGAAGATTCACATTGCGTTTTTTCGCTTTCTTAAGATTTAAATCAACGTTTACCATTTTGTTTACAGTGGACACCGAGCATTTTAATGATTTTGCAACTGTCCTTTGACTAGAGGGATTTTCTTTTAACATTAAACAACGTACCTTCGCAATATTCGAAGATGTCCGTTTCTTCCTTGGATACTTGTTTGGAATTTTTGTCCCACTTAAGGCTCCAATTTGACGTTTTTTTCCTTTCTTGTTGACTATATTATATATCGACGCTTTAGATATCACCATGACTCTCACATTGTTTTTGGATAACGGAATATGAATATTTCTCTTCCGAAAGAACATAAATATAGCCTTCGAACCACTACTTCGTTAAAAACGCCATTTTGAATAAAAACAAACCTCTCAAGCAGCAGACTATAATTTTGACTTTTCAAAACATAGTACAACTGCAATTATTTCTTTTGCAGCAAACGATTTTTTATTACCGCTAACCAAAATCGTCTAAAAGATGTGCGAACACCCTCTGTAGATGGGTCTGAAGACAGGAAAAAATTAGCCTATGCTTTCCGCAGTGTTCTAAAGCATAAGTGTACCAAATTTGTTGTGGGTTGGTTAAACGATGTAGATTTGTATAGAGACCACACACAAACATCCTTTTTTTAATGCGTAGATCGACCAGATCTTAATGGAACCCAATGCCTCGTAGACCGAGTTCCAAACTCGCAACCCTCCGGTTCGTAATACGTTGCTCTTCCAACTAGGCTACAAATTACTTGGTATTTTCCTCGGATCTTTCACTTTGGGGATTGATCCCGGACCACCGTCTTCAATAGCCCATTGTGTTGCTCTAGTACGACGTTAAATAAATATTACCAATTACCAACCGGGCTACCGCGGCCCATTTAAACATCACACTTGATCTTTCGCACTTAACCCTTCGATTGGTTATGTTGATGAGGTTTCTCGCCATTTGCGAAACCAGTAGCAGATCTTGATGGGACGAGATATCTCGTCACTGGAAGAAAATAGACCACATCTTGATCTCGACGTCATCAAAAATTCGGCATTATCTTGATGAGTAGATATTTCACCATTAGAAACATTGGTCGGATCTTGATTGGTGATATAGCGAGGGGGATATCAATGGTGCTTCCTAGTTTCGAAATTTTGGTTTAAGATGTTGCTTAACCCTCCAAGTTGTTGCGACAATATATCTTGTTATTCAAGATGCGATCCATGTTGTTTCATGATGAGTTATCTTGTCATCAATATATTTCCTGTTTGTTGACGATGACGAGATCTGGTCAGTTTTCTCTAATGACGAGATATCTCGTTCAGCAAGATGGGGTCAGTTTTGCTAATGACGGGATACTTCACCGAGACAACATCCATGCGGGTTAGTTAACTAAAGCTTTTTATTTCAAAATGTTAGGTATTTTAGTGAAAATGATTTTGTTTTACAACTGAATGTGTGATACTCTTGCCAAACGCCGTTAATTTGTTTGATATGTGTATAGGAATTATTTTACTAATTTAAATAATGACAATGCATAGGAAACTAATGCTCATGAGACCTATTCATTTTTGTTAATTGATCAAAGATTTTGTGTAATGAACTAAACCACTTATTTCGTAATGAATTCCGCACTACTCAACACCAATATTCAGTACCACCCATTTAAACATTTTAGCGAGACACTTATTTGGGGACTGTAGGAATATAATTCACGTTAAAAGTTAAAGATCATTTTACCTTTTTTTTTAATTGAAGAGAGAATTTTACGGTGTTGGTATTTCGAAAATAGTTTCTCTCTAGGAGGTATTTAAGTTACTCTGCAAACACAAGTTAAAACTATATAAGTTGGGGCTTAATCAGTCGAGAAAGAAAATTCCCAGCATAAGGTGGGAAGGGAGTTTTAACCCCTTAACAGTATCATTTTTTTCCCGAATTCGATCCAAAAAATGACACATTTTCCATTTTATATTTGTAAGTAAGAAACTATTATTAAAATTAACATTTTCTTTTTTTTTTAAGCATTTCAAACTTTTTTTTTTGAGCATTTCGAACTTTTTTTTTTACTGCAAAATAGAATAATAACGTTTTCCCTGGAAGTAATAATTAATTCCTACATGAGCGCCTTGCAGGGAAGTTTCATTTACCGTTGCGTATGTAAAAAAATTAAATTACTTTACGGTTTTTTTTATTACAATTACATTTACCTACCCTTCTTATCAATTTTAAAAAATAGCCTTGATTGACTTAATCCATCTGTACTACTATAAGTGTCACTAGTATAGAAGTCACCTAAAAAACTTTTACTACACCCTGAATCATTTACAGATATTTCTGATTCCGAATCACAGTCGGAAGAAATTAGCTGCATACATTATGAATCAGGCATTATTTTATGGTAAATATAGTTTGCACTATTTGTACATCAATAAAGCTGTCATATGATCAGTAAAACTAAAATACACTGCTGGCCACCCAAATTACAACACCAAGAAAGACAAAAGATATCACAACAAAATTTATTTTGTAGATAACATGTTGACCAAGTATCAAATGATTAAATTTATAGACTTCTGTGAAGTGTGGTTCCTGCCAAAATCAGTACCCAGACTAGCCGCCATTGTTGGAGATCACCGCTGACACACGCCTCGGCATTGATTCAAAAAGACTTTGGATGTGTTCTTGGGGTACATCAGACCAAGCAGCTTCCACACATTGCCAAATGATAAAAATAATAAAAATAATAAAAATTCGCCGAGTCATGCCAAACATGTGACAAAATCGCGAGCTTTTGTCACATGTTTTTATTTTACCAATAAGAAAAGAACAAAATAGACTTTGTAAACTACCATTTAGTGGAAAACTATTGTCTTCCATACGACTAATTTGGTATTAAAAATAGACAAAATACGTGCAAAACAGTAAAGGCGCGAAAACAGGGCCCGAGCAAAACTGGCAAGGGGTTAAACAAGTGCGGCCAGAGCCATATTTTTTATTCTAAGTCCAAGAATAAAAAGTAGGGTTATATTCAGTTTCTCCGAGATTCTGTCACATTGCGCTATCAATCACTGTAAAATGCATTACTTACTGTTCCTGATGGTAACGTGACTTGACATTTCTGTAAGTAAGTTATCTGACCCTCTTAGCTCAAGCCTCACAATCATAATTCCACTTCGCAATTAGCAGTCTTCCCTGCATGGATTCTAGATAGTTTTGTAAAAACACTATTTTTTAATATTGATTATGATTATATGATAGTTATAATTGATTATGATAATTATGATTTTATCTTACGCTTGGCTCAGATTGATTGTTTGGGACATTGCGCCACAAAACCCAACTATCAACCAATCCAGCTAGATTTGACTACTTGATTAATAGAATCTTTCTAAAGAATTCCATTTTAAGGAAAACAACAATAAAATCACACATTTCAAAGGATACTTTCCATAGGATAGGAGCAATAGAATCTTTACAATAAAAGTAAAACGAATTGTATGTTTCGAATGTTTTGAGAAATAGGAGATGGATGAAGCAATCGTTTTATCGCTTGTATTTTTAACTTGTTTCTCTAAATTGTTATATTCTAATTAAATGAGCAGTACAATATTTCCAAAGGGTTCTATTCTAAGGAAATGAGTAGTACAATATTTCCAAAGGATTCTATTTAAAGGCAAATCAGCAACAGAAGGGAAACCAACTTCCCAAATAATTTCATAGAATTCTATAACAAGGGAAGGAGCTTAGGATCTTTACAAAATAAAATTGTTAAATTTTATGTTTTCCGACAATTGTTAGCATTTTAATAGTATTTTTTAATTGAAACAATCAAATAAAAACGGTGATACTATTTCCTCATAATAATATTTCAATAATTCCAAATAAATGCAATTTTTTACACAGATTCTAGATAAACATTAATTTATTTATGCTGGAAATTACTTTCAATCATAAATAAGAAAAATACAAGTGATATCAATAAAAAACTTTTGGTGTTTCATCCCCCAGTTTTTTTTAACAAACTTTGAGATTTGTTCGATCAGTACTAACAGAAACGCATGAAAGGACTTTAAGTAGAACAAAAACCTTCGAATCTATTCCGAGCATTCTGAAAAATATGTTGACAGGAGTCTACTTTTTAATTTTTTTTAATAGAATCAAAGAAGTGGAGGGTATCCTTTTATTTGTGATGTTTATAAAATACTTGAATCTAAACACACCAAAGCGTTCTAATATCCGATAAGGTTTCTTTGAAAACTCCAGATATCCATCTTTCTCCAGTAAACACATTCTATATCGATCGATTTACTGGAAAGACCTGAAATCAAAAGAATTCCTTTCTGATTCTGATAGATGATTTGAACGATCAAAATTGATGATTTTTGAAAGCATTTACCGATATTTATACAATTTTATCGGATTTCAGAATCTCCATTATACAAAAACAATTTCCTTTCGTAAGTTAACTTATTTGAAGTAAGGAATGTGGGGTAATGCACACACTTGATGAAAATTAAAAAAAACTAGGGGGCTCTATTCCCTGCTCGCTCACGATCGCCAACCCTCGTTGATTCCTAAGCAATAGCATTTGCTTTGCTTCGCAAATCCACACTCCTTTCGCAACGTTTTCGATCCTCTGCGGAGGCGAAACTATCCTAATATTTCGTATATTCCTGATTGGACTTTCCGGGCCATGACGTCACAGCAAGTTTCACCAAGGCCGTTTCACGTTTCACCTCCGCGATGAACAATTTGTACACTATCGCGAAATTATACTTTTCATCGCATTGAATTTATGTATAAACCAATTTTACAAATAATTATACTACTATAAGAAAGAGTGCATTCTAAGCTTTCACGTGGTATGTTCAAATTTTAAAACTAATATATTAAGCTATAGGCATAACAGTTTTAGTTTTGTATCGGAAATTACGATCTAAAAATACGAAATTTGTCTGACCAACTTTTAATCTCATCGAATTTATTTATTGACCAATTTCAAAAATAATTGTACCGTAAGAGAAAGTACATTCTAAGGTTTCCCGTGATGTTTACAAATAAAAAAACTAATAATTATAAGCTATAGTTATGACAGTTTTAACAAAAAAATGCCAGAATTATACCAGAATTTCAAAAATATACTATCAGGAGCCAAATTGAAATTTGTCAAAAAACTCTGCGAGGTGCAAAATTTTACGTTTAGAGGTACTCTAAGAAAACCTCCCCGCTGAAGACTGAAAGTTTGTACGTGGTTTGTTCACTAGCGTTAGAATTTCGCTTTTTTCGATTTTGACACAATGCACCCCAAACTTATAGCCTCATAGGAAAAAAATATCTTGTTTCTTGTACAATTTATAACAAACCATGTTAATTTTGTAATTTTCTGATCAGTACTTTCTCGGGAAACCGTCTAAGAATCGAGCAAAAATACCGAGTCTTCAATTCTGCGGCGGCGGTAACTTTTTTTATACAGAGATATAACTTGTTTCACAAAAATTTTTAAGTTATTAAATTCCTCTTGAAGTATAATTGTTATACCAAAAGTAATGAAAGTTAAGGGTCATTCTTGTGAAATAGGAAAAATTGGCTTCTTAAAATTTTTTCAATCGAAGGTTTTTAAAACTTTATTTTTTTGGCCTAATAGTTTTCTACCATGTTCATTAAGTAAATTAAAAATATCAGCAATCTAAATTATTAACTTTTTGTTAAGGAAAAAAATATTTCAAAATATTGGAAGGCAGGACAATGACGAACCTGCCAGGACAATGATGAAAATAGAAAAAAACATATAAATTTCTTTTTGAACATTTCATATGACCATGTATTTTTAATTCAGCTGATTAAGTACATAAATAAAATTACTAGGAACATGACACTTCAGGAAATTATGGATTCTCGAATATTTAAGTATTATTAGAAAGTAGGAACATTGTGGATAGCTATTACTGCAACTTTTATGCTTTTTTAACAGATTACGTGTTTTGCTGTGTGGTGTTAAATTACTGCAATCAATTCTCAGCTATTTTTGATCTGTAGTATTTCTTTTTGTATTTTTCCATTTGCCTTGTATATTTAAAAATTTTTTCTTCCAGTTTCGTTATACAAATATAGGTCTCTGCTCTATCTCTTCTAACTTTTTTTTCTTAACATTATCATCTCTTGTTGTGTCTGGGTTTGAAGAACCTGAAAGTTGAATATCTATACCCTTTTCACTTGGTTTGGGTAGCCAATTCTATCGGATGACAATTTCTTGTTCAAGTGATAGAGTTTTGAATTTTCTTTCCTATTTTTATAATTCCCCTTTTCTGCCTCGAACTCATTTTAGCTATAGGCTTTACCACTCCTTTCTTCTTTTGGTTAACATATATTTCACATGCCTCTTCAATTTATCTTGTATCAAACGTTATGGAATTTTTTTTAATATGCTCCTGACGAAGTTTCTTAGCTAACCTTTTCTTTAACAACCTTTCCTCATATGATTGTTTCTTTTTACCACTCATATCTGTCCATATATTGTTTACAACTTATAAAAAAGAGCATGTGATAAAGGATATTTAGTAATATCTAGACATTTTTAGGTGCAATGACAAAAACATTATGTTTTAAATAAAAGAAACAAATAAGTTTAAAAATTTCGAGCCCATTATAAGGTATTTTACTATTAAAAAAATTACAATGGAGAATAAATAATCAAAAGTTAATAGTTAAAAGTAAAGAATATATTTATCTTGTTAATAATTTAAATATTTATAAAATACTGAACATAAAACATCATTTTCCTGTCTTGACATCATTGACTTGGTATGTTAAAGGCAGGACAATGATGGCCAGGATAATGATGAAATAGGCTTGTTCAGGGCTTAATGAATGAACCCTTAAAAATTTCAGTTTGAATTTCACACACATTTAATAAATATCTTTTATACACATGATAATAAAAAAAAATTTAAAATTTACTACAAACATTTAATTTTTATCAAAGCCAGGAAAATGATCTTCAATTTACATAAACCTTGAACTCTGAACTTGTATGTGCTGACCAAAAAAAAAGTTGATAACTTTTCAAAATGGCAGTTATTTATTTAAATAACCTCAACCCCAGGTTACTTGAAAAGTATTCTTTTAACTCAGTGCTGTCATCTATTAATTGCCCACATAATGATATCTGAGATGCCAGGAAAATGATGATATTATTTGGGACAATAGTTATTGAAGTTACTTTTGGAAATTTTTGCAATATTATTTCCATTACTGTAACTAATAACCTTTCAAATGTATAAAGAAGCAGAATAAATTATTTACAAGAATATATAAATAAGTATTAAAACCCTAATGAATGAAGAAATTGTAAAATTTCACTCAGGGACATGCCAGGACGATGATATTTGATATTTTAAAGTTTTAAAAATGTATAAAATAAAAAAATATGTCATTAATTTTCTAGTTCTGTAGATTATAAAAGTGATCCTAAACTATTCTTGAAAGTTGACAAAATCTTCAGAGTGATAGAATTCTATAAATTTTGAAGGGACATATGAATTTTGCCTATTTTGCAAGAATGACCCTTAACTCTCTATGTAGTTTGAAGAGGTATCTCTTCCTTTAAGATCTTACCCATTTTGCAAAAGACGAGAGATCTAGCTATTAATGTATCGCCAATTTTTTTATGATGACGAGTTCAAGACTGGTCAGTTTTTTTCTGACGAGATATTCTATAATTCCATATTTTACATGCTCTGTAATCCTTATTCCGTGTTACTATGCAACGGATGATCTTTTAGTTCGATCAATTTGGAACGGTGCTGATTGGGAACGTATAGTCTTTAGTGACGAGTCCCGTTTCCAAATGTGTTCTGACGATGTGGCAGCGTGGGGGTATCCTGCCCTTACTATTATACGCCACAACAGGTCCTTATGACCTGGAGCGCCATCTCCTTTGATAGCCGTTTGGTAGTCATTTCTGGCACACTTACAGCACATTGGTACGTACACGATATTCTACGACCGGATGTGTTGCCGTTCCTTTTTCGACACCCTGGACTTACTTTTCAACAAGATAATGCCCGACCGCAAACGGCATGTGTTGCTATGAATCGTCTACAAGCTGTCCCAACACTTCCTTGGCCAGCTAGGTCTCCTGATCTCTCCCATAGTGTACATTTGGGACGTTATGGAAGGCGATTGCAACCATCCCGGGATGTTAACCATTTAGCCAGACAGTCGGAAACAATTTGGCAAGAAATTATGCAGGACACTATCGGGGAACATTTTTAGTCTATGCCACGCCAGGTGACAGCTAGCGTCCAGGCCAGAAGTGGACCAACGCCCTTTTGACCTCCTCCCTTTATAACGGTCAAACTCTGAAATAAATCCTTCAATTGTTCTGATATTTTAGTTGTTTGTTTTTCTATGTATGTTCTTTGCATCCACCAATTTTTTTATCGCAATCGGATACCTTCGGATATCGGTTCTTTAATTTAAAATAATCCTTTGGAAATATTATTATTGTTCTTTCTTTAGAATACAATCTTTTGGAAACATTTTAAAGTTATTTTCCTCAGAATAGAAGGCTTTGAAAACATTTTGTTGGAAAATTGTTTCACAATTTCCATTTATTAGAAGTAAGATACCTATAATAGAACTTTTAATATATTAGAATCCTTTTGAAATATTTTATTTCTCTTTTCCTTAGAACATAATACTTCGAAAACGTTTTGTTGTAAAATCGTTCCAAAATTTCCTTTAATTAGAAAATGATCATTTGGAAATATATTATTGCTCATTTACCTAGAATGTAATCTTTTAGAAAATTTTTATTGCTCATTTCCTAGGAATAGAATTCTTTGCAATTATTCTATTGCTTCTTTACTTCTTACTAAGCTTTTTATTGCTTATATTTATATTCTATTGCTCCTATTATTTAACTAGAATACAGCCTTCAGGGGAACATCTCGTTCATGGGCTTAAGGTACTCTAGCGACCTCTACTTCCTCAAGGGGTTTACTGTTTTTAGTTGTCCTTACGCCGTAAAACCCGAAACTACCAACCTTATATTACAATCCTTTGGGAAGGTTCTATCGATCCTTTAATTATAAAGGAATTCTTTGGAAACATACTATTGGTCCTTTGATTAGAACAATCTGTTGAAAAGATTATATTGTTTATTTCCTTGGAATAGAAACCCTTGTTAGGATTCTAGTGGTTAGGAAGGTCAAGATTGGTTTAGATGTCATGCAGGTAAGACAGGTTCTAAAGTGGAACAATGCGTGTGAATTACCTTGCCGATATCATTGTACACTTGCATTCAGAATATTTCCCTGGAACATACTTCATTTCTAATACCATCCGTATCCGAAAGAACAAAGTCCACAAAAACCTCGTCTTTCGATGGCTTAATTACTGCAAACCCACCGCTAATGGCCCCTTCTGTGACCTTAATTAAGTGTATATTAATTCATCAACGTCTCGGATGGGGGGAGCAAAGTATTGTCATTTGCATACATTTTTCCAGCTCTGCCTGGAAGGGTTTTTTGCTGATTACCCTGCAGCTGCTATGTGGCAAATAACTTTATGGTTATGGGAACTTTATGAGGCTAAGATGTCAAATTAATTCCGTTTTAATACTCACTGTATTTTGCTTGGTTTCTTATGATGACGATGGATGTTTGAACTGAAATTATCTCAAGACCCTTTCATATAGCTACAAATCAATGTAACAGATACACATAATGCATAATGTATTAAATGATGCTACCATATGATATATTGAAACAATCGTGGCAACAAATTGACAACATTCATGGCAAAATATTGAGATATTTATTTGTTTCAAGAGTTGGGAATCTTCAGGTGTGTATTCTTCTGAATTGTGAAACCATTTAGTTTTAATACTTTGTAGCTCTGTAGAGACATTCATTGCTTTAACAAAAATGTTTTTTTACCACCTTCTGTGAAACAAAATTGATTTGCCCTATTTAGTTTCTTGTATTGATTTTAAGGTTCCTGTTTTTTTTTAGCCAAGAACTGTAAAGTAGTTTTTGCTTAACTTTTGAAAGAAAGAATGCATGTAACAGTTTTTCTATCAAATTGGTTTTTAAACTGTAGAATTCTTTCTTAGAGGTTGGTATATATTTTAATGATTTAAGTTCAATGAGTAGTCTTCTTCAATGAAGTGCTTTTTTTTGTTACTTATCTAACTACTTGTGTAAATCTTTTTTTTACTATTGTTTGGATAGCACTTGTTTGTTCTTCGTTTTTGGATATTTTTTGTAGAAACAACAATCTTTGTACCTATACGTTTGACTAACTTACGCGGCTCAGAATTCGATATTATTTGTATGCTGGTGAATGGCAACAAACGCTAATGAACAAAATAAAAATAACCGCAAGGGGATTCGTTTGTTAATTTGACCTCTTTTTAAAAATGTTTGACTCGAGCTTTGGAGCTGAATAATGTATATTATGAACTTGATACATTAAAAAACTAAAAAAAACTCGATACATGAATGAAATTCTTCAGAAGTCTAGTGACCTAACGCAATGAGACATTTGGAAGATAGAAATATGAACAGAAAACATGAGCACGGTTCAAAATGATGTGTTGACGTCAAAAAATTCCGAACTGACATTATTTGGTGAATGGGGTGCAATTCAAGTGGACACTCTGAAGCTAAATTGGAGTAACATGACTGAGGTGTACATTTTTCTCCATACACTGAATTAGAAATAAAAATTATTTAAGACTACGAAGAAAAATTTGAAATTTATTTTTTTAGTTTTGATAAATTGTATTCCATTTGGAGGAAATGGGCCTATTGATATTATTATAAATGTATTTAAATAAGATATAATGTGAGGAAAGTTAAATAAATAAATGAATAATGCATACAGAAACAAGTTGAACGATATCTCAATGAAAGATCCTTTCTCACACTTCAGTGATTTAAGAGAGTCCTGCACCTCCATAGGCACCCATGTTAAATTCACAAACTTCGGGGCATCTCATTTATTGATGAATTACTGCATTAATCTGAAATTTTTACAGCGTAATATTTGAATATTTTTAAAGACTTTAACACGGGGTATTTAATTTTTTTTAATTCACAAAATTATAAACTTAAAAAAAACTGATAAAAAAAATTTAAATGTTTTAGATAAAATATTAAAAAAAGTACACTTTTATGTCTTATTCCTTGTGTTAAAGTGTTTAAAAGTACTCCATAAACAATTATACACAGTTTCAATAATGTATGTCAGGTAGGTTTTGAGTAATGTACCCCCAAACATGAAAAAAAGTATGTTTTAAGACGTACGTCGCGGTAATAGTACATCTATCAAAAAATATTAAAAAATATTGTAACGGTTTTAGAGCGTTCTCTATTCCTTAAGGATATCATGGTCTAATGGTTTAAATTAGTTTATTAAAATCTACGTATAGTGATAGTACATCGCGGCACAGGAGATACAAATGATTAAATGAAGTAAGTATATGGCAGAGGCAGCTTACCCATAGTAGGACCTTCTTGCTGTAGTGGTGGCTGATGGAAGCAATTAGGATATCTTCCAAACTCTCCTTGTTTTGCTCATGGCGCCCTGTGGTTTTATAAGACCCGAAAAGAATGTTCTAGAAAGTACTAACTCGTGATCCCTAATCTGATTTTGAGGTATTGTGATGCTTAATTAACATTCACGCTCTGATAGAACCTTTCGAAGGTCCAAGGGTAAGAACTCATGACCACATGTACAAGCTGGAGTAAACAATTAAAGGGTTAATCTAATGTATGGGTGATATGCTTGCCTTTCTTATTGCCTTTCTTAGTGTGGTCACGTACTCAAAGGGTGAATGTACTTGGTAAAGATTAGGTTTAAGATTTAACGATTCAAACTGTGACGATAGCAACGTCACAATATTTCCAATTAACGAATTTCTACATATGAGGTATTGTTATGTTGTTGTTTCTTATCCACACTGGTCTAGCGAAGCTAGACCAGGTCCATGAGTCCATCCACCCTCAGGATGTCGAAGAACAAGACCGGATCGCGCAGGAAATCCTCTTTTTCAAACTGCACGCAGCTAAGGAGGTGAATCGGGCTAGCTTCACTGGAGAAACACTTATTGCAAGTGGGGTAGATCTTTCGCTTGTGTTCATACCTCATACACTTTAGGTGACCACTGATGAATCTTGTGCACGCTGTCTGATCACCTCTATCACCCCTGAAGGTCAAAGCGCGACCCGGCTTTCCCCCAGAGTTGGTATTGTTATAAAGAGGATAATTCAAACTTTCATAAACAATAAAAATCTCAAAAATGATTTGTTCGAATTGTTAGATGCCGGACCCCTTAATTAATCATAATAAAAGTGGTACTCATAGAAAGATCTTTTGAATTTGTTTTGAAGATCTTTTGAATTTTTGTTGTTGAAGTTTTTATAAACTGCTCGTTGAAAAATCAATTTAGTATACATAATCATTGTCAAATTTCTGAACGGTTAGAAAATAATTTTCCGGAGTGCTCCAGAAAATACTACCATAACCTCGAGTATTTTCAGGAAAGTTTGAACAGATATTTTTCATGCAATAAAATTCTAAAATATTCTTAAAATTTCATAAAACTTTGTAGAAAATTCTGAATATTTCAAAAATTTCGAAACAATATATAATATATAAGCGCATGTTTGCTGCATCTAGCGCAGTAATTAACTAAAGATTCACTAATTAGAAGTGATTAAGTACTAAGTAAGTTGAAGAGCTTAGTGTTTAATTAATTTTAGTGCGTGTTTATATTTTATTACTTAGATCTCTTTAAGGTTTCACTTTTCTCAGATTAATGATGTTTATCTGATCGAACACATCCTTTCTAAGCTGAGCAGGAAACGATTACTCATTAACATTACGTTTGCGATGATTATTAATAAAGTCGTAGAGCAAACTAAGGGAAAAAGTTTTGTTTTTGTAAACCAGTACTCACGGATGGGAAATTACACGTCGCTATGTCAAGATATTTCCAATATTGTGCGCAAAGAAATTTCTTAATTGATCAGTGAAGGGTTTTCAGTATAAGACAAAACAGACGGAAAGCAAGAATTTTACTTCCGATAACCATATGCTCTCGCATCGATATCAAGGTTACCTTAAAATGCCGATTATCGTCGTTTTTAAATACCTGGCGTTGACCATCGACTATATTACATCAAATCGGAATTCATTCTTTGGAATTTTAATTGGTCACGGGCTGAAATCGGATTAAAAAACATGACAAGTGATATCATGTTTGCAATACACACAGAAAGTATTTTAAGGTGCAGAAAAACGATCGTCACCTATATTTAGCTTGTCAGAAAAACCTCTCATACATATGAGGGTAACAAAAAATATTTTTGAGAAGCTTACTGACTCACGAAATATATTGAGCAGAGATTAGTATATGAAAGCTTAAAAGAGTCTGTGTGATTATCCTTAGTTAGTTAATCATATTTCAAGCTTTGCGATTAGAAATGTTCAGCTTTAGACAGTGAAAACATTGCATGTAACCTTGATTTGTAAACGTAATTAATTTTTAACACTTTGGCTGCCGATCTCGCACCAGCACGTGATGTGACGTCAACGTTAAAGAGCCATGGTGTGGAGTGATGACTCTGTAGCCAGTCACGCGTTAGCGCGGGAAGAGCTGAGCCTCAACATTTATTCTCCGTTTCAATTGGCGTTATATGTTAGGTGTTGGCGTGGAGTAAATGTTAGAAGCTAGTTGTAAAGGTATGTGGTTTCGAATTTATAGCTTTATGAGTTATTAAAATAAAACTTGTTATATGAGTTGTTGAGACGATAGTTCTGCAGGGACTTCACCACCCTCATAAAGAAAAATGCAATCTAATAAGCCTCTAACATGATGAAATTGCAAATTTTTTGGCAGAGCGTTCGCCAATCTATTCTGGTATTGGCTTCTGGGAAAATTCCCATTCCTACGGCGGGGCAATAACTATCAACGCACCATATCAGCTATGGAAGCGAACGTGTTAATGTTTTCCGTAAGAATTATTAGCATGGATTCCCCAGCTAGTAACACTTATTTGTACGTTTGTAACACGTACTCGTCATTCTTGACTACAAAATAATGATGAGCATCAACTTTCTTATGAAATAGCCAGAGAATGTGTCCAGAGTCGATGTCGTAAGATCCCAGAAGTGTAGGTATTTAGTTAATATTGCATTGGAGTAACACAGTGGGCTATTGGCGATGTTCCAGGATCAAAACTTAAAGGAAAGATCCGAGAACAAAAACACGTATTTTTGAATCACTGTCAGATGAAGACATCATACCTGTACTGGCACCCCCTCTCCAAACTATCATATTATCCCTACCGGTACCAAATCAATACCTCTGGGGGTACTTGATCAGGGGGTTATCGGCCACTGATTGGGATCTAAATTACGATATGTGTGAAAGGGACCTTCCTGTAAAACGGATGTGTCATGTATGAAGAAGTCCAACCCTCCGGGGCAATGGCACCCCCAATTGGGCCATATATGGCCCGCACGACAACAACAACATCCCAACCGGAAGTGTAGGTCCCGTGGGCTTGGGAATCGGCTTGAGCCGTTGGCTATCGATGTGCAAATTAAATGTTGCTCTGAATGAGCTCGAGAACTGCATTAACCTGTCAATAGTTAATCAAACACAAGGATTCGTGCTTTGTCCCATTATCACGTGACCTTGCTTCGAAGATCTTCAAACGGGTCAATTGGAAGAAGTAATGTGAAAATGAACGCACATGCTCCGTCTATGTTTGTGCTGGCATCGATCGATGTTTGAAGGAACAGGTGCTCGCAGCTTCATGCTATTTTTAACGATCAATCGGTTTCAAGATTTCCGAACCAAGGTCACGTGATATCGGCAGAAATCCTCGTGGAAGAGAGAAAAAACACAAATTCGTTTTTCCGTCTGATTACTGGCTGGTAATGCGATTGTCGAGCGTGATTAAAAACAGCAGTCCCTGCTCCGATAGCCAATTGTTACACGTCTATTCCCCAGCTCACATGATCTACAATTCTTAGATCTTAGGACAGAGGCTCCGACCACACACTACTTCTATTGCATTAGAATTGTCGATGCATGCGAGTAATTTGCAGTATGATTTATTTTCGCTCCAACATTTCGATTAACCGTCCTTCTTTTTATCCGCGCTACCCGTGCCAACTATTACCACGGATTACCTCGAGTTGACTGCACCACCATGTTTGCGCCATTAATTACACCTCATTGTTTTCAATCAAACTCAATAATTTTTCATTCTAAGACGATGATTCATCCTCCGACGGTTTGGCAGATGACAAGACAGGTTTTTGTCTTTTCACCGTCATTAAAACACAAATAGTTTTAACTCTCGACTAAACACTACTCTTTATGGTCTCGGAGTTGCATAAATCACAATTGCCTTCAAGGACCATAATTTAAAAGTTCATAACTCTTGCATTGCTGTCAATAACACGTCCGGTTATTACGCCTTATATGGACTAGCTATCTTTTTAATAAGACAGCAAGGAATGTGTTTAGGAATATTTCCTTAGTTATAAGCCTAGATGTTAAAGGACTTGGTGGACTATTCACGATCTCTCTAATTTGAAATATGTAATATAAGTGTTGTTCAGATGCTTGTAATGTTTTTTACCTGGAATTTTTTTGAAGATCATCTTTTAATGGAGGAGTCGTTTCACGATACATCAGGTATGATATTTATTTGTTTGCAAGTACTACCTGAATATATGTTTTATGATTAACTAATTCGAATACAGTATTTATATTGATATGTAACGTATTATAATTATTAGTTAATTGAAAAACTGACTGTTTAATGGTAAACTTTTTATGGGATCAGTCACGTAAAAACGAGAAGAAACGCGATTCTTAGATGACTGTCTGCTGAGTTGAACCTAACATTCATCATCTGATTGGTCCATGGGACGGGAGAAGACACCCATCCATTGATTCATCATCTGATAGAAGTAGACTCGAGATTTCACCACTTTGGTTGGCTATAGAAATACGCATCTACCCTATGTTATATTGCCATACTTTGGAGAATTATTTCGCTCCTTCCGATAACAATCTATTATATAGCATAATCAAATAGATAGTTTAAGGCAATTATACGCAACAGAAAAATTATAAAATCTTAACAGTACATTTTGGTTGCACATTTTCAAAACACTTTGTCACCGCATGCTGTTTGGGATATCCGGAACCAGATCATAGACATGAAATATATGTAAGTAAACTCAACATTGCTATTGAAAGGAACTTCAAAAAGTGTGATCAACTTGTCGACCAGCAGACACCTGATTCTTCCGTGGGCCGATTTGGTATAGTGTCGCCTCGTTGGGCAATATAACATAGGTAGGTGAGTATTTCTATAGGCCACCCAAAGTGGTGATATCGCGAATCTACTTCTATCAGATGATGAATCAATGGATGGGTGTCTCCTCCCGTCTCGTGGACCAATCGGATGATGAATGTTAGGTTCAACCCAATAGACAGTCACGTTTCTTCGAGTTTTTATCACATGACCCTGACCCTATAAAAAGGTTACCATTACTCTACTTTTATGCTTCCTGTATAATACTGGAAGGCTTTCTTCCACCCAGTAGTTCACTGGGTTCAAATCCCTGTTTGTAAGCTCATTCATTTTGGTGTTTTATTAAACCTTCTTCTTTGTTTTTGTTAAGCCTATTTGTTTCCGATATGCTTATCAGAAATTCTTTTAACTCCTTTTAACCACTCACTTATGAAAATTTGTTTGTTCACACTTTTTACCATTCCAATTTCATTGTCATAGGTCTTGCATTTGCCCATCACTTTTCCGGACACGATTGTCTGTCTGCTTGTGCTCTTGGGAACTTATTTTGAACTCCTAATAGTATCAATTGCTGTAATTCCTATAAGTTATCTCATTTTCTTCTTTTTATTATAGCGCTTATAACGACACTTTCTTTAATCGCTTTAAGATTTTTTTCGTTTTATTAATTATGATGCGGAGATAAGCAGTTAACAGTTATGTACTCTTTTATCGATGTACTTTAAGTATTAGATCCTTGAGGTTATTTCCACTTAAAAGGAAAGGAAGTAAACTTTGGGTCACCGGATCGAAATTTATTTTGTAAGTGTAAGCTAGTATAATACCCAGAAAAACCTGGTCTGTGCAAAATACATAGCAATGCTGCCTATGCACGTCAGTGGTTGCGTCTGCCATTGCAATCATAAAGATACAGATATATGTGGACAGAAGCTAATTCGATTGGTCCTTTTCTCATAATAGAAAAATAAGCAAATAATTTATTGGCTTAAAAGATTACAAAACTGGTTGAAATTCATGTGCAAAGAAGACTGCAGATTGTAAAGAGGAATTAAGCGTGCAAACCCCTCATAGGGTTAATACATTTCCCGATGGTATCCAACGAATAAGGTAGGTAGGTAGCTAATTAACGTTGCACGGGTGCAACACGACGGGATTTGGCAAAGGTACAGGATCAATCACGAAGGGAAAGATCGAAGGACAACGCCTCGTCATTTTCAACCGCGGTCAGATGACGAGGTCAACACCTGAGCTGGTACCCCACTCTCCAAAGCCCCCACACCAGGACAACGTGAGGACGTTTTCGGCACGACGGATTTAACATATACCAGCCCAAAACACACGACGGTATTTGACTGGACCAACAAAGAATGACCAATTCTGATACAGAAACCCACTCTACAATGCCAATTGCAGGAGCACATTATTTACGTTTAACCTGTTCCCTAATTGAATGAATAGACTCATTCCAAACAACGTGACGCAAATGCCAGCTCACCGGGTTACGGACTATACCAGTATGGACAAAGGTGAAGGATAAAGCGACACGTCTAAAGATACGGAAGCATAAAACTTCTTCTTAGGTCGCCTACACAGAATTACTGCCGTTTTCGTATAAGAATTATTTCCTTAGAATATAATCCTTTGGAAAGATTTTAACTGTCCTTTCTTCATACTAGAATCTTTTGGAAATACTATATTCGTCATTTGCTTAGAATAGAAACCGTTGGACAATTCTATTCGCCAGTTTCTAAGAATAACTTTTGGAAATAATCGATTCGTCCTTTATTTAGAACTAGCCACTGCGTGGCTAGCCCGACGTTGCCCGGGCCAGCTTTATGTTGGATTGAACACCACGGGCAACGCCGTGATTTAAGGTATTAATCTGATGTAAAATGTTTAGCAGATTTCAATTCCGTTGAAGATATATTCAATTAAAAAATTATTTATTTAAAGAAAATCATATTTTTAGGTATCATTCTGAATTGAAATTTTCCGCCAAATTGAAATTTTACTCTATTTTTAACGGTTTTGGAGATACTAAAAAGAATTGACTTCAGTTAAAAGATTTATTGTCTGGCTGAAAATTTATTCGTCCGCGCAAAATCAAAGCGGAAATGAAAAAAAAAAAAAAAAACTTCTCCGCGTACTGCGGATGAAAAAAAACTTGGCATGATTCCAAACCCTGATTGCAAGGTCACACGGGTGGAAAAAGTTCTCCGCGTTTGAAAAAGCGATGGAGAATAAAACTATTAAATTCAGTAAAAAATCTTCTAGATTGAATTTTAAAATTCGCCGCGACCCAAAAATTGAAAATAATTCGGACTGCCTGTGTGCTAAATCTCATTGCTTGTAAGTGCCATAGAATCGTCAGGATTTTGCGGCCTCAAACAGACAAACAAACAAACACACAAACACTTCCTTTTCAATATTAAAAAACAGGCATCTTCAATCTCGAAGAACATCAAGAAGCAGTTAAGATTAACGCACGGCTCATTTAATTGCGCTCGGATGTTTGGTTCCATAAATTATAATATTAGAGATAGAAAGCTTTGGTAAGATTATATTCGTCATTTACTTAGAATAGAAACAGTTGGAAGGATTCAATTCGTAATTTGCATAGAATAGAAACTTCTTCTTTTATTAGTCAATAATTTTAAAACTTGTTAGAAGTCATGTGCATGGAAGACTGAAGTTCGGAATATGCGCGTAGACCCCCTCGAAGGGTTAATATACTTTCCGATGTCTTCCGACAAAGAACGATAAGTTCCGAGACAACGACGCCCATCGCAGGAACTCATTACTTACATTTAACTTGTTCCTTAATTGAACGAATGGACTCATACCAAACAAAATGACTCAAATACTGACTCGCTGTGTGGGTTACGGACTATTCCACTATGGAGACAGGTGAAGGATAATGCGACACGTCTGAAGATACGGACGCATAAAACTTCTTCTCAGGTCGCCTGCGCAGAATTGCTGCCGTTTTCTTATAAGAAATGATGGTCATCTAATAAAACGGTCGTTCTGGCGGACAAATGACTCAATGAAGAAGAAGAGCGTAGACGTTTTTCGGGATTTATGGAACCAAACATCCGAGCGCAATTAAATGAGCCGTGCGTTAATCTTAACTGCTTCTTGATGTTCTTCGAGATTGAAGATGCCTGTTTTTTAATCCCTGGCTGACGCTATTTAATGTTTCGCTTTCGGCACCCCCGTTTCTGCATGGATGTGAAACCGGAAACGATTTATTGACTGCTTCCTCGGGAGAATGATTTCTTCGGAAGTCTGAATTGGGTTCAGGACGAGTTTTGGTTATGAATCTTAAAAGGGACTCGATTTTAGATTAGGGAACTGAATATTTATTCGTGAACTACTTATGTATCGCTGAATTTGAAAATAAAAAGACATTTTAACTCATTTTTGATTTCTATTTAATATTTACTCTGTTAAAGATGATGCGTCTTTAGAATACGTTGTTTCCAGAATTTCGTGACGAACTGTATTTTTATACACATTCTCTTTTAATTTCTAATTAATATTTACTCCGATTATCGGAAATTAAGCGTTTCTTGAATATGTTGTCCACAGAATTTACTCATGAACTGCACATGAGGTCAACTTAAATTGATCCTACAAGTTCACACTAGAAAATAGATAATTGCGGTACAAAAGTATAGTTCTTGAAGCACTAGAAAATTTTCTCATAATAAATGAATGCTGAATAGTATTTTGTATACGTTGTAGTATTATGTATAATTTGAAACTGCGAAATTATTTATTATCTATAAATATAAAAAAAGGATGTGTGTATATTCTTTATACACTACGGAAAACATTGGCTATTTCTTTCCTGTCTTCAGACCCATCTGTAGCCATGAATATTTGCACACAGGTAATCCTAAAAGTGCCTCTCGAAGCCCCAATATTAAAATCTAAAGTTTGTTTTTCTGCAATAAATGGACATGTGTAAGGAAACACGTTCTACAGGGTTTGTGTATGACTCGACACAGGGAACTATCTCGGTCATATTTTATCTGTCGCGATAGGAAACACCGTTCTACAGGGTTTTTGTGTTTAAGTTAGCACAGGGAAATGTCGCGGTCATATTTGTAACCAGAGCAAAGCCGAGTTATTCAGCTAGTTTAAAATAAAATTCTTTGTTCTTTTTATTTTATTAGCTACTTGAGAAATAGCTATTGTTTTCATCGGGGATAGGTTTAAATCAGCCGTCCATCTATAACAAACTGTACTTTCCAGATAAATAATTTGTAGTAATAAGTTGATCTCAGTCCTGGTGACTAGATACGGCCATCCAAGTATTTTCATCTGGACCGCAGTCCAGATGAAACCTTCCTGACCGGTTTACCCGGCCTGCTGATCTGTTACGGTCTTTCAAATATTTTTATTCGGCCCGCAGGCCCGATACTGATATAAGATATTCCCAGATAATAATCATTCATAAAAAAGAAACTTAAAACTAGCAAATCGGAGCCTAGTTTTGTTTTACAGATAGCTAGGTTAAATTTGAGCAACCAGACATATATTTTAGTACTGAACATAATATCAAAATTCCTATAACCATTAAGATGTAATTGGAGTTTACATCTCCTAAAGGAGAAAGGGGTCGTTTAATTTTGATTTCATATCAAAATTAACGAAAAAAACCAAAATGAAGGAAAACAAACATCACCAAGGCGCACACATTTCTCAATATTTCCAATTTGCCTTTTATTTCAGTCTATCAGCTCGTTCAGAACCGGTGGACTGGGCCGGTTGTTCGCTATTTCTATTCGTGATTATATAAAAGACAGAGCCCAGTTTTCTTAACAGTTCCTATTGTTTCACGTACATGCTTTTGAATGAAAGCATCTTTGTTTATGACACATTCTGTTTTTTAACCCTCCTGGTGGATGTTTCGACTAGGCATCTCGTCATTAGCAAAAACCATTAGCAGATCGCGATAGACGGAATATCTTGCCATTTGAAGCAAACTGACCATCGATATTTTAACGAAATTAGCTTTGCCCACAGTTTCATGTTAGTTGAGGCTATATCAGAGCAAGAGTAGTCTAACACACAAAATACCGAAAATTTTATTATTACCTTTTACTTTTTTTAAAGTGCACCGTTTCAAGTCAAAAATTACAAAATAACAAATGATTGACCCTTAATAAATAACTAAATTCATAATCAAAAATCGTACTGTAGATAAATATAAAAATACATAAAAAATGAATGGTATCAAGAATCCTCGCGTTTTTCTCCTTTGAGTTTGCTGGTGGATTTGGCCACATTTGCTCTGATAGTAGGGTTTCAAGGATATGCATATCAGGAAAGAGAACATTTGGCAAAATTATTTAAAAAAAAAGAGGACACGAAAAACAAGCATTATTAATGTATAATGGTTAGATATTTAATAAAAAGAATAATCTTTGACGAATCTTGAATAGTATATTAACCGAAAGAAAATATGCTAATTAACAAACGCCTTAAAATACACGGATGAGACTCTATACCTCCTATACAATTATATATCCAAATGAACCCCCTGTTGAGAATTTCGATTAATAAATGAACTGCGACCAATACATATTATTTTAACTTTTAACTTCAATAAGGAAAATGATAATTCAACAATGGACAAAACTAATTGAAAAAAATACTGACAAACAACACAAGTAAATAATACACCAACACATCATTTTAATTCACAGAATTTTGTGCAGAAATCATAGTTAAGTTATCGACTTCTATTTAATGCAAAAAAAAAAAAAAAAAGGAGGCTAGGTTAGCAACACGATTTCCTTCCAAACTAAAAAAGGCTGCGAATCGTCTGTCTTGCTACTCCTTCTGATATAATAAGAACAATATTTCTTATTCTTATTATTCTAACACGAATCTAAATTATCATTGGTTATCAGTTATCTATTTGATTTCATAATTAGACGTTGTAACATGGAGCTCAATATACACTATAAGTTGAACTTTCTATTATAGATGCGTTTTAATAATACGTACAATTTTCGTACAATGTACTAGATCTAGTACGTATTTGAATAGCTGTGGTTTGCATAACGATATGGTTGGCTGTGTGAGTACCGTAAAGTTTGCACGTAATGTTTGAAATATGAAAAATATTTTTAACCCAATCCGTAATTATGAACACAGAGAACAAAAAGTGAACAACCGAAAAAAAGAGGACAAAAAAAAATCTGACTTAAAAAACAGAGTGATAAAAAGATCCGAGCGGAAAAAGAGGACACGTTCTCTTTAAAAGAGATGTTCTGGCAAGCATATCTGATAGTCTCATTTCTTCCAGTTGCTTGGTTTGAAGATCTATCACGTGGTTGTGGCTAAAAGCATGAATCCTAAATTATTGATTGGTTAAAGCGATTATCTCCACTGTGATCCAAAACACTAGTCTGCGATTCGACTGCCGATCGGATAAGTCGATTCGTATGTCGGCTTATCCGATCGGCAGTCGAATCGCAGACTAGTGTTTGTGACCTTTTGACTTACCCTTCAGACGTGATGACCCACGTGATTTACCCTTCAGAGATCTTGCGAAAGCGACCACCATGATCAGTTTACTTGAATAGAAAGTCGATGACCTGATCTTGAACTAGTCTGCACAAAACATCGCCAATATCTTGGTGACGAGATGTCTTGTAGGAATCAAAATTGGTCACATTTTGTTGGACGAGATGTCTGGTCGTTATCAAAACTGGTCACATCTTGTCTCGTCGTTATCAAAATTGGTCACATCTTGTTGGACGAGATATCTTGTCGGAATCAAAATTGGTCACATCTTGTTGGACGAGATATCTCGTCGTTAACAAAATTGATCACATCTTGTTGGACGAGATACCTCGTCGTTATCAAAATTGGTCACATATTGTTGGACGAGATGCCTCGTCGACATCAAAATTGGCCACATCTTGTTGGACGAGATATCTCGTCGGAATCAAAATTGGTCACATCTTGTTGGACAAGATATCTCGTCGTTATAAAAATTGGCCACATTTTTTGGATGAGATCTTGTCGTTATCAAAATTGGTCACATCTTGTTGGACGAGATATCTCGTCGGAATCAAAATTGGTCACATCTTGTTGGACGAAATATCTCGTCGGAATCAAAATTGGTCACATTTTGTTGGACGAGATGTCTTGTGGTTATCAAAATTGGTCACATCTTGTTGGACGAGATATCTCGTCGGAATCAAAATTGGTCACATTTTGTTAGACGAAATATCTCGTCGGAATGAAAATTGGTCACATTTTGTTGGACGAGATGTCTCGTGGTTATCAAAATTGGTCAAATCTTATTCTACGAGACATCTCGTCGTTATCAAAATTGGTCACATTTTTTTGTACGAGTTATCTCGTTGTTATCAAAATTGGTCACATCTTGTTGAACAATATATCTCGTCGTTATCAAAATTGGTCACATTTTTTGGACGAGTTATCTCGTTGTTATCAAAATTGGTCACATCTTGTTGGACGAGATATCTCGTCGGAATCAAAATTGGTCACATCTTGTTGGACGAGATACATCATTGGAACCTCTTGGAAATGTTAATAAAACATATCAATTTTATTAGACTGTTGGATACCATACTTAACAGCACTACAAGTATTTTGAAACTCATTTCCTTCGAACTGGAAGCTATTGTTTTTCAAATAACCTTACAAGTTCCCTTTTTCTTTCTTTCTATGTTGCCATTAATCTAGTTACCATAGTATAAAACAATTATCATTTTAGAAATCTTTAACTTTCCGGTCTTTTACGAAAGGAGCTGCACTCATTTTTCCTTCAAATCTTCAAATGACGTTCTAATGGTGTCGTATTTTTAAAAGCCATTTTTGTTTTACTGTTTGTATCCAATGTAAGACAGTTTCCTTTTTGTCCGGAAAAGCATAGAGTAGGAAGATGAGTTGAGATGGGTGAGTATCCATCTCTGCGGCACCAAGGCAGAGTCTGGCACAGTGCCACCATCGAGTCCACCCTGCTCTTTAGTTCCGCATTATCTTTCGAATTTCATGACTATACTATTCTGAAGTTCAAATGACGGATTGGCTCTGAAGGAGTTTGAGCAGATAGGATGTAGACACATTGTATAGCATGGTCCCCATGCACATGCATTTCAAGGCAGTTTTCTCCTGTCCATTATTTTTCGGATCTGAAGCGAAATGCGAGTTCTCTTTTGATAAAACTTAGTTCTTGTGATAGCGAATTAAGAGTGTAACACCACGTCCGACAAGACCTTTAATAGCTCTAAAGAGGCATCGCAACAGTCAAGCATACCAAACGATGCGAACAGTGTAAAGACTCAGAGGCAACTGTGATGTGCACTGCATATCATAAAAATGATTGTATCAGATAAATTAATTGATAAGAATACGTATACAGGAAACAGTAACGCAAGAAAGAGTAATATTAAACACCATTGATAACGACTCATTAATGTAAACACTCGAGGGAAATATACAACTACTTATGAAAAGGCAAAATGCACCTTATGTTCATGAAAGAGTTCGAATAAATGGGATCTCTCTAGGATTGCCTGAAGATGAATTAGTATTAGTGTATAAGTGTTAGGTATCTAATAATAAGGATTATCTTTGACGAGTCTTGGTATATTAACCCCTATAACGAAAAGAATATCTTCTGAACATATTACGTATTTTGAAAAGAATTAGTAAATGCGAGAACGAATTTATAAAAATGAAAACGCTGACCACTTATTTAAGTCTTTCTTCAAAACGTTACAAAAAAAAAGAACAGAAAAAAATATTTTACTTTTTATATTTGTTTGTGCGCAGCAATCATAGTTGAGTTTATCGACTTCGATTTAATGCTAACAAAAAAGATGGCTAGGTTAGAAACGCGATTTCCTTCCAAACTAAAAAAGGCTGCGAATCGATCATATATTTCTTATTCTTATTTTTCGAACACGAATCTAAATTATTATTGGTTATTAGTTATCTATTTGATCTCCTAATGAGACGTTTTAACATGGAGCTCAATATACATTAGACGTTGAACTTTCTATTATACATTGATGCGTTTTAATAATACGTACAATTTTCGTACAATGTACTAGATCTAGTACTTATTTGAATAGCTGTGGTTTACATAACGGTATAGTAGGCTGTGTGAGTACCGTAAAGTTTGCACGTAATGTTTGAAACATGAAATATATTTTTAACGCAATCCGTAATTATGAACAAAGAGAACAAAAAGTGAACAACCGAAAAAAAGAGGACAAAAAATATCCGTCTTAAAAAAGAGAGTGGAAAAAAAAAAGATCCGAGCGGAAAAAGAAGACACGTTCTCTTTAAAAGAAATGTTCTAGCAATCTTTGATCTCTATCTAGACACATTCTAACATGTTACAATAAATGTACTCATGTACTTAAAAATAGCTTTCTCTTATTGATTACTCGTTTATATTCCTTCTTGGGTGTATTTCTCTCTCTACTGTGCACGTAAATCTTTTCTTGTGTGTGTATATCCATTTACTCGACATTTTTTGGCGGGGCTTAACCAAATATGTCTCTTGCGCCATCAACCAAAACCACTCAACCTATTGATTACTCAACGTTTCTCGTTGGTTACTTTTCGGATCTGTAAGGAAATGCGAGTTCTCCATTGATAAAACTTATGAAAAGGCAAAATGTGCCATCGCTTCTGAAAGAGTTTGAACAAATGTGACCTATGAATTAATTGCAAAAAATTACAATACATTGTAAAATATTACAATACATTGTAAAATATTACAATACATTGTAAAATATTACAATACATTGTAAAATATTACAATACATGAGTATATACACTTAAATTAGCTTAATTCTATGATGTACTTGGTTTCATTTTTCCCTAAGTGTATCTCTCTTCTATGGTAGGAAAATTTTCCTTGTGTGTATGCTCATTGATTTGACGTTGTTTGGTGCAACTTTGCCGAAACCCCAACTCTTGCGTCATAAAACCCAAGCTATTGATTGATTCAATAAATTCATTGTTAAATATGAGTATTGTCAAGACCCTTCACAAATGAAAAATAGGGGATTGTTTCTAAAGAAGTTCGAGTAGATGGGATGCAGTGCATAACATAGTTGCTGTTCACATCATGTACCTAAAAACATTTTCCTCTTGTCGATTACCTTTCGGAACTTTAAGGATTTGCCAGTGAGAACTTCATGATCATAACGTTTTGGGTAGATCCGATTTAAAGGCATAATGTATCATATTTGTTTTGAAAGAGTTATAATAAATGGAATCCAGAGTCGTTGTACCATATGTCCGGAAAGTATTCGTATGAAGTCCATATAAAGTTTTGTTAACCCTTCAAGTGGTTTCGACGAGATATATGGTCCATCAAAATCTGACCAAATTGGTTGAAGACGAGATTTTTCGTCATGAAGATATTTCCGGTTTTTTTGAGGATGACAAGATAAAGAACTGGTCAGGTTTCTTCTATTGACCAGATATCTCGTCCATCCAGATCTTGTGAGTTTTCTTCTAATGACGAACCAAGACAACAACAAGGAGGATTAGTACGACGAGAACGATTTACACAAAATCGCCACTGTAGGATTGAGCATACGAAAAGAAAGCATTCATCCTGTTTAATATACTCTGTAACAAAAAAAAATCGACGCACAGACACCTGGATACAGACACCTCTCGTATGTAGTTCTAAGCAGTTTTTTTCGATTGCTTATTTTACGGATCGGTGATAAAACAAGCGTTACAGCCCAGCATTGCCCTAGAGTTTTTACTGCATTAGAGATAAGACAAGTGTCTGTTTCCTCAGCTGTTTCGTTGGTCTTCGAAGAGCGTTTTGATCTTTGTCCGCTTCACGTTTTCGATTTTTCCCCAGTTGCTTCTCTAGTTAATGGATGGACGTCTTCTCCTTTTCCGTGGTTCAATAAATGGTGAATGTTCGATTCCACCCAGCAGACAAAAGTAGTCTAAGAGTTACGTCATTACTAGGTTTGGTCATATGATCTGTGCACATAAAATTTTACCATTGTTCACTCTACTTTATACACAGTCCAGTCACATTAATGTGACCATCTGTCAAAAGCCAGAATAACCACCTTTGGCAAAGCGGACCGCTGCGAGACGTGCAGAAAAAAATTCAATTAGGTTTCTGAAGGTGTTCACTGGGATGTTGAGCCATGCCGACTCCAGTGCCGTGGCCAGCTGCGCTAGATTACCTCCCTCCTCCAGCCTGGATTCTTCCGGCAATTGTTGCAGGGTGTTTGATTTCAGACGTTTCACGCCGACGTCCATCTGTCCGATGGAGCATGAAACGTGATTCATCGGAAAAAGCCACCTGTCGCCACTCTGTGAACGTCCAGTTGCGGTACTGACGTGCAAATTCCAGCCTTCGTCGCCGATGAACAGCAGTCAGCATAGGTGCATTAACCAGGCGTCTGCTGCGGAGGCCCATGCGCAGCAACGTTCGCTGAACCGTTGTTGCGGATACACTCTTGGTAGCCCCTTGGTTCATCTGGGCGGTCAGTTGCCCAACAGTTGCACGTCTATTCGCCCGAACGCATCTCCGTAGCCATCGTTCGCCTTTGTCATCTATAGCCCGTGGTGCACCACATGTGCCACGCCGCTGATTTTGGATAGTGCCATTTTGCCATTCACGGTATACTTTTACCACGGCGACACGCGAACAGTTCACAAAATTAGCCGTTTTCGAAATGCTTCCACCCTTGGCACGATAGCCAACAATCATGCCCTTTTGGACGTCGATAAATTGCTACGTTTCTGCATTACGCCAACGATTGAAATGCTTTACGATGCCCTAGGACATCCTTTATATACACTCCACTGCAATGTGCTGCCACCTGCCTTATGTGATTGGTTATTTCACGTTGACGTCGAAAGTAGGTGGTGGTCACATTAATGTGACTGGACTGTGTATTTCGTCAATGTTTGTAATGACGAACCTGTGGCGAATAGTCTGGTATTTTCTATCCATATTTCAATATTTCTTGAGCCTCTCTTAAACCAGGCATATTTCTTAATTTCTTGAAATTAGATTAAAACTGATTGTATCTTGGTGGATGAGATATTTCGTTAATGGAAAAAGAAACTGACTATAATTTGATTTCGTAATAAAACAAATCAACGCTATATTGATGGACGAGATATCCAGTCAAAACTACATGAAGGGTTAGTTTCTCTTAAAGCAAATGCACTTCTTGAATGACAAGCACCTCACACTTTCGTTGTAATTTCATAGATAAGTTATATAAGCTGCTTTTGTGTAAGATTTCAGCTTTCTACATACTATAGTTTCACTATTACGTGAATGACAAGCTTCACATACATACGTTTTACTTTCATAGATAAAGAAATACTTAAGCAAATCTGTCATCTCTCATCACTGTTGGCGAATTTTTTCGACAGTTTGATTTAAAACAGGCGAAGAGTGGTCCAATCTCCGAAATATATTCCTGAGTTGAACATCAAAGAAGTCTATTCATCAAAGAGATCTATTTTTACGTAGTGCCAAACTAGTGAATGACGCTATTGCCATACCTTTAATAACGATCTGGAAAAGTTTAGTTAGAAAAGTGACCTGTTGCAACACTATTCAACAACAGCATATTCATATTTGCGTGGAACTCTTATGACTTGCCTCTTACTAAGAACGGTGGATGTCTTTCTCCACAGAAACGGCCATTGACGAGATTTTCTAAGTTTTTAATCGGGGCTGCGGTAAGCCCGGTTGGACGTGTAGAGCGGCGGACTGGTAATTTAGAGAGTGGGGTGCAAGATCAGGCATTAACCTCGTCATCTGTAGCTGATTCAAAATTACGAGGCGCATTATCCCCGGATATTTCCATTTGAGATTGATCCGGAACCGTCACTAATAGACTATTGTGTTGCTCTAGTGCAACGTTAATCACTTATCTAAGCTTTCCATCTTTATAAATCACTAGTTGAACTACCCGGAATTGCTCGGTTTTAAATTATGACCGCGACTGCTAAAATATGACCACGAAATTTCCCTGTGTTAACTCAAATTCGCAAACCCTGTAGAACGTGTTTCCTTGTCCATGTCCATGTATTGCAGAAAAACAAACTTCAGATTTTAAAATTGGGGCTTCGAGGGGCATTTTTAAGACTACCTGTGTGCCAGTTTTCATGGTTACAGATTGATCAAGAAAGAAATAGCCTATGTTTTCCCGCAGTGTTCTAAAGTATAAGTGTACCAAATGGGGCGTGGATTGGTCAAACTGTGGGAACTTGTATAAAGAGTATACACACATACACCGCGCACATCCTTTTTATTTATATAAATTGTTTTTGAAGTTTTTAATTAACGTCAACGTTGCTCTGAAGCAACACAATGGGCTATTTGCGGTGTTGTGGGTTAAATTCCACTCAGTAAGATCCGAGAAGAACAACTCGTACTTTTGAACCCTAGTCAAATGATTAAGATAACACCCCACTCCATAGACGTGAGATGTAAGTACGATTGATCAAAGATATTGAGAGGAGCTTTAAAACGTGTGACTACCATGTCGACTAGTAGTCACGTGACTGCTCTGAAACGGAACAACTCTGTGAAAAATTATCTTGATTGTCCGATCTTATCTTCTGGTTCGGCGATGTAATGACAGGATAGGTATTTGAAAACGCATTTTTACAGAGTGGTGAGAAAAGTGGTCAAATCGCCAAAATCTATTGCTATGTCGCGCTGATCAATCAGATGATGAATCAATGGATGGGTGGCTTCTCTCTTCCCCTGGACCAATCAGATGATGAAAGTACGGTTCAACTAACAAAACTTGTGTCTGTCACGTTACTAATAGTTTTGGTCACATGATCATTAAACACATAAAAAAGTTACCATTTTTGACTACTTTTATACTATTTCTATGCCCTACTATCCACGTTTCGAGAACACGCCAAATTTAGGTTATGTTTTTCTTTGTTTCTCTCTCTAATATGTTTTTAATCTAATTTCCTCAAACTTTTGAATCTCCCTCTCTCCTTTTTTAAATGCTATTGCCTTTTTACACATGATATGATATTTTGCTATCAAAACTTTTAAATAGTTAACTCATGTTATTTTGCTATTTTACATCATATTTTCATTATTTTATTTTCAATACATTGTTGATCAACATATTTTAACTCTGCATTTCAATCTTATATTTTATAATATATTATTAATCTTTAAAAAGATATTTTGTCTTACTTACTTATACTTTTATATACTTACTTACTAATACTTTTATATACTTACTTATTAATAATTTTATATACTTAAAAAATACTTTTCCCATCGACTTTTAATGTTTTTTTTACATCTACAATGATTTTACTATCTTATCCGGCGTTTGGCGTCTTATTTGTACTACAATGTTTTTTACATTTACATAAATTTTATTTGCAAGGGGACCCCGCACCCTGCTCGCCAACCCCCGGTGATTGCCACGCAATCCCATTTGGTTTGTTTCGCAAACCAACACTCATTTCGCAAGCGTCTTTCCGGGCCATGTCGTCACAGCTAGAACGATATGACGTTTCATCTCCGCAATGAATAATTTGTACACTGTCACAAAATTATACTTTTCATCGTATTCAATTAATAAAAAAAATTAACAAATAATTGTACCATAAGAAAGAGTGCATTCTAAGCTTTCACGTGATGTTTTCGAATTTAAAACTGATAGAAATAATCTATAGAATGACAGTTTTAACAAAAATATAACGAACATGTCCCGATTTTTCCGAATTTCAAAACATTATTACATCGAACCAAATTGAAATTTCTAAAATAAACTCGGCGAGGTACAAAAATTCACGTTTAGAGGTACTCTAAGAAGACTGAAAATTTGTACGCGTTTTGCTCACTCGCGTTGGAAATTTCGCGTTTTTCGATTTTGACACTTAATGCCCCCTAAACTAATTGCCGCATCAAAAAAAATCTTATCCATCTTGTTCCCTGTACAATTTTGAACAAACCATGTTCATTTCGTAATTTTCTGATCCGCACTTTCTCGGGAAACCGTCAAAGAATCAAGCGAAAAAAGCGAGTTTTCAATCCTGCGGCGGTGGTAACTTCTTTGTAATATAGAGATATTTTTATCTTGCGTTTGGCAAGGTGTCCACTTTTAGATCTTGCTCCACAAAATCCCAAAGTCCAATCCAATCCAAACCGTCGTTTTTTGTCCATTTTTGGACCTTGCGCCATAAAACCCAAATCAATCAACGAAGAAACTGTCGAACTCTCGACTTGCCCATTCACGAGTGAAGCGGCAAAACTACCAACGAGTCCCGTAACGGTTGGTTTCATTAGTTTATAAACGTTTGTTCTCCTGTTCTCCAACATGCAAATAATTCCGATATTTGTGTCTCGCGGGTGAAATATCTATATCCATATTTTCGGGTGTTGAATTCAAGCATTTTATTACTAAAGGCTCTCTTATCTTCGCCCGACAAGCGTGCCAACGCCAAAACACCCGCAACCACCCCCCTCGAGGCATTAATTCCCTCCAAACAACGACTCCTCCAAATCGCCCGAAAAGAAACCCGGAGATTCCAACATCGCAAATAATTAGCAGTAACGTACGCGGAACTAACACTAATTAATCGGTCGAAGTCTCGTGGGGATGTTTCTACCCCCTTCACCGCGTATCGCCCTTTTGCACACACCCGATGTATCCCTAAAAAACAGGACCTACAATTAGAAGAGTAATCTCACACAATGGGTACCGCGATAAAGTGAAGCGGAGGGAATGGAACCGAAGATACGGGGCACTCGGGAATGAGAAAAGGGGAGCGTCGCCAAAAACAACTAGCGTTAATTGGGAGAAATGTAATTATGCGAGGAAAGCGAGGGGGCTTGTAAATCCGACCACCTCGGTTCGAGTCGAACACGCGAATTCTAAATTTCCTCGCTCGTAACGTGCGGAGTCACAAGGTTCGTGCAAATTGCGTTTCTCGTCCGGGCTGTCAGGAAATTGCGGTTTCTGAAAATCAATCGTTTAGAGGCTGGGTATCTTAGAAATGAGTTTTTCAAAACACAAGACGAAACAGTTAAAATTTTGCAGGCGCGATGTTGGTGTTCGAGGGGTGTGTGTGTGTGTGTTTACCTAGTTCTCTGTCACCATGTATTTAAAATTTCGTGTCTGGTTAAAACCTCCTGGTTGTTGTCTCGACAAGGTATCTCGTCATTAGCAAAACTGACCAGATCTTGATCTCGTCATTAGCAAAATTGGTCAGATCTTGATCTCGTCATTAGCAAAATTGGTCAGATCTTGATCTCGTCATTAGCAAAATTGATCAGATCTTGATCTCGTCATTAGCAAAACTGACCAGATCTTGATCTCGTCACTAGCACAACTGACCATATCTTGATCTCGTCACTAGCAAAACTGACCAGATCTTGATCTCGTCACTAGCAAAACTGACCAGATCTTGATCTCGTCATTAGCAAAATTGGTCAGATCTCGATGGACGATATACGTACCTCGTCGCAACTACTTCGAGAATTAATCGCGCTTTACACATACATGGATTTACTGGTGTCGAATCTTTCTACTCAAAAAAATTTGAATCATTTTCCCAATCTTCTATTAGCCCAAAGCTGTAGGAATCCCTCGGTTTCGACTTTTTACAGAACATGACTACTGTCAGGTCTCGAAATAATCCGATTTCAACACCCGGATCATTTTGGGCCTTCCAAGAGAGGGGAGCAGACGGCCACCCAAAAAGAACATGTGTGTTACAGTTCGGTGATAACTCAGGCCAGAGAGGCATTAAATCTTTCGTAGAGTCGGCATGTTAATCTGACTTCTTGCACCTGCCTGTCACACACGTCATTTTCTAACGATTTCGAGCACAGCTGTGGAGTCTTGACCCCCCTTAACGTTGCAGGTGTCATTGGAAAATGCCAGAATCATTACCAAGAGAGAGGAGGAGTTCCCCGGAGAAAACAAAAACGAGGAGACGAGAGAAAGGGACCAGTGGGGGAAGTGTTATAAGGAAGATCTCTCGTTTGGATAGCTATACGGTGAAGTTAGACATCGGGGAACGAAAACAAACTGTGAATATAAACGTATTGCTTCTTCATGAATATTCGTTCATTGTAAAGTAGCTAGTCTTCCAATTGTCAATTGAAACCTTTTAAGTGTAATAAATTACTTGTAAAGGTAACCAGCTGAGTTCGACTCCATTGTATTATTTTTGTGGTCCCCAAAACGTGACTCTACCGACAAAGATTCTTACATCGTATTGGAGTAACGGAATCAGCTATCTATACCATTTGCAAACTGGATCAAATATTTGGAGATCACCCCAAGGAATGCCCTGAAATTCCTGACACTAGAATTGCAAATATTGTACATAGTGCTTTTAAGCCGTAATTTCCCACCAGATATCTATTAGCTGCTCGTAGATAGATCCCCGATAGAGAGACAGAGGATAAAGTCTTGTATTTCAAGTGGAGAAAGGAAGTGTGAACTCTAATGCGGTTTAGTCGAGAAGGAGGCATGGGGAAGTCGAGTCGTTCGAAGGTAGTGAAATTATCAAAGGATGGGGATGCCACAAGGAAAATTATTAATGATGTCACCTTAGTCAATTATTTGTTTTCCCAATCATTTTTATCGTGTCTGACACGAAACGATAAACTCTGAACCATAGATTACGTTAAAGACACATATTGTGATAATGTTTATGTTAAAACCTGTTCTCCAGTTTAACCAGTATGCTCGGTCAAAACTACGTGACTCAACTACCAACTCGGCAGAGCAAATATATATTTTATTAGTGAAAGTAGACAGCAAACACACTGAGCAAAGATTTACCCTCCTAGCGTCACAAGTTTGTTTGAAAAGAATCATAGATTTTTCAACTTTTTGGAAACATTGGTCATTTTTTTTAAAGATAAGATTCTTCGGACCTATTCTGTTTGCCATTTAATTAGAAAAGAATGGAAGAATGGATGGGAGCAGCAAGTTACCTATTCAAACAAAACTATTCCCAAATTTAACTGACTAACTTTTTTAATGGTTCCTTTTTAACTGTCTCCAATGTCTCTCTCATCCCAATAGCTTGCCGATTCTTCCTTAAACCTTCCTATTCAGATCCGGGACGTGGTACCCCAATTGGAAGAAAACGGACTAGCTACAGGAAGGCTGTGAGTTCGAAACTAGGTTTAGGTCAAGGCCGTCATGTACACGAGGGCTGATGCATATTAAAGCTGTCGTGTCTTCAAATAGTCTCATGTTGTAGTGGTATGGATGTTTGGAGAATGGGCTGCAAGCTCTGGTGTTGAACTCAGCATCTGACCGTGGTTCAAAATCACGAGACGCTGTTCTTGGATTTTTCCAGCTTAGGTGTTGACCTCGGATTCTGACCATGGTTCACAATCACGAGGTGCTGTTCTTGGATCGTTCCAGCTCAGGCATGACGCTATCATTCGGAAGACCTGAGAACTTGCGAGGAACCTATGTCATATGTGTGGAATAGAGCACAAGAGAATACGGGATCAACAAGATTTAACAATCAGGTAAAAAACCTCCTACCTCCAATCTGTTCAATGCATCAGGGAGGTTTTGTCAGTCATCTTTTGATACACTATGACTAATTACAACCAGGCGTCCAGCTTAAAGTCGCTCAACGGAGGCAAGACATGCAATCTGAAATTGAACCTATCCCCACGGATTGTTATCATCAGGATCACTCATTTTAAGCTATCCACTTCCCAGTTAACAAACGAAGTTGATTAGCAGTTGAATACGGTAATGGAATAATATGTTACCCCAGGTTTGTTGGCTTTAGCTTATACTTTAAGAACATAATTACTACGGTATATGAGGATTGGACCAGAACGTATATCCATAACGCAAAATGTATTGACCAAAGTAATTAACAGATTGTTGCTCAATGCACATCCCGCTGTGTAATACAATTTCAAATTAACCCACCAAACGTCGTATTGATATCCCACCACGACAGACACACCATATAGTGACTGAATAGCTACACCTATTGGTTCGAGGAATCCTAGGAGAGGTTTTATTGATCACGAAGGTGAAAACTTCGGTTATTCAGAGAAAATAACAGGCAGTAGAACGGATATATCTACGTTTCAATCTCTCAAAAGATACTATTGATTTTACTCCACTACACAAAACGTCTAAATAGTCACATCTATTGATTAAAAGAATCTTAGATAGGTAGCTAATTAATGTAGCAGTGCAGAAGTACAATGATCTATCGGCGACGGTCCTGGAACAATCCCGATGGGAATGAACCAAATACAACACCTCGCCAATTTGAAGCACGGTCAGAAGACAAGTACAAAACCTGACCTGGTACTACGCACTTTTACACCACACCAACGCGAGGACATTTGAGACCACGACAGATTTAACGTTGTAACGTCATCTAACAATTAGACGTACAACTAATTAAAATTAAGTATTTATTTAAAGTAATTTGGGGAAATTAATTATTAAAAAAATGTTTAAAAAGTCGTGGGCACAGCCATTGACGTCGAACCGCCTATCGAGCCAGAAGCTTGGCTCCAAAATTAAGAGTCTAGAGCAGAGGTTCCCAAAGTGTGTGCCGCGGTACCCTGGGGTGCCGCAAAGCGCCCATGAAGCAGTTGCTATTATAAGCAGCAAATTTCGTTCGAAAATTAATGTCGTAAAAGAAATGCAAGTAGCTGTATCAATAGCATATCGCGAGTGTGCAAGAGCATGTTGAAGGTAATTTTATTTGTTTTATTTAAATTTTCACCAACACTTCCTATTAAGTACAGTTTAAAGTATTGGTGTGAATTTTAAATACGAGTTGTATTGATTATGTTTGCTTTTACCACTTCTCTTAATTTTTCTTCACAATCGTACAAATGTAAAAAAAATATGTTATGTATAATACATGTAACATTAAAAAATGATTCGTAAGAAAATTGCTTCGAGGTTGGCCTGCGCCTCCGAGAATTTTTTTCACTTACCTTTTATAGTTTCGCAGCCCATTGAATCAGAAATAATTAATTTTGCAAGCTAAGCTAAATTCATCTTCCCACGCCGCGATCCATCTATTCCCATCTATTTACTATAAGATGTCCCATCAAATGATATCATATAAGGCAAGGAAATCTGTCTGTGTATTGCTGATCAAAGAATAATTAATTTGTTGACACGCAGCTTGTAACTTGCTGCGCCATCTCTTGTAACACTCGAATCAGGACTGTGGTCTAATAAAGACGTCTTTTTCATTGCTCTCTGTCCTGCTCGTATTTTATGAGTAACTTTGCAGTGAGACTTGTTGAAAGTGGTCACATACATATATAATAATATACCACAGATAGATATTATATGACGAGGGTGCCATGAGAAAGTTCTAATTCTCTTAAGTGTGCCACGACTTGAATAAGTTCGTAAACCACTGGTCTAGAGGATACTCCGTCTGCTCCTCAAAAAATTTAAGTTTAATCGCTCGAGAAACTTCTCAGATCAACCACCCTCTCTGTAGATCCGCACGTGCGAACGTGGGGGGGATTTCCGAACCACCTGAACGGGGGGGGGGGAGGCTTTCAGTTGGAGACAGACGACACCCACACAGCTGCCAGAAAGTTCATCAAGTCAATCTTGGAGCGGCTCTTTCCATTTCTCAGGTGTTATTTACCCCGTCTGGCGTTGATCTGAATTCCAGACATGGGGTGGAAAATCGATCTGAAATACAGATCTGTTGATGGAATCGTCGACTGGTACAATGTGCACCAGTCCCCGTGAACGCGACGGTCTTTTTCTGTACCGAGTTTTGAACGCACAACCCTCCGGTTGCTAATCTGTCGCTCTTCCAATTGCGCTGTACCGTCATGTAAGAATTTGACGGACAGCTGGTTTAATATTAAACTATTTATTTACATAAATTAAATATTTACAAGAAAATTTAAAAAGATAATTAAGGGCACAGCCATCGACAACCGAATCCTGCCTGAAGCCAAAGTAACAAATGGCAAAACAGAGACGTCTGTCTCTCGTCGAATCTCGAGTCCGAATTTCCTAAAATCCATGTTCGCTTCGCTCCACAGAACCGCCACTGACAACGAGAGGGGGGTGAATTCCGAGCCCTCTAGAGATGTTTATGTCCTCTCCAGAACAGAAACAGCCCCACACAGATGCGAAAACCGTCTGTCATGCCGACTTGAGTCCCCCACAGCAAAACTTGATCCCAGATATGGGATTAGGGAACCGACGGAAACTCCAGCTGTGTCTATGGATCAAATGGAACGCCGGCCGCCGATGAGAAAATACTCTCTTTCGGTATTTTGTGAAAACCCGCACGTGCAAAGTCTGAAGTTGTTTTTGCATTTTGAAACATTCCAGCGTCCACGTGTTAGGGAAAAGGGTCGGCTAGTACCATATGGTACAGCGCTACCTTGGCCCATTTATTAGTGCAAGGAATCCTAGGAAATATTTTATGGGTCACGAGTATCAAAACTTAGGTGAAAAGTCATGCAGGAGGGACTACAGGTTGCAGGAAGGATATATGCGTTTCAATCTCTCAGAGGGTTAAGTACTATGGATTTTCCTCTACAATACACACAAAATGTGTAAACAGTCACATCTATTGAGTAAAAGAATCTTCGGAAAGATTCCAACGGTCAAGAAGGTAGAAAATGGGAAGAATGCAGATTGAGGACCGGATAAATTGTTTGTGTATCTCGATGGACGAGATATCTCGTCAAAACAACTTGGAGGGATAACTAACAAAATTAATATTGACTTATTGCTTATGGAAATCAATGAATTCGATCAACCAGAACACGCTGGCTTGTACCCAAGCAATCTACTTCAGGGAAATTAGAGTTTAAAAATAGGTATTACATTATCTTTATTTTACCGTTTATGAAGATAGGATAGAGTTGGCGTTAGAAACATAACTACCAGTTTTCTTAGCTGTGATATTTTATTAGTTTTATTTTAAAAAGCACACTTCGGGGATCAATTTATACGAAGGCAGTAGTTGTTGTAAATGCTGTAGCATATAAATAAGGGTGCAGTTTTAAATATCCAAAGGCTGCTCAATAAATTTAGAGACCTTGTTTAATTTATCTGTTTGGAATCTTCTGGAGAAAAAGAGCTGACTAATTCTCTATTTCAAGCGAATATTCGGAAGGAATAAAGTTTTGCAAATATTTACGTGCGAACGAAAAATCGTGACATTTCATTTTTACTTAGAGTTACTACTTATTCCAAGTAGGAACACTTGTGGAAATACGAACGTCTTGGTGAATTTGTAGGTAGCAGGAAGGTCTTGGAACTATGGCGAGAGTGTGGACGCAGTTCTTCGAAGGAGAAACATCTTCGTAAACTTGTAGGACGTAGGAAAAGTTTGGAACAATTTCAAGAGTGTACAACAGTGATTCTTAACCTTTTCAGAATCACGGAACGCCTAAAATTTTACAAGATTTTTGCGGTACACAGTCGTAAAATAAAACAGTATATAAATGTCATCTTTGTTGTCTCTTGTGAATATCATTATTGAAATTGCTTGCACTTTCACTAACACTATCAACGACAGAATCATATTTTCGATTTAGAAATTTGTCCATTTTGCCGTTTCAACTAGTTATTTTTAATTCTTTGGAGGGTAATTATAGCATTTTAATTTCTAGAAGACCAGTTTGTCGGAAATGAAATTCTTCCTACTTTGAAAATTTAATTCTTACTACTTCCTTAATTTAAAAAGTTGCAGGTGGTTGCATTTATTCAAAAAAATTGCATTTATGTTCCGATTATAACTCACAATACACTCCATGTAGGAGGAATTTTGGTTTTAGCACTTTACGTGCAGCGTAGAACGTGTGAAGAAAAGTTGCATTTGTTGCAAAAAGTTGCCTTACTAATGAGCTTGGTCAAGTTGAAACCCAGACCAAGTCCAAAAACTACCGTGTTTTTAAGGTCGTACAGCAAACAATTCAACTTCTGTTCATCCAACTGTCCCGGGCCGCTGTTACCAGGTTGCAATAGTAACGAATTAAAAACCGGAGGGTTGCGAGTTCAAATCCAACCACATACCATTGTGTACACGGGGGCTGGTTCACGTTAAATCTGTCGTGGCCTCAAATGTCGCAACGTTGGCGTCGTGTGAAAGTTTGGAGAGTGGTGTGCCAGTACAGATTTTGCCTTGTCATCTGGCCTTAGTTCAAAATCACGGGGTATTGTCTTCGGAATAGATCACGGATCACCACTCATATCACGTTGTGCCATTCCCAATGCTAATTAAAACACTTAACAGGAGATGTTCAACATAAACACCAATACAATCCAAAATATGGAAAGGAAATGTGCTAGTTTCGGATCGAAAGACCAATGGGAAAATTGTTAATGCCTCAAACAAGTCATATAACTCATGTGCCGGCTTTTATATCTTGCCAGAATAATTTGGTGCAATCTTGAAAAACCTAAACCTCAGATAGAAGTAATAGCGAATTTTGCGAACAGGATCCTCAACGTTTATACTGAGCACATTCCAGATATTATTGTCATCACTGTGAGCTTAAAGTGATAGTGTAGTGTTTTCTGAAGAGGACCAAAATGTCACCAAAAATTAAATGGAATCTGTACAATTTTATTTTTATACTAGGATAAAAGCCCCTCATACAAGGGGTACATAACAAAATTTATTTGTTTTAGTCAAACTTCATTTACATATTCTTTAAACCCTGACGGTGCTTGATCACTGGCAGTGATATCCAATTTGAATTTCGCTCGTAACATCACACAACCAAACAAAACAACTAGAAACTTCACCTACTCGTGACGTTACTCAATGTGGCACAACTTTAAAAGCAATCGAAACGCAGGTCTTACCATTTTATAATTTTTATATAAGACTAGGGGGCTCCGCCCCCTGCTCGCCTACGCTTGCTAACCGCTGGTGATTGCTACGCAATTTCATTTGATTTGCTTCGCAAACCAACACATCTTTCGAGAGTTTTAATTTTCTGCGACGGCGAAACTGTCTTAATAATTCGTAAATTCCTCATTTGACTTTCCGGGTCATGACGTCACAGCGAGTTTCACAAAGGCCGTTCCACGTTCCATCTCCGCGATGAGCAATTTATAAACTATCGCGAGATTATACTTTTCATCGTATCGAATTTATTTATAAATCAATTTATTAATAATTATACCATAAGAAAGAGATTCATTCTAAGCTTTAACGTGGTACAATTCTTCAAATTGTTCTACATACTACAATTTCAAATTTTGAAACCAATAATATTAAGCTATAGATATGACAGTTTTAGTTTGTATCGGAAATAACGATTTAAAAAATACGAAATTTATCTGACCAACTTTTAGTTGCATCAAGTTTATTAATTAAACAATTTCGAAAACAATTCCACCATAGAAAAGAGTACATTCTAAAGTTTCCAGTGATTTTTTCAAATTTAAAAACAAATAATAATAAGCTATATATATGACAATTTTAACAAAAACATAAAAAAAAATTTCCCGATTTTCCCCAAATTTCAAAAATATATATTACCAGGAACAAAATTGAAATTTCTAAAAGAACTCGGGTAGGTGCAAAATTTCACGTTTAGAGGTACTCTAAAAAAACACGGCGGAAGACTGAAAATTTGTACGCGGTTTGCTCACTCGTGGTAGAAATTTCGCTTTTTTTGACTCTGACACTTAATGCACCCTAAACTAATAGCCGCATCGGAAAAAAAATCTTCTCCATCTTGTTTCCTGTACGATTTTGTATCAAAACCATGCTAATTTCGTAATTTTATGATACTTCATATTTTTCTCGGGAAACCGTCTAAGAATCGAGCGAAAAAAAATCGAGTATTTAACCCTTCTTGTGGTTTATCTACGTCAAAACGGCCTCGCAGTTGCCAGCGCCTGATGGAAAACCTTCTTCTAAACTGTCAATAATTCTGGCAAGGGACAATAGTTTTTTCCACTTGGAGTAATAGAGAATTTTTCTCTCGACTACGTATATCGTCAGTATCAAAACGGATAAGATTTTGATGGACAAGATAGTTCGTTAGTATCAAAATATGTTGGATCTGGAAGGACGAGGTATCTTGTCGAAGCCACTTTGAGCGTTAATGTAAAAATACAGTACTTCAGCTCACAATAATTCTACGAATTCATAAAACTTTATTTGCTTAATAGTCGAGGGCTAAATAGTCTGCTATGGAAATAACATTTCACTAGTTTCCCATAAATATTTATTCGTGTTTATAGTAAACTCTCTTGTTATAATGATCTCTTAACATGCAAAGAACATTTGTGAACAAACTGAGAGCTGCGCTAGATATTTTTGTTTGGAATATTTTCATTTGTTGCATGGTTACACGATTTGAACGCAGTTATAAACCTATGGCTTATGTCTCTCTAGTATCAGTTTCAGTTTCCTTTGTGTTCTAAAATGCACGCATGCATCGTACATGCGAATCGTTGAGTTTCACCTGCAATATGGCTTGCTGAAGATTTTGTTTTGCTTGATGGGACTTTGTTAAAAACCAGTTGCAATGATTTTACGTGAAACTCGTCGGGCTTATTGAGGTTTTTGATAAGCACAATCTGTCATATTTTAAGCAATCTATATTATGTGTTGTGTCTCGCTTTTTAATGATGAACTCGGATAGTAAAATAATCGAGATCTATTTTGAGATTATTTTAAATTAAGTTGGGCTTCAAACTTTGGAGCGACGTATTAGTTTCGTCTGTATTTAGGGACGTGGTAGCCCAGTTGGAAAAGTAACGGATTAGCTACAGGAGGGCTGCAAGTTCACATTCAAACAAAGAGCATCGTTCACAAAGGTGACTGGTGCTTGTTAAATCTGGCCTCAAAAGTCCTCACGTTAATGTGGTGTGGAAGTTTGGAGAGTGGATAGCCAGCTCAGGTGTCGTCCAACTGTGGTTATAAACTACGTGGGTTTGTCCTCGAATCTTTACTTTCGATTTTTGATCCCGGACGGTATCCAATAACCCATTGGGTTGCTCCAGTGCGACGTTAATTAAAATACCAAAATACCTTTGTAGCCTTTCAGAAAGTATTTTTCTAAATATTTTAAAGATGTAGCATAAAACTCATCTGAAAACTCGAAAGTGCTATTTAAATAAGATTTCTCAAAATTGATGTGTTTGGTCACTAAATTAAAAAGGTGAAAAATAGCTGTTTCCAAAAATGTTTGGTATCGCATATTAATGATATTAACAGAAGAAATGATACAGTTCGTCTATGAATATCTGGCAAAATTATAGTGCCTCTGATAATTCTATTTTGTACAAAGCGCATGGAACATGAGTTATTTTAACATGGATAATAATGGGAAATGTCGCTCAGCATGGTTTACTTAAGGGGGTCCGGCACCTAAAAATTCGAAAAAAAAAAGTTTTGAGATTTTTCTGTCGATGAAAATTTTAATTGTCTTCTTTATAACGATACCTCATTTGTAGAAATCCGTTGATTGGAAGTATTTGTAACTATTTTTAAAAGCAGATACACTATTACCGCGGCTTTTAATAATTAAAAAATTAAAAAGCCCGTGTTAAAGTTTTAAAAGTATTCAAATATAACACTGTAAAAATTTCAGATTAGTACAGTAGTTTATGAATAAATGAGATGTCCCCAAAATTTGTGAATTTAACATGGGTGCCTATGGAGGTGCCGGACCCCCTTAAGAAGTTCCGAATTTTACATTTCTAATTCTATATAGTTACGATAAAAACTCATACTATTATAGATTTCGTATGGTATATGAAACACATGGTTCCTTTCCAGGCTATCTTCCAAATTCTAATTATCGTAGACAAACCCATGCTCCTGTGGATTAAAGGTATGTAGTTGATTAACGTCAGACTAAAACAACACAACGGGCTGTTGAGGACGGTCCGGAATCAAACTCGAAGTGAAAGATTCAAGGACAACACCATATAATTTTGAACGATGGTCAGATGACGAGGTCAACACCTGAGTTCACGGTTTGGAAAATATTTTTTAATCAGAGGCTGGACACTATGGTGTAATTTTGGAAGTGATATCCAACAAGTTGGTTAATTTTTAAATGTTTAGTTAGAAATCTTAAAAAACATAAGGCCTAACATTTTTCAGAGCAGAGCAGATCATTGAAGTGAACCCGATATTCTCTGATTTTCAAGATCTTAATTATATTAGCACGCAGGAACATAATTATAAAAGCATGATTGACTGCTAATTTGTCCATACCTTTTTTTGTCATAAAAATGATAAAACTCACAGCGCATGATTTTTACTTTTTGATTAACTTTATATTTCGTTATGAGAATTCTAAATTACGTGGTGCTTTCCTCGGACCATCGCTAATAGCCCGTTGTTTTCCTCTGATATGACGTTAATTAAAATACCTACCTTTCTACTTACCTATCTACAGAGATGTACAACCGTGAACAATGATCTGCTTCAGTATTTGTTTTTAGGTCAGGAAAAAATGTTTCATAATTTAAATATAATTAATCAGGAAAAACATCGTTTTTAAAGTGTTTGCGAATAACCAAAGAAAATGACATAAATACAATGATTGATCTCTATAGTTTTAATTAAATCCAAAACTAACTGATTTAAAAATAAAACTAGCTTAATACATTGGCAAAAATCGACGTAAGCAATCTATCTGTATACCGTAAGGTGGTTCACAGTGTCACACGTTTTTTATTTTCAGCTGTGGCATCAAGGTATGCATCTTTATGAAGTAAACAAAGCCCTTAAAATGATCTTTGTTCTCTTACATACATGTTACATATCATTAAAATTAAAAAGAGTATAATTTATTTCCTGTTTTTAATGTTTTTGGTAGAGATGTACATTGTAACACTGTGTCCCACTGTCGGGGTACAGTGTTACTTACACACAGTGAGGTACAGTGTTACGTTATAGTAGCAAGAGTTGATATAAAGAAAAAAATGGTCTTTTATTAAAATTCATTTTTGAATCGAAATATACAGCTATCTAATGATTCCTTAAGTAGGCTTAAAATAAAATACCACATTCGATTAATTTATGTATAATTGAACAGCTTTAAATGTGACGGAAAATATAGAGAAGAAATAATTAAATTTGATAACACTATTGTTATGGTCTACACAGTGGAGAAAACAAAACATTTTGAATGATTGTAGCCTACAGTTACAGAGTAGATGATAAAATAAGAGTAAAGAAATTGAAACATATTTAGACTTTGATAGGAAGTTAAATCCACAAAGAAAACCAGCATTTCTTCAAAATTAATAAGATGGAAAAATTCTTTTGACGTACAGCTCTTTAAAATCAATATTGTTCTGATTCGCGACTTCCTTAATAAAGTGAAGTTTTATGTTCTTTAAGGTGTCCTTCTTTAATTATAAGATAATCACCATTGTTAATATTGTTAAGTGATCAGAATCCGCAGCAATGTCTGATTGCAATTCTGTAAAAGAGATGTTATCGTCATAATCAGCATAAGATGGAGAATCTTCATTTTTTGTTGATGATATCTCGGAAGGCTTATGCTTCAGGTTCACTTTGGCTCGCTTCTTGGGAATTTAGTCCTTTTTAGAGTTTGGTGTCTTTTTCCTCTTCAATATTTCCTTTGTAATCATATTTTTAAGTATCAGTCAAAGATCTGATTTTTCACAAGTCGTCTATTTTGTTCAGTTTTTCGGGCTTTAGGGATAGTTCTTACGTCTTGCGGAAACATAATTTCGTTAACTTATGAATGTTTCGAATGAACTAACAAAAGAAACCTACTAATAATGTAACGAAAGATTCTAAACATCACTTAAAGTGATATGCAAACCTATACGGAGAAAAACTTTTGGAAAAATTAACCAATTTATTTATGTTATTCATATTTATAAGTAAAAATCTTTAAATGAAAAATTCAGAGCTATAAGAATAATAAAATTTACATCGGGAAACATATGCTTGTTTGTAATGTGTTAGTTGGACAAATTATATATGTAACAGTTATGCCCCATTTCATTTTGTAACACTGCACCCCATATGACATAGCTTGTTACAAATTTTTTTATGACTACATAATGTGAATTTAGACTATCGATTCTAACTCAACAGAAACTAAACACAATTATCTTTACTATAAAATATCATTTATTATAAAATAAACACCAGTTATGAATAAAGAGAATTTAATTGCAAGCACAAAATTTTACTTTTAACATTCAAAAATAGAGATTTGCTTACAGAAATGTAATCAATGATGCAAATACTTCCAAAATACATTGACGTCTAGAAAACAAGATGGATTACAAGATTGTAAACCAATTGGAGCTAATGTTGCTACCCCTTTAAAATGAAATTCACTGTAACACTGTACACCTTGTAACACTGTTCCCCTTGTAACTCTGTGCCCCACCTTCCCCTATATAAAAAAAGGATGTTTGTGTGTGTATGTGTATATTTTCTATACAAATCTACACCGTTTGACCAATCCGCACTAAATTTGGAACACTTATACTTTAAAACACTGCGGAAGACATAGGCTCTTGCTTTCCTGTCGTCTGACCAATCAGTAGCACTTACGACCATGAAAATTGTAACACAGATAGTCCTAAAATTGCCACTCGAAGCCCCAATTTCAAAATCTAAAGTATGTTTTCTTGCAATCATTGAATATTGACAAGGAAACACGTTCTACAGGAAACTTAACACAGTGAATCTATATCATAAATCATCATCGTCTTTATCAATATTTTTCTAATATCGTTTTCGATTTGCTCTATTTCAGCGCAGCAATTCAAAATTCGACACTTTGAACATCTTTCGGTTTTTGGAATCCTGCATTTTTTCACCGGAAGAAGTTAAAATGAAGTTAAAAAGTATTATATAACGTAAATGATTGCATTTCTCTATGTAAGAAAAGTAATTATTTTAATTCACTTTTTTCAATCAAAATTTTACCATTTTAACCCCAGCAACGTCGGGTTATTCAGCTACTATAGCATAAAGTTTAGATGCTTCCGGAGCGATTATTAAAATTTATTTTGTTTTTGTGGAATCAACACAATTACATTCCCTATTCCTTCCCTCATGGTAATACGCAACGGTTAATGGTTTAAACGCTTTATTCAAAAATTGCGTTTGCGGTAGCTGAGTAAGCAAAAGTCTTGTCTTTTCACCTGCCTGGATGTTTAAGTTTCGATACCGTCTGCTTATTTCTTCCTCATTGTTTCCCAAACACATTATACCCAGTTCTGGTTTGTTTAAAGAATCGACTAAAACGTTTATCCAGGCCGTGGAGTAGCGAAATGATGAAAGAGATAATGTAATGCTAAGCATGTTTTCAAACAGTGTAAACATTACAGAAAATCTTTGTAATGGTGCAGGAGTAACTGCGTTGCTTCAAAAGTTAAGCTTCAATCCATTTGCCTCAGGCTGTCCCAGTTTGAATATAGGTAATTTTATGAACTTTTTTCCTAATAAAATAAAATTTATTTAGAATACTTGTTTAATATTTAAGGTATCCGAACACGTTAAAAATATCATTTCTTACCAAATATTCCAAAAAAAGGTTTTGATCAAGGTTTAGTTCAAAATATATTTGATTTTTTTCTTTAAGTTAATTAGTTGCACCGATTTTAAGATTTTAATCCAGGCGGGATAACCGGAAGTAGGTATAGAAAACACCGGAAATAGCCGTTAAAAGACCAAAAACCTGTCAAAATTTAAATTTACTTTTTTTGGCAAATATAATTTTAGAAAGTTTTCTCAAATGTTTTTATACCTTCTGTTTTGGAAGTAGTGTGAACATTTTTAAAGAGAAGTGAATACAAAATTGTTTACAGAAACAGTATAAGAAAAAGAGAGCAAATGATACTCTTAAAACTATTTTTAAAATAAACTAATATTTATGCATTATTTCCTCACTTAAAATGTTATAACACAAAAGTTATTGATGGATTCTCGTAAAACTTTGAGAACTTGTTCTTTATAATTTTGTCTAGGGAATGAACTAGAAAGATTTTAAATAGAAGGTTTTTTAATAAGACCATTTATTTAAGTAATAGTGCAGTAAGACTATCAAAAATCTTGTATTCATTTTTCGATAGCTTGTAAAATTTTTGTTAATTTAAAAATCTTCTTTTGATTCTACTTTATTCCCTAGAAAAATGTATGTAGTTTATTTTGGTGACATCATTTTTCAAATGGGTTGAATAGATTTTCCTGTAGTTGGTTCATTGAAGGTTTCCACATTTGAAGGTTTTGAAAATTTCTTTAAAATGTCATACACAATTTTCTTTTTTACAAAATTATTAATATAAATTTTAAATAAGCATAGCCAAATGTTATGTTTAATAACACTAAATATAAAAATATCATTAAAATGATTCGATATCACATTTTAAAAAAGGGTCTCGAACATGTTTGTATACCGGAAATCAAGTTTATACGCGAGTTTGTTTATTATAGCAAGAGATGTCCGAATTCGAAACACAAAAATTTTAGGTTGGTTTTTATAACCAGTATTGAGAAATTCTGTTCGGAGAACAATTTAGTTTAATAATATGTTTGAGTTAACTCTCCAAGTATTTTCGACGAGATATCTCGTCCATTTTTGCTATGACGAAATTTATCAAACTTTGCTGATGACGAAATATCTCGTTATGAAGACAATTTGTTTTATGATGACTACTAAGGTCTAATCAATTTTCTTCTGACGAGATGTCTCGTCCATAAAGATCTGGTCAGTTTTGCCTACAATTTGCATTTTCAATGATTGAGCCAACTACCAGGATGGGTAATTGGTACACCAACAATTAAGGTGGTTAACTCTGTGGTTCACATTAGAATTCGCGCTGTTCAAAGCTATGTTTAAAAATGAGTAATGATGGGTTATGGCTAAGAGAATAAGATTTAATTTTTAATGTTGCTATGAATATTGCATAATATTTCTAGTACTTTTAAAACTGCCAAATATTTCTGTTTGTACATCGCCCTTTCTACACCTGTGTTGTAAATCCCTACCAATGGACGTCTGCCACCTGTAAATCTGTCTAGTCGGGACCTGAACGGTCGATACTGGGAGGATAAAGGACGGATGGACTCTGTACCATTTTTCTCCCACGTATCACACTTATTTTCAGTTCTGTGTACTAACCTTCGTATTGTAACTTCCTTTTCTTTCAGCCATTGGAAATAAAAAAAGTGTTATTTTTTTTTTCATTAAATGGAAATTACCACACTCGAAAGTTTTTCATTAACTCTCAAAACGAATAATTGTCGCTAGTTTAAATGAGGTAGGTAGTTTATTTTAATGTCGCACAGGATCAACACGACGGGCTATTGGAGACGTTCCGGGATCAATCCCTAAGGAAATTATCCAAAGACAAAGCCTACTAATTTTGAAGAACGATCAGATGACGAGGCCAACAACACTTGTGAGCTTGCACCGCATTCTCCAAACTTACACACCACACCAGCGCGAGAACATTTGAGACTACGACAGATTTAACGGGAACAATCTCCGTGCACACGATGGTCTTTGGCTGGACCTAGTTTCGAACACTCAATCCGGTTGCTAATCCATTGCTCTTCCAACTGTGCTACAGCGGGCAATTTAAAAATGAGACATGACGTTTCTTACTTAATCCTCTTGGTGGTTGTCTTGATGTGGTTCATCAGAAAATCCAGCAGCTGATCTTGATCTCGTCATCAGAAATAAATCGGCAATGCCTTGAAGACATATCTCGTCGTTACAAAACGTACGAGATATATCGTAGACACTAATTGAAGGGTAAATAAATGTACTTATTCTAGTTATTTGTAGCAGCCTGCTCACTGCTGAATAGGGAAACCGTCCCGGATTGGCCTAGATTGCTCCAGAATTTAAGTTGCAGTCCAGAATCCCGGTTGAATGTCAAATTGTTTTGTCCCGGGGTTTTCGAGAAAGCTATCGACCCTCAATATCACCTATACTTCAAAATAGTTATTTACATTGCACATGACTTCATGTCCATCCATTTAACGTCCGTTCCTCCACTACTATCTAAAGCCAGTACTAGATGTCAGTCTGTTCAGAGCGTGTTCATCGTGAAGAAATGGTATTATTTGCTTTTCCAAATCTATTATACTGCAGTTGCATTTTACTTTTAAAATTGGGGCTTGAGAAGGACACAAATTTTCATATTCAAATTTCTTAAAATAGAATTAGGTACACTCTCGGTTCTGTATAACTAAACACGAACAATATCTCTAATTTTCTATACGAACACTACCATTTTTATTTTTTAATAGTGTCAGTGCAACAAGATTTATTATTATTACTATGTTATAAGAGGACCACATCAGGCTCGTACATTAATTAAAAAAACTAATATAAAAAACTATTATTATTTGTTACATATTTTTTTACACTTGAAAAATCTTTTTGTGTGATTTCTCAGTGGAGAATATTGTGAAATCACACACACACACACACACACACACACACACACACACACACACACACACACACACACACACACACACACACACACACACACACACACACACACACACACACACACACACACACACACACACACACACACACACACACACACACACACACGCACGCACGCACGCACGCACGCACGCACGCACGCACGCACGCACGCACGCACGCACGCACGCAAGCACGCACGCACACGCACACGCACGCACACACACACAATATGTGGTTAACATTTTTCAGGAGTAATATGAATATATTATATTCTCTTTTTTTTATATTGTAGCAGAGGCTTTCTAAGCATAAAAGACGAATTTGTTTGTCTTAAATATTTAATAGGTTGATTTTAATCTGTACATAAATAATTGAAAAGATATACAGATTTCCTATAGTATTTTTATAACTACGCAGTTTTGGATGCGATGTATAAAACTATTCGTAACAAGAAAAAACGAGAAATAATACACTGCTTCAAATACATACTTTCCATTAGCTTATTAATTTGATCCATATAGCTGTAGAATATGTAGTTTTTGTATATATCGTAGTTACAGATAAGACGTGAAACTAAACATCGTATAAACACATAATAAGAAATAAAACACTGTATTCCATTAACTTGTTTAAGCTATATTATAGCTGCAGAACTGTAGTTTTATCTAATCTACGTAAATGGGCTCAGACGTATTACATATCTAATTACGTAACGATATTGTAATGAGTTGTAAATTTATTACTGCTCATTGGAGTTTTTCTTTATCCAACAGACTTTAATTTGATCTTTTAAAATTTGGTCTCCATGAAAAAGTTCTTTACTATTATTCTAAAGCATTTAATAGAATCTATCTTAATAGTAAAACAATTTTACTGGGGAAACGTGTTTCTTTCAATACTGGTAAAGTAAACTAAATTGCGTACTACAATCGTTTTACACTTGATGCTGTTTATTTGGAGATTTAGAATTGTTTTAGCCTCCTATGCACACCTAGGAAAAGTATGATGGGGGTTAATATGAACCGTACGTTACCGGAAGTGCATACGGTAAAGCATACGTGTACCAAAATTTGTGTGGATTAGTCAAATGGTGTAGATTTGTATAAAGAACATTCAGACATGCCAACTATATATATAGATAGAAATGAAATCTTGCTATTGAATTAAGAACTGTAAAAAAAGTTAAATTAATCCAAAAGTTAGAAACATTGTTTTGTGAAATAAATGAAACTTTTGACCGAGTTAGGATGAAATATAGATGAAAAATGTTTCGAAATATAATTTTTTCTTATTGAAAGGTTTCGAAGATTCCAAATAAACGATGTTTTTTTTTCTACATTTACGTAACTGCGAATGAAGCTGTATTTCAAAACAATGACTTCTACTTTTAATCCCACATCCTCTTTCATGAATGTATTTAGGGAACAATGCATCACACAAAGAGTATATTTAAAAATCAAAAAGAAAAATAACTATCATCAAAGGGCCTATTTATAGATCGAGGCAGGTTAGCATTAATATATATGATATATACTTGCATTATAGGAATAGTTCCTTTGTTTTTTGAGAAAATAAGTATCGGGTATTTTAAAAGTTGGAATTCTTTTCCAACAATCGCAGTGATTATTGTCCAGCGACTGGCAACCTCATCAAAAAAGTGATCATATCAGGACTATCTCAGACGATTAAAAGAAGGCGGCATTGTCTACAATTTTTCAATCTTTACAAATAGTGGTATCTTTTAAAGCAAAATCATCTCAAATGCTCCTACTTTTGAAATTTTGGCGAATTATTTTGAAAATGTCATCAAAGGTCAAAGACAATTTCGTCTCCTTTATTTAACTAATAGAGGACAGAAATTTTATTTTTGTGGGTTTTCTTGTGCATCCTGTCTTCAAGATCTATTTTTTTTAGTTAATTGACGTTACACTGTATTTCCACTCGTCTACCAGGACTGTATGAAATACTGCAGGATATCCGATCAGACCGAAATGTACCATAGTTTCTTAACATAAGTGGATAATGTATTTTAATGTTATATGGAATCGGACATCTACCTCTAAACAGACAAAATTTAATGTGATGATATTTTTAGATACCAACCTTTGTAGCAAGTAGTTAGTTGCGTACGATTTATCAGGAAGCGTTTCACTCTGAAATGTCCATTTCCCTTCTATGTTTTAAATTCAAGAAATTGTAAATGTATATCATATCATGAAAATGCTCAGCAAAATTAAGAACAATATAATTAAGGACAGTTTATTTTGATGACGTCACGCTGGAGGAATACAACGGGCTGTTGCCGACGGTCTGGCATTCAACATGAAGGGGAAGATTCGAGGACAACGCCACTTAATTTTGAACCACGATCAAATGACGAAAACTACACCTGGACTGGCACACCCCTCCACACCACGGCAGCGTGAGGACATTTGACGATATATATATAACGTACGCCAGCCCCCACGTATACAACGATCTTTGGTTGGATCGGGTTTCGAATCCAACCAAATTTTTAATCCACTTCTCTTCCGCAGCCGAACATAATTAGGGAATCCAAACAAGTGTTTCTGACACACTCTAAAAAATATTTTAATTCTCCTGGTTTAAGGTATGCTTTGTAGTCATTATCAAAACCGATCACATTTTGATCGAATTAATGTAAAAAAATACCGGCAATATCGTGAAGACGAGATATCTCGTCAATAGGAAATTACGTACCAGATCTTGATGAATGAGATATCTAGTCGAAACCACATGAAGGGATAAATAAAGAAATTAGCATTCATTCTCTGGTTATGGTAGGTAGATAATTAATCACACTAGGAAACAAAACGAGTATTGACAACTGTCCGGCATCAATCCCTAATGGAAAGATCCAAGTTATAGATATGACCGTTTTAGTTTTGTATCGGAAATTACGATCCAAAAGTTCCGAAATTTGTATAACCAACTATTAATCACATAGAATTTATTTATTAACCAATTTCAAAAAAAGTGGTACCATAAGAAAGATTACATTCTAAGGTTTCCTGTGATGTTTTCAAATTTAAAAACGAATAGTAAGCTATAGAGATATGATAGTTTTAACAAAAAAGTAACGAAAATGTCCCGATTTTTCCCGAATTTCCATTAAATATTAGCAGGAACCAAATTGAAATTTCTAAGAAAACTCAGCAAGGTGCAAAAATTCAAGTTTAGAAGTCCTCTAAAAAATTTCACGGCTGAAGACTGACAATTCGTACGTGTTTTGCTCACTCTTGTTAGAAATTTCGCTTTTTTCGACTTTGACACTTAATGCACTTTAAACTAATAGCCGCATGAGAAAAAAAAATCTTCTCCATCTTGTTCCTTGAACAATTTTTAACAAATTATGTTAATTTTGTAATTTTCTGATCCGTACTTTTTCGGGAAACCGTCTAAGAATCGAGCGGTAAAAGCGAGTTTTCTATCCTGCGACTGCAGCGACAGTAACTTTTTTATACAATAGAGAGATAGTCAGATGATAGAGAGATAGTCAGTCCATTCTCCAAACTTCCACACTACGCTTCCACGCTACGGTTTTTCGAGAAAGTACGGATCACAAAATGAAGAAATTAAGATGGTTTGTTCAAAATTGTACAGGAAAGAAGATAAAGAAGATTTTTTTTCCGATGTTGCTATTACTTTAAGTTTAAGTGTCAAAGTCGAAAAAGCGAAATTTCTAACACCATGAGCAAAACACGAACAAATTTTCAGTCATGATTTTTTTTGTAGAGTACCTCTAAACGTAAAATTTTGCACCTCGCCGAGTTTTTTTAGACATATGAATTTGGTTACTGGTAATATTTTTTGGAAATTCTTGAACAATCGGGAAATGTTCCTTACTTTTTGTTAAAACTGTCATATATAGCTTAATACTATTACTTTAAATTTGAAAACATTACCGAAACCTTAGAATGTGCTTTTTCTAATGGTATATTTATTTTTGAAATTGATTAATTAATAAATTCGATGCGATTAAAAGGTTGGTCATACATATTTCGGAATTTTTAGATCGTAATTTCCGATTCAAAATTAAAATTGTCATATCTATTGCTTAATACCAATAGTCTTAAAATTTGAAAATACCACGTGAAAGCTTTGATTACACTCTTTCTAATATTTTAATTACTTGTAAGATTGGTTCATAAATAAATTCAATGCTATGAAAATATAATTTTGAGATAGAATACAAATTGTTCATCGCAAATATGAAACGTTAGGTCGTTCTAGCTGATCTTGTGAATTTCGCTGTGACGTCATGGTAGAGTTTGAGGAGTAGAATAGGGGACAGAGAAATAATCAGACTATAATAAATTCTAATTATAAAACTGCCTAGCAGCAATAATAAATGAATTTTCACTTACTTTTAATTCATATTGGATCTTTCTTCCTGCTGACATTGTATTGGCTGTGTGTGTGAAAATGTATATTTCTACTCTTCAATCTCCATTGCGCACCACAAGAATAAGTTAACTGACAAATGCCTCCAAAAACTTTACTTCCTAATCGTGTGTTTTTTTAGATAATGAAATCAGTCACCCCTTTAGTTTATAATTTTGAATCAAACTGTTGCATATTTTATGAGTGCTGTTAATCAGGAGTGTTTATACATTACTCTTCATGGCATTTAGATTTATGATGTCATGTGTGTTTACATTACTGTTTCCAGTATATTGTATATTATAATAAGATACAACTGGCTGTTGCAATCTTTTATAATATGCAGTAATTGACCCAGTTCCCTCTGAGCTGGGTGTAGCCATCAGTGCTGAAATCACCATGAGTGCAGAAAAATTAAAGCATTTGACCACTTCTGTGATTATTCTATGGTGTATTTATTTAGCTATAAAAATGTAAGATTAGTTGGGATTAAAATCAGTTATTAAAAACATAATTTGATTAAAATCATGACTTTAATCGTTGATTTAAATCAAGTGTTATAAATCTTGACACCCTGGTGACAACACCGTGATGGAATCAGGCAAATAAATGAAACTCGCAGAAATGCAAAAATGGTTAGGATATGTGCAAAGGATTAGAATTACAAAGCGATCACGCACGGCAATAAGTCGTCTTCTCATATGAGACCCACTACAATCTGGACTATGACAATGGACGCGTACTTGTCAGACGCTACAGAAGTGAGTTTCTTGTACAGCGATTTTGGACGAACGCCTGGTGTTATGGTATGGGGCTCTATTGAATAACATGGGCGATCCCATCTACTCCGAATTGAACAGCGAGAAGTTGCTGATGCCGAGATGCTACCCCTCCTGGAACGCATTCCCGCAGTTGTCTTTCAGCAAGACAATGCCCGTCAGTGCACGGACAGGTTCGCTTCTTCTAAGGCCAGCACGCTCCCCGGATATGTCGCCCATTGAGCGCGTCTGGGATTACATGGGTCGGCGACTCTGTCGTACCGCTCTTCGGGCAGATAGTAGGTACGATTGAACTTTGGCATCAGATAGAGGCCATCTGGAATGTCATACCTCAGTATGGCATTCAGTACCTGAATGATTCGACGCCACGCACAGCAATGAGAGCCTGCACAAGATATTGACTCTCGTCATTATTTTTATTTTATTGCTCTAAAAATGTGTTCGTTTATTTAAACCACTATAAGTAATATGCGGAATACATTTCATTTATTTCTGATGATTCTTTCATAGCGTTGCAGTTTTCACAAACAGTAGTGTATGTTAACATACAATGTAAACCATCCCATTTAATCTGAGAACAGAAATCATAGCAAATCTAGACTATAATGAACGTTTAAGTAAGCTTAACATGTACACACTGGAAAGAAGAAGAAGGAGGGGGGATTTGATTCAGCTTTTCAAGTTGGTAAAACAAGGGGACACAAAGGGCTTAAATTTCAATAGGGATAACAGAACAAGGGGCCATGGGTATAAATTGAATAAGACACATTTTAATCGGGATTTAAGGAAAAACTACTAATTTAATAGGGTAATAGACAAATGGAACGCGTTGCCAGAAAATATAGTTAATTCAAAGGGAGTGTACGAATTTAAGATATAATAGGATAGTCAGTGGGAATTGGGGAACTTATAAACAAAGGACCAGCCTTGTTGGGCTTGAGAATGTAGCTGGTCGTCAATATTTGTATTTGTATTTAAAAATTATTACGTTTGCAAAATATTCAGGACAATTCAATAATATCTATTGAGTAAATATTAAAATTTTCTCGAAATTTCCTTTTATTTCTGAAATTTTTGAAGGACTTGCGGGATTATTAGATAGGAATAGTGAGATGGCTATGCCAGGGACCAATTAATTATTCTGGCTTCCACAAGTTCAATACAACGATTGTTTTATTTTCTATCCATTTTTAATATTTTTCTTAAGATAAAAAATCAGAAACCAAACTAATGTAATGGTATAAAATGACTGATCTGCTAAATTGAGGGAGTACTGGAAATACGTCGCATTCAACAACCTTAAAACCATATTAGTTTGAGACAGGCGAATTCCAACAATAATGAAAGCTAGTAAGGCAGCACAAACTAGGAATATGAAACGCAGTATTTTGCATTCATAAAATGATCATTTAGAGAAACACAAGTCTGTAAATCTTGAGTTGAATCCTTGATCTCAAATAGAGTTGCTGAAAATAGCTTCTTTATCCTAATTCGTTATTTAGCAATGTGACATTTATATCTTCAGCCTTAATTCATTGCTATGTCGTTACCGTGAAGTTTAGTTTGAAGACCACGTAACTGATTCAATTGCTAAATATAGAACCCTTAAGACAGTTTAATTGGATTACCATAAAGAGATTAACTCTTGGTAACAAGGAAAGTTTTCCTATGTTTCATGCTTCACATTTGGAAGCATCCTTAACAGAAAGAGCACGGCATTGTTTCAATATAAGTGTGGAAAATGACTCAACACGGCCATTACAAAGTTGTGGGTAGTTTGGAGGGCGCGGTTGTTTATAAAACAAGTCATCTGCTTCAAATAGCTTTACGATGTCACCAGAAATGAAATATTAGACTATAAAATAAAGACGATTTTGTTTGGTATTTAAGATTTTTTTTTGTGTGCAAAAAAACAAACACCTTTACGATACCAACCAAAATTAAATATTAGACTACAAAATAAAGACGATTTGTTAGGTATTTAAAATGTTTTTCCGTGGAAAAATTCGATGCGACAAATTACAATCTATGCTTAAAATACTTTTAATTTTCTAATAGGAATTCTACGCAAAATTCGAAATGCCATGAAATTTCTGCTTTAATTTGGGAGTATATTTGTCTTCTTGCCATTTAAGTCAATAGTAAAATAAACTGGGCTTGTATATTATAGGAAATAATTGAAGAAGGACACACAAATTCAAAAGAATTTAGGCAAGTTGGCAATTTTTAATTAACGTCGTACTAGAGCAACACAACGGGCTATTGACAAACGACGGTCCGTGATCAATCCCTTAAGGGAAAGATTTGAAGACAACACCTCGTAATTTTGAACCACGTTCAGGTGACGTTAAAAGAATTTAGGCTGTCTCTAAATAATATAAAGGGAAAGGTTTTCACACGGTTTTAATAAGTTCGTAAGTGTTTAATTAACGTCGATCTGGAGCAACATAACATTTTATATATGTACTTAGTATCCTACTTGGTTTGAACAATCTAAATCAAGTTCATGAGTTCATGCACTTTGAAAAAGTCAATACCAGCATGTGGCTGCGTCAGACCAGTTGGTAATTGGTAATTATTAGTTAACGTCGTACTAGAGCAACACAACGGGCTATTGACAACGGTCCGGGATCAGTCCCTTAAGAGAAAGATCCGAGGACAACACCTCGTAATTTTGAACCACGGTCAGATGACGAAGCAACACCTGAGCTGGCACCCCACTCTCCAAACTTCCACGCCAACCCAACGTGAGGACTTTCGGCCACGACAGATTTAAGGCGCACCAGCCGCCTCTACACCATACGCTTACAAACATCCATGCCCTGACCCGGATTCGAACCAGGAACCTTCCGATCTAGAGGCTAACACCTTAACCACTATACCGGTTGGTCGGCCCAGACCAGTTGCAAAAGCAACGGATTAGCAACCGGGGGGTTGCGAGTTCGAATCTAACCAAACACTGTCATGTACTTGATGCACGTTAACACTGAAGCGCCGTTGGGGTCATTTTGTCTCTTTTTCCAATTTCCCATGCTTTATTTACCATACAGTTAAACATCGACGCTCATATTTTTTTTGCTTTTCTTAAAATGCTTCCAAGTGTGTTGTGACAATTTTTCATATTTCTATGTTAATTATAAAATTAAATAATCTGAAAAATACCTAGAACAGCCAACAGGGGTCATTTTGACCCTCATAAGAAAAATGACCGATTTTCAAGTGAATGTCTGTTTTCGAATTCCCGATGACTCATTTTTGTTTTCTGCGCATAGGGAAACTCGCACCGCAAAATTTAGTTTGATTGCGATGACTATCGCGACAGTTTGTGGGTTCGCTCTATGCGCTCTGACTGTTCTCTGAAAAACGCTTACATCCTAGCAGCACTGGTGCGCTACAGAACTTTTGGAGTGAAACCAGTCCTGCTCAGCTACTATCGAAAACGAAACTCGACGCCACTTTCCACAGCTGTGTTCTCGGCGTTTTGGGGCTAACTCTGCACTTAATACTTGGCTAATTTTAAAGGAATCCCCGGGATCCAAACTTTTATTTACATCAATAATTTATTTTTGCGCTCGAGGAAGAACTACAAATGGTGTTCTGCGCAACAGATTCCCCCAATTGTTCAAGTACAGACCCCAAAACGAAATAACGTTCCTCTGAATTTTGCAAGGACAGAATAGGACTTTTGCCAGTTGTGAAGGATGCCAGAAACCAATATGTGGTAAAGATGTTGATGTCACTGTCAAGCGTTGATATTGTTCCACCTGCGCTAATGTCTATTAAACTTTGGAACACATTGTATCTATTCATAGTTTATGTGTTTTGTAATCTCACTTTGAAACATGCTGTGTGCTAATTTGTATTATTTGTATTTGTATCTTTTGTTTGTTTTAGTATCACGTACTCCCACCGAAGAATATTGTGTTAAATAAAACATTCCAATATAGTATAATGTAATGTACTAGGGGCTCCGCTCCCTGCTCGCTTACGCTCGTCAACCCCCGGGGATTGTTGCTCAATCCCATTTGGTTTGCTTCGCAAACCAACACTCCTTTCACAGATACCATTTGGTTTGCTTCTCAAACCAACATTCCTTTCACAGAGTGAAACTATCTGAATAATTCGTATTATTCTGATTTCACTTTCCGGTACATGACGTCACAGCGAGGGCTTCGCCCCCTGCTCGCTTACGCTCGCCGACCCCGGGGATGGCTACGCAATCCCGCTTCTTTCGCAAGTTATTTCACTTTTTTTTGCTTTAACACTTAATGCACCCTAAACTAATAGCCGCATCAGTAAAAAATCTTCTGCATGTTCTTCCCTGTACAATTTTAGTAAACAGTGTTAATCTCCAAACTTTACGATCTGTACTTTGTACTTTGTCGGTAAACTCTCTGAGAACAGAGGGAAAAAAGCGAGCCTTTTCCCTCGCCAAATAAAAATAAATCGTTTTAATGGCAATTGTTGCTACGATAAATTTGATATCTGGCAAACCCGATAGTCAAAAATGCAACCCACTACTATAATAGTACCGTAAGAAAGAGTACATTCTGAGGTACACTGCGATATTTTAAAAATTAAAAACTAATAGCAATAAGATATAGATTCGGCAGTTTTAAAAAAAGTAACAAAAATGTCCCAATTTTTCCAGAATTTCAAAAAAATATTATCAAGAACCAAATTGAAATATAAAAAAAAAAAAAACTCGACGAACTGCAAAAATTTACGTTGAGAGGTACTCTTTAAAAAAAACTCACGGCTGAAGACTGAAAATTTGTATGTGTTTTGCTCACTCGAGGAAGAAATTTCGCTTCTTCAATTTTGACACTTAATAAACCCTAAACTAATAGCCGCATCGGAAAAAAAAACTTATAATCGTCCAGGGAATACGATGAAGAACAAACCATGTTAATTTCGTTTTTTCCGATCAGTACTTTCTCAGGAAACCGTCTAAGAATAGAGCTAAATAACACAGTTTTCAATCCTGCGGCGTCGGCGGCGGCTGTAACTTTTTTTTAATATAGAGAGATAATATTGTGTAATATTATACATTACATTACATATTGTCATATATTATCATTTTTTTGTTGCCATTTCAAAAGAATAACTTTTTAAGCAAAAAAAAAAAAAAAAAAAGGAATTAGCTCTAAAAACTAAAAAAAATCTCTATAAAAACTCTTATATATTGTCATTTCAACATCATTTATCAATTACAAAAAAATTAGTTTGATATGGCTTACGTTTCTTATGATGGTCAAGTTGACCCCCAACGGCGGTTTTAGGTAAGTCTAAAATCCGGCTGTTCTAGTGTCAAATCTGTCGGGTCCTCGTTGTCCGAATGTCATCACGTTGGCGTGGTGTGAAAGTTTGGAAAGTGGAGTGCCAGATAAGGTTCAAATTTGTCATTAACCGTAATTCAAAATAACGCGGCCTGGTGCTCTTATATTTGGATTGATCCCGAACCGTCGCCAATAGCATGTTGTGTTGCTCCAATACAACGTATCTTTTGAGGGTATTGGAGCTCTAGCTATGGGAGGGAGGAATTTTCATGATTGAGCGATTAATGCATACGACTAGCATCATACACACAATTAATGACATGGTAAATTATTTCATGATTAATATACATGATTTGCCTGTAATTGGTGCATGTTTCCATCGTCATGCTACAGTTACTAATTCTCAGAAGACACGTGTGTTTCGTAATGGCACTTTCTGTAGGGTACTAATTCCAGTGACAATTTTTAATTCAGTTTATGGTGGATTGTTAGAGATTGTCGCTAAGGTTTCTGATGAGTTCTGTTTTGGTTGCGGGTAATGGTGGCTTGATTTAATCAATAGACACAGACAATTTGCATCCCTTTTGACCTTGTGGAAGAATTTGACTTGACTTTATGAAGTTTCCAGTGTAATTATAAATAAACTAACGGGTACAAGACAAGTCTACCGTTGTTAGAATTAATTTGATCTTAGTAATGCTTACCTAACAGCACTTAAGCTTTCACTCCACTCTCCAAGCTTCCACACCATACCAACGTGAGCACATTTGAAGCAACGACAGATTTAACAAGCACCAGCCCCTAAGTACAGTATGTATTCTGAATGTGACTTCAATTGGCTTGTTTTTTGAATGCGATTTCAGCATTGCTCCAATTCCAAATAACGTGTTCCGAATTTATATTTATAGTTAAATGATCAAACGCCAAATGTTGTCAAAATGGCGAAACACTAAATTAGGGTAACCCCGATATGTACCACATGGGAGAATTTATATAGCAGAAGTAAAACATTTCAAAATGTACCAAATATAAGACCGTATGATTTGGTTTCACTTGAAAATCTCTCTCATAAGTAACATGTCGATATCATAATTAACTTTTATAATTGCCCTCTCATAAATAACATTCGACTAACATACCAATTTTTTTCACGGCAGATGTTTCTAACAAGGTAACTAAAACCTTCTGCATTTCGTTTTAAGAAATATCCTGTCATAGTAACAATAAAAAGAAAAATGTAGAAACACACTGGACAGAAACTCGAATGATTCCTGACATAAATTCTCCTTATATTACCCATTCATTTCATGTAGAAGTTTCCGAGACATAACTCATATTACATTACTGTGTCTCTATTCATCTGTACATCGTGTCCATTACAGTCTCATAATGGCGCCTTATTAAATGCGATCAGCGCATTACTAGCTAAAAGGAGAGCGGAAGAATAACCACACCCTAAATATTATGGCTCCTATTCTTAGAAATATTAATAGAAAACACCTCCACAGTAATAATATGACAATCAGATCGATTGTTACACTTCTCCATTTCCAGGTTCGTGGCCCAGCGTTTATGACGCTCCAATAAATCGATGACACGTCTTCTTCCAACACGATCAATCGACGAGGAGTGCTTATCCATCAACCCAGAACCTTCCTATTATGCTAATGAATGGATATCCGAGCAGAGGTATAACTTATTGGGTGCACTCATTGCGTTGTGTGCTCATTGAGCGTGAACACTTGGAAGTGGTCACAGAGCCGCATGCGAAATAGAGTTAGGTGAGTTGCTCTATGCAACCTCAGATGCATTCGAAACTTTCAGTCATTGCTTAGATTGTTGATTGTAGGAGCTAGGAAGGAAGCATAGAGTCATACACAAAATGAAATGTAGAATTTGAAGCGTTACCCTATACAGTTTTAGATGTAGACATTAAGTATCACTCATTGCATTGGATGCTCAGTGAACGCGAACGTTTAGGTCTCATATAGCTGAATCTTTTTATTATGCACTCATTGAGCTATGTACTCATTGAATGTGGGCGCTCGAAGTGGTCATAGAACCACATGCGAAATTGTTTCGGGTGCGTCACTCCTTACAACCTCAGATTCGGAAGTTGCATTGCCTTGACTGTTGATTGAAGGAGATTGGAAGTGGGCATAGAGTCGAACGCAAAATTGAATTTAAAACGTTACTATATACAAACTCATTTATTCGAAAGTTTTAATGATTGCTATTTGCCCCATAAATCCCTTAATTCAAATACAGCCCATAGATTGTATTTGAATTGCATTGTTCATTGAAAGAAAAAGTTCCATGTGGTTCGAAATTCCATGTGTGGAATGCAACCTTAAATGTATTCGGAAGTTGATTTGCTTTGACTGTTGATTGAAGGAGAATTCGTAGTGACCATTAGAGTCGTAAGCAAAATAAAATTTAACGTGTTGTCATATACAAACTCTTAGACGCACTCGAAAATTTCAATGATTGAATTTGGCACTAAAACCTCTAGTCCAATCCAATCCTTTGATTGCATTGTTGTATTGCATTATTAATTGAAAGGAAAGGTTCGAAGTGGTCATAGAGCAAGTATACTAAATAGAATTTGATGAATAGCATTACCTCATACAACCACCATATGTATTAAGAGGTTTCACTCATTGCGTGGGATGTCCATAGAAGGATATTTGAGCCTAAACCGAGAGTATGTTCATCAATATTGACTAAATTGGAAGCTGTTGCATTTGCAGTAATTTTATGGCTGTAATTCTATAATTAGAAGAGTCCTATTCTTACAGAAACTGGAATACAATCCCATTTTCTCTCATTGAAGTTTCCAAGAACTGCAGTGGTTCAATGTTACGTTAATTAAAATACTTACTTACCCAAGAACTGTATGCAGACCTGCTATTTGAAGTTGTAAGGTATATCTGCTGCACACAGCGTAATTACATTTGCATAGAAACCATGCGTTCAAATGGAAAAGCAACGGAAATCCAACTATATTAAATCGATTTAGTATATGCTGTGATTTCCTATCCTTCCCTTTTGATGTTCTGAATGACTGAATAACAAATTAGCTGAAAGATTATACATACAATCGACCATCGTTTTAATGTGCATCGACTTTTTAATGAAATAGATAGAGATTGTGCGTACAGTCTTGTGCTTTTTATACAACTCGCTCGGTTAGAATATCTCCTGTTGAAGGTTATGTGGTGTTGGAGAAAGCACGAATCGTAAAGCCGTGTTTACATTGGAGTTGAAAATATTTTTCTCCCTTTTTTTGTGACGAAGACGTTTTCGACCCTTCTGGCTGACCCCTTTTCGACCCACTCCGGTGTAAACGCTTTGTCGACTTTTATCGGCAACACAAAGTGGGACAGACCCTCCAGAGGACATGCCTCTCTCGAAATAGTTCTATTCATGTTATCACCAGATCTCTCGTCCACGCCATTTTAGTGGAATAGGTCACTCACTTACAGCTTGGCGGTAGATGAGGTGAAGGCAAGCGATGAGGTCAAAATGTCATACATAGTGAACAAAAGACGGCGTGAGCGACCACTGGGTGAAGAGGAGAGCGTTTATTGTCTGAAATACCGAAAGGGAACGAAATAGGTGAAGCATTTTCATTCTAAATTTCGTCACGGAGAAATGTTCCACAAAAGTTGCAGCCATTTGATCGTTACAGACTCCTGTGGAAAACCAAACCAAACCAAATTCGCCAAATCGCCACCCCGACACGAGATCTGACGATTATATTAGTGCCATTTCTCGGAATATCTGCGATGTTTGGAGGGAAAACGCGTTTGCAACTCCGGTGTAAACACGGCTTAATATAGGGCTAATAGACGAGTATGGAGAAAAGTACTTGTTTGTACTTCGATCGGCTCATCAATATGGATTAATCCTTTCATATTGATTCCCAAGCCCACGTAATCTACACTTCTGAGATATTGCGACTCCCCCCACAAATTCAGCGTATCATGTCATGCAAATGCGACACCGTGAATTAATGCTGGAATTTGTTTTCAAATTATGTCGATGGGTAAGTTTAAACGTATAAGATTGTAAACATATTATTCGAATCTGGGAGTGTGTAGTAAAAATTTGAAAGTTTTAAGAATTACTGTGTGGAACAGAGCTGTAATTGATAGAATATAAACTCTGAAGATTTGGGTTTCACTTGCCCTACCTCAACCTATTGAAAACGTGTTTTTTAAGTATTTTGGAATCCATATTTTATATAAATTGTAATAAGATAAGCAAAAACATTGTATGCTAAATATAAAAGTAAAAAGAATTGATTTCAGGGAAATCATTCAAATCCACAAAGAAATTTTAAAGCGTTCGAATCGAAAAATAATTTGTAAAAGTGTTCAAAAACAAAATAAATTTCAAAACTTCGAAACGAAAAAAAAAAAAAAAATTCGAATCTAAAAACAAAATTTAAAGCGTTTTAATCGAAGAAATAATTTTCCGAAGGAAAACAGAAGTTTGACAACACCCCTGAACCTAACCGCAAGTAAAGCTACAAAGCCAATCCGCGCAATGGCCATAACTGTTATCTTGCAAGCAAACCACGGTTACTGTTACGACGAAGCGTTCACAAGTACGATTCTCCACCAGTCCACTGGTTTAGTGGTGCTCGAACAGCAGCAGTAATCGCTCGCTGTAAAATGTTTTCCGCCATATTCGTTGCTATGACGACAGATTCGCGTCAGGTCAGCAGTCTTATTGTGGCCAGGGTGTTTGTATTTCGGTGACGTTCGAAATGAGATTCTTCAGAGATGTGCGAAAGGAACATTATTTGAACACATTGTACGTGATATGATTTCTCCAGGGTCTTCTGAGGAGGACTTCCATGGAATACTTGTAAAATCTTGGCTCGGGAATACGCGTGGGGAACATTCTTTTCACAAAGGACTAAAAAACAAATTAAATCTTCCAGTCACGTACACTTAGGCTGCATGTCGATATATTTATACTCTGATTGGTTGATAAGGCCTTAAACAAGCGATTCGCATCTTTACACGGTAGAACTTCCATCATTCGAGCTTCGATTAAACTGGTGTCCATATCATTCAACCCGAATTCTTTTGAAATTGTAAATAAAGCTTCGAACACGAGTACTCAAAGAAGAAAGTGCTTTGTAACAAAAGATCGTTAAGGACTTTTTAAAGCCAGTTTATAAGGTACTTAACTCATATGAGTTAAGTACCTTAGTCAGCAGGCATTGTGACGTTTAATTAATTACCTACCTACCAGCAATAAATACATACTACCACTGAAACTCGTTTATAGGTCATTCTTAATCTTTGGTTTATGAATCTTTCGGTAGCAGTGCCATGCGCAGTGCACTAAATTTCGTCTGTCTAATTTGAGTTACGGTAGTCAGCAGGCATTGTTGAGAGGGCATCATGTGGATCCTGTGCAGGTGGGCAACAAAGCAGCCCTTCCCGGTTGTCATCCAGAACAACGCCTCGCTGACTGCTCGTGAGTGGCCATGACACGTAGGACAAATGGAAACGAGTCTTGCCCATTTTGACCCTTTGAAGCCGTTAGTCTCAGTTACCTTAACCAGTGACTAACAGTAGAGTCAATTTGGGATTTGCTGGAATTAAAAGTAGAGGGGCACATACCAGCTGAGGCAAAGGCGCCATCTTTGCAAGTTATTCGACACTTTCATTGCATGCAATGTTTATATGACTTGGCACCTATTGCGTCAGGATCTACCATCGTTTTTTAAGTAGCTTGGAGAGAACCTCCTTGCGCTTCATAGTTAGTGGGCAGTCTGTATCACTGTTACTGGTGACGTTTTGAATTGCTTCGATGGAGTATACGAGGAACTGCCTTGATGGGAGAGTTGATCTCAGACACATGTACGAATATAAAACACCAGATGGACATGCAAATCCGAATCTTCGTTGGACCATCAGTTGACTTTAAATCGTAACTCTAACTACATCGTTATAAAAACAGATGCAGGTACCTTAAATGTTATACGAAATGACGTAAACTCTCAGAATTTATTGCTGTGAAATACTGGGTTAGACTATTACTGAGCTCAAGCTAGTATATTATATTTCATAAGGAAGAGATAATTCTCTAAAAGAAAAATGTTATGCATCATTTTTTTAAATATTGATCTAAATTTCAAGTTTTTGAATTCAAAACACACAAAGAGACTTAAAGCTTCACCAACGAAGTATTTGAATTTCATGAAGATACAAAAATACATGAAACAAATTCTGATTCAAAGTAGACATGGGGTTTTGCATACTGTAAAGCCAAGTCTTGTGCTTAACATTTGTATATATTTAGAGGCGTGCATTTTCCATTTTCTATGTATATGGTAAAAGATGAATGTTCTCATATAAAATTTTCAAATAAAATTTCTTGCAGGTACATCCACATCGAAATTTAAAACGAGTTGTATGAAATGTATAAATACGCTATATTTTATATTGATAGTGTCCCAGAAGCTTCAAAAGGACCATTTTCTGAGTTTAAAGTTCGAGTAGAGTACTTCTCGAAAAATAACTGTTACAAGCTAAGGAAGTCATAAAAAGTACTTTTAAAATATTTCAGGTATAAAGAACTGTAAACGGTTATAAATTCTAAAAGTGAAGAAAAGTTAGAATTTATTTTATGAAAGTTCAGACTACGATAGTTGCGAAGTTCCAAATCCCTAGGACATTTATAACTTAGCTTTTTTCTTATTCATTTTTATACTGACGCGGTTTTTGTCTTCTCTACCTAGAAGTAAAACTTCATTTTCTCAGCATTTCCAAAACGCTTTCTTTAAAAATGTTGGAAAGGACTTCTCTTTAACTGGACAGTATAATGGAATGTCTATCGCATATTCATATATGTCGTATATCATGTCTATAAATAGTTGAATATAATAGTATAAGGATATGGAAATCAGTTATAAAACTCAGAAGCCAAATTGTATAAGAACTAGTATGACAGACTTTTTCTGTAAGCTAAATATAGATGGCAATAGTTTTTCTGTAGATGAACGCGTTTCCTGTACGCATTTCTAACTACTTCACGCCATTTGGCTGTTTCTAATACAATTTCAGTATGTCGCCAATAAAATTACCCAACAATAAATTCTGAATTGATACATGATAGTTAATTAGACGACGCCAATTAGATTAAACGCCAAACGTCTCTAAAATACGATAAACTTCACTTTAAGTAATCCCGTTATGTATATCACACGATATGCATACCACTTACCGTCATGAAATTTGGCACAGATTGTCCCAATTTTTATGCTAATTTTGTGTGAAGACCGAATTTTAAAATTTAATCTAGAGCATTTTATTAGTTAAATTATGGACATTTATTTATTACATGTTTTCCTTAGAATGGCAACAGTATGAAGGTATCACAGACGTTCATTTCCAAAGCACAAACGATTTCAACGAAGCGAAACAAAACAAATCAAAACTTTTGACTCATGTTTATTTCTTTTTTAATATTATTTAGTCCAAGTTTTGATCTTCGCGATCGTTAAAGACTGAGTAAAAATTTCAACGGATTTGAAATCTGCAGAAAAGTTAAATCGTTAGTAGATCGATACATTATGATCAATAAATTAATAATAAAACCTTACAATAAAACCTTACATATACTTAATAATAAAACCTTACAATAAAACCTTATATACACACACATTTACTTAATAATAAAAAACCTTACAATAAAAACTTACATATACTACATAATAAAACCTTACATATACTTAACGATAAAAGATCCATTAACGATAGAAGTTAAATCGATACATATCGTGAATTTCTTTAAATAAATAATTTTTCAAGCATTGACGCATTATATTGCATTTGACGAAGATATTCATTAAGAACACAAAGAGAACTATTTGAGACTTTCTATCTACACGATCTTTAAAGATAGAGTACAAATTACAACGGATTCGAAATTTGCAAAGCATTTGACACCAGATCGATACCTTAGGTAGTCCGAATTTTATACGAATATGCGGCATGCCCGTATCATGTTGGGTGGAACTGGGACTCATTCTTAAAATTTATGTTTTTTCTTTTTAATGTTTTCAGTATCAGTAATTAGAACACGAAATAACTGTCACGAGCAACACCGTTCTGGCCTGTTAGTCTCTACTACTATGAAAGGAAGGGTTTGTTTGTCTGTCTGTTTGTTTGTTTCTTGCCGCAAAATCCTGACGATTCTATGGCACTTACAGCAATGAGATTTGGCACACAGATAGTACCAATGTTTTGCAATTTTTGGGTCGCGGCGAATTTTAAAATTCAATCTAGAACATTTTAAAATGAATTTAATAGTTTTATTCTCCATCGGTTTTTCAACACCTTTCTTTCGCGAAAGAAGAAACACCCCAATCTTGACTTTTCTACCCACGTAACCTTGCCGTTAGCCTTGGAACCATGCCAATTTTTTTTCATTGCGCAAAAACGCTCAGAAAATTATTTTTTTCGTCTTCGATTTGATTTTGCGCAGAAGAATGATTTTCTAGCCAGACGATAAATCGTTTAACTGGAGTCATAGTTCTTTTCTCTATCTCTTAGACCAGGGATTCCCAACCGGTAGTACGCGTACCACTGGTGGTACGCGGAAACGTTTCAGGTGGTACGCAAGGATGATACGAGCGACCCAAATATTTTACGAAGTTTGTTCTTTTTTTTTAGTATATACAACCTCCTTATTGGAAAAATGGGATTACATGAAATCAATTTTATGATTAACGTTTTTATTACATTGTGATAAAATCGCTCTACGAGCGATAAAGTGGCTTTATTCAGCCAGACAGTGATGGACGCACTTGACAACAGGAAAGTTCTGTCAGCAATTTACATTGATTTCATGAGTGCTTATGATCTGGCGTGGAAAGAGAAACTATATCAAAAACTCCTCGAATTGGGTATCGGTGACAAGATGTTTAATTGGATACTGTCCTTTACTGGCCAGAGAATTTGTAAGGTTAGGTATGGTAATGAATATTCAAGATTCCAGAACCTTCAGACGGGTCTTCCTCAGGGAGCAGTTTGCAGCTGTGTACTTTTTAATATCTTTATTAACGACTTGATTTGTTCTCTGGGGGCAGTGGAAGATGTTCATTGTCTGCTCTACGCCGACGACCTGGTCATTTGGTCTCAGGCACCGAAGAAAACTGCAAAAATCATGATAGAGAATAGATTAAATAGAGTCTGTCAATATATGTCTGTGCTTTCGAATTGGTGCAATGAAAACAACATGATTGTAAATTTGGAGAAGACTGCACTCCAGTTTTTCTCATTGATGCAAAAGGTGCTCCGTCCCGAAGTGAAGTACGGGAATGTTACTCTGGCTTCTACCAACAAATTTAAATATTTAGGCATCACATTTGACAATAAATTAAATTGGAAGGCCCATGTGGATTCAATGGTTGAGCGTTGTTCTTGTCGAATGACCATCCTAAAGCGATTGGCCGGCTCCCTGTGGGGGTGTTCCAGATCAACAGTTAACAATACATATAAGGCCTTTATATTGCCCTTGTTAACTTATTGCTGCGAACCACTCATTTCAGCAAGCAATCGGGCCCTAGAAAGATTGGAAATTATTCAAAATCAGGCAATGCGGCTTATTACTGGAGCTGTCAAATCTACACCAATTTATGCCATGCTATTGTTGACAAAAAATAAGCCTATTCCAGTAAGCCTATAGAGGAGAAGGCTATTCTGCTCTGTGAAAAATTAATCCGTCTTGGAGATCCTTTCTGGTTTAACTATCAAATCTGTCCTAGAAATTGAAAGACACAATGTGGATTTATTCAAAAAGTTTATGATATCCTGCAAGGGGGTGAGCCACATGTAAATCCACAGAAAATTATGAAACACACAAACCCTTTGGAGATCTCCGAAGTTGAGTTCAGCCTTAATCTTGTGGATAAAATATTCAAGAAGGATACGGCTCCGGATGTTCTCAGGTGTTGTGCCTTGGAACTAATCTGTACTGAATATCCGGAAGAAAACTGGCTGCACGTGTACACGGACGGGTCATACTCCGTAAGCTATATGTCTGCTGGCTCTAGAGTCTTTTCGAGACTCTTCTCTCGCTTTGTTTACGCGGGTAAGTACAGAACAGCCTTTGATGGAGAGGTGGAGGCCATCCGTACTGCATTAGAACAACTCCTGGACTTTCGACATGAATTTGAAAAGGCTGTTCTACTCTCGGACTCGCAGGCTGCTATACAGGCCATTGGTTCCGCTGGAGTAGCGAAGATCTTGCTAATATACCTGATTACCCACGGTTACGGTTGGTGATGGGACATGACTGCTTGAGTGAACATCTTCATAGAATTGGCATTTTAGACTCCCCTCTTTGTTCATTATGCGATCTGAAGGAAACCTTGAATAGAGCTCATCTGCGTCGATGTGGGGCACTTGGCAATTCTGCCGACTCCGAGACCACCCTGTACTGGAGAGCTAGAGAACGCCTAAGGCTATAATGACTTCGGTCAACTCTGTTTTTGTGGTATCGTATTGTCTTTGCAATTGTACCCTGCCTTGCCATTAGAAATTTAAAAAAAGTTTCCTTAGTTTGTACTAATTATTTAAAATTATTTGTGTTTAGACCTGTGAGTAAAAAATAAAACTGTAATTTTCAATAATCGCTTTATTTTTTCCTTTATTAAAACATCATTAATACGACGTACAAGTGCATTAATCATAAAATATGAAACTTTCTTAGCGTTTTAATTAAAATAAAACAAGACATTGGGCACTTTTCTGACATTAGATATATGTTTCTAAAAAAATATAGAACTGGTGGTACGCCAAAAATTTATAAAAATTTCAAGTGGTACGCAGTTATTAAAAGGTTGAGAACCCCTGTCCCAGACCGTTAAAGATAGAGTAAAAATTTCAACGGATTTGAAATCTGCGGTAAATTTCACTTTAGATCGATACCTAAAAATTTGATTTTCTTTAAAAAATAATAATTAAATTGAATATATCTTTTATATTTTCGCAAGAGATTGTGACGTCACGTGCAACAGATTGCATCTTCTGCCGTTCGTGTTAATAAAAAAAGAAACAGATTACATTTCCTGTCCTATTCCATTTCAGAGAATTGTTGTGTTGCAAACTCTAAGTTTTTTTTTTAGTAATTTAACTTTGGAGTTCTTCTCTTATAAAGGGTTTTATTACATCCCCTTTTGTATATTTTGTGTTGTAAATGTATATTCTTTTAAAATATTTGGAAGTACCGAAGAGATGCTTGGCCTGTAAAACCTTTAAAAATTATTAAGCTATCATTTGAGTGTTATATTGTGTTTTTTCTATCCACTATTTGCTTTACTTTCCTGTGGGATATGTTTTTAACCAGAGGCTTCCTCTGGTTCTTTTTTCGGCTCAAATGATTCCAAGTGCATTGCTATGAAGGTGTCCTGTCTTCAGTCAGCCATTGTCCCTTTCTCGAAACGAAGTTTTTTTCGTTCCTCCCAACACCCCTTTTCAGCAGCCCCATAAAACTATTCCCCCTCTCTGAAGGAATGCGGCAGAGGTAGGGTCAACGCTCAAGTTCATCGTCCGACAGCGGTCTGCGTCCCACCCCGACCCCCTAATTGCGGGTGGACTCCGGCCAGATGCAGAAACGAAGAAGCGATCAGCATCCCGGGGCCAATGACAAAATTTGCTTGCCAAGACGGGATCCAACCCAAAACTTCTGGAAGGATGGTGGCAACCGGAGAGTGAGGCTCTATAAAAGGGGATACAACGAGGAAACGGGGCTTTTTTCTCTTTTGAACGGACATGCGGACAATCTGATCTGTCTGCTAAAGGGGCTTTTGCTGGAGGTGGACAGTGGAGACGCCGTCGAGATTCATTCTAGCGATCGGTAATAATACAGCTCCTGGAGGCAATTTTTTTTTATCCCTTCTACCTCTTTCTTCTATCTTTTTCGTTCCTGCCTCCTCTTATAGGAACATTAATATATAATATTATAAATTTAAGGTAGAGCCAATTATGTGTCGTGCAGTTGATTTTTGTTAGATGTAATATTGTTAATTATTGTAAAATCATTATTATCTTAAAATGCTTATGCTTAAATAAATAATCCATGTTTTAGATTTTTAAATCTTTTGACTTTGGGCATTCTTTTTTTTTTACACGTCAACACAAAAACAGCATGTATCAGGTTTACCTGAATATTGTTTTAATCCTACAATGCATTGTGTAATCACTATATTTCATTGGCCATTGTATCGCAACCTATGTAGCGATTGCTTCTTGCTACACAGCAGAATGAGAGCAAAAAATAAAAAATAACGTTTTGACTGGGATTGTTAATTTTTTTTCGTAAAATCGGAATCGCTAAAGACAGATTAAAAATTTCAACGGATTTGAAATCTGCGAAAAATTTTACACCATATTAATAATTCCGCAAACCAACACCACTGGCAACGCCGGGCTAGTACCTAATAAATCCAACGCGCACCATTTCACAGAACTCGGACAACAGCTTCGCCCTCTCCAGAGACGTTAGAAAGTTCCTTTTCGAAACAAATTAATCATTCCTTTGTCGAGGCCTTTTATTCGACCGACCACAATTACGCCACTCGCATCGATCCGTCGACGGAATATCCGTCGTTTCATCCCGGGAAATTTCGATTTCCCCGGCGGGGAAGCGAGTCACATGATGCGTTGGTTTTGGGAGGCCGTTCGTTTGTTTCTATGCCTTTTTTTGTCATCAAGAGAGACTATGGTCGTTGAGGATGTATCGGGATCACCACTGATGGGAAATACTATCTGAGAGCTAGGGAGGGAAACTGTATAGATGAAGGTTATGATGGGATGGGATGATGTAGTTCTTGGTTATCATTGATTCGTCACTTAGTAATTGCAATCCGGTACGATTTTCAATCCTGCCGGATTGACTCTAATCCGGCTGGATCCGACCGGATTGGTACTTTGTTAATAAGTCTATGTAACCAGTATGTATTTTTCCAAAATCGGCTGAGTGAAAGTAGGTAAAAAGGATATTATTTCAAATTGACGAACAAAACGTTTATTTGAGCATTGGAAAATCAAGTTTATTAATAACTATCCATAGCTAGGAAATCAATCACCAACAATAAATTGTAGTAACTACTAGTGCTACTAGTAGTTAGTATTAAACGATTGATGATGATCAGTCTTACTAGTTTCCACACCAAAAAACATCAGTTTGTTTAAAACGTAGTACTTTTCTATCTGTCTAAAATCAAGTAGTCTCCATCTCTAATGTCGTTGAGCATATGACATATAAATTATACTTAACCTTGTCTCATACTAACATAAAAATCTAATCTGTGGCAGTTTTTGGTCAACATAACAAACAAGGAAACTCTTAATTTTTCTTAATTGCTTAAATTGAAGTTATATAGTAATGAAAATCACTTTTGAGTTTGAAAGAACTATTCTAAGGAAACAAATCGTATTAATTGTGTTATCCGCCAACATTACTTCTCAATGACTGCAAATACAGAGGCTGCTCGCACATTTTTTAGACAATTTTGGTTAGCGGTAATAAAAAATCGTTTGCTGCAAAAGAAATAATTGCAGTTGTACTATGTTTTTAAAAGTCAAAATTATCGTCTGTGGCTTGAGAGGTTTGCTTTTATTCAAAATGGCGGTTTTAACGAAGCAGTGGTTCGAAGGCTATATTTATGCTCTTTCCGAAGAGAAATAGTCATATTCCGCTATCCACAAACGACGTGAGTCAGGGTTTTGTGATATCTAAAGCGTCGATAAGTAATATCGTCAACAAGAAAGAAAAAAAAAGGCAAATTGGAGCCTCAAGTGGGACAAAAATTCCAAACAAGTATCCAAGGAAGAAACGGACATCTTCGACTATTGCAAAGGTACGTTATTTAATGTTAAAAGAAAATCCCCCTAGTCAAAGGACAGTTTCAAAATCCTTAAAATGCTCGGTGTCCACTGTAAACAAAATGATAAACATTGATTGATTTAAATCTTAAGAAAGTGAAAAAACACAATGTGCATCGTCTTTCTCCAAAGCATATCGCTGAAAGCAGGCCACGCTGCCGAATTCTATATTAGAAACACTTATCCAAAGAAAAATAGAAAAAAATTATCACAATAGATGAATTATGGGTTCATTTAAATAATTGCAGCAAAAAAAAGAGCTCTTTATTATCATAAAAGGGGAGAAAAAAATTTAAGTACATGGTTCACAGAATCGAAAGAAAGTTTTTCTAATGGATTCATGATTGTTGCTGGTTTTTCATATAACGGCAAGTTAAAAATAAAGAGAGTGGAAAAAAAATATAAAGATTAACTCCAAATACTATCAGGAACATATTTTATCGCCAATTTTTCTAAATGAAATACCATCGCTTTACCCACAGTGCCATCAATCTGTGGAACTCCATCAACACCAAGCTAGCAGTCACACATCAAAATGCACTGTAAATTTCCGAAACGAAATGGAACAAAAAACCGGTATCAAGGCCATTACTCTTCATTGCTATCCCTACTAAATCTCCCGATGTATCACCTATGGATTTTTGTGCTTTCGGCCTTTTAAAATCTGCATTATCCAAACGTCGTCCCACAACCCTTACAGGACTCTGGAAAGCTGTTCAGGAGGAATGGGATAGAATACCTCTTTTGACACTTCAAAAGGCATTATTATTCTGGAAATTACGGTGTCGAAAGATAGTTCAGAATAAGGGCTATCAAATAGAACATTTAAAACACAAGAATTGTATGTAATTTAGTTTTGTGAATACAATATACATTGTCTAAAAAATGTGTGAACAGCCTCTGTATAACCAGTGGCCGAGAAGGCCCTCTCAGCTTTGACACTAGTTGGTTTAACTGTCAAAAAGTAATCGTTCATAAGAGACACAAATGTTTTTTTTAATTCCATTTCATATCAAGTCATTTTTTTCTTCGATATTTTCGCAAAATCTATTTATTTTCTTAAGTTTGTCTTTTTGCAGTAGTCTTCATTTTCTTGCAGAATTTGCTTTTCTAATTCCTCTTGATTAAAAAATATTATTGATATAATTTAATTTATTATTTTTGCTAGAATTCTCCATACTGATGATTGAAAAATATAAAATCGATTAATTTGCAGTCGATTGCTTATCAAACGATTTTTCGACTTTAAAGTTGGGTTTGAATAATCGATTATTAATTTAAAAAAAAATCGTGTTTATCGGATTCGGTAGGTAGCCAAATGATGCCGTATCCGCCGGATCGAATTGCAATCCCTAGTTACACTAGAGGTAGTACTGAGATTTACAACCGTTTTGTGTACTTGGTTATTGTATGTATTTGTGGTGATGTAGTTCTTGGTTATCATTGATTCGTTACTTTAGAACTGAGATTTCCAACTCTTTTGTGCTTTTAGTTATGATGGATGTGGTGATGTAATTCTTAGTTAGCATTGATTTCTCACAGTAGAACTGATATTTCCATGCCGTTTAACCAGTCTAGTGGTTAATGTGTTATCCTCTAGATCGGAAGGTTTCTGGTTCGAATCCGGGTCGTGTATGGATGTTTGTAAGAGTATGGTGTAGAGGCGGTTGGTGCACCTTATATCTCTCTCATATCCGAAAGTACTCACGTTGGGTTGGTGTGGAAGTTTGGAGTGTGGGGTACCAGCTCAGGTGTTGCCTCGTCATCTGACAATGGGTCAAAATGACGTGGTGTTGTCCTCGAATCTTTCCCTTAAGCTTCGGTTTCCTAAGAAAGTGGAGCCGTTATCTAACAGCCGTGATACGTCATGATGCCGCGGGCATAACTAGACGGCCGTCTAAACAAGAATCCTGATGTGGCAACTTAGACGGACATAATACGTTGGAGAATGGGCAACACAGACGGCTGTCGTGGTTTATTTTATTCGAGAAACAAAACAAAGTGTTTTTTTATTCTCTAGTTCAAAGTTTCTAACTTCGGGATCGTTGAAGGTAGAGTAAAAATTTCAACAGATTTCAAATCAGCGTAAATTTCTACCCCAGATCGATATCAAAAACAGTTTTACTATTCAATTATTTACCATTTATTTAATTATTTATTAAATAAATAATTATTTAAAGAAAATCACATTTAAGGAATCGATCTGGTGTCAAATGTTCCGCAGATTTCAAATCCGTTGAAATTTTCATTCTGTGCTTAACGATCCCGATTTTACAAATACGAATTAATCAATGGCAGTCAAAAATGTTTATTTATTTTTCTCTTCGCTCGAATCGTTTGGAGCAGGAAATGAAATGTGGCCGCTACAAGAGAAAAAACGTTCCCCAACTGTTTGAGACCGCTATGACGACAGTCATGGAAATGGCGGCTCCGATATTTTTCGGTACGCTCACAAACAACGCTCTCTAGGAAACAACACCATGTGTTAGTATAAGCAACGTTTTAGAGACGTCACCCATCGATACATCACGGCCGCTAGATCACGGCTACGTGTTTTTGTCACCCTTGAGAATGATGTTAGAATTTTGATGTCAACGCTCATACCCCTCTTTAAAATATTTTACGTAAATATTACTAACCGATTTGCTTTAGTAACTGTTATTTATTTTAAATACAAAGTAGACTGTATAAGAGAAACGCATTAAAAGTTACCATTGCTGATATTGTCCAAAGATATGAATTACATAATTTATGGAGTATTTCTTCTAACTTGTTTGGACATAACCGATTACGCTTTGTGCTTGAGGATAAACAGAATTAATATCAGGACTACCAAACATCACACATGTCATCAAGAAATGACGATAGAAGAGAGCGAAGTTGAAACGATGCAATATTTCTCGGCGTGCCGACGTGTTTGATCCAGTCTATCTCGGCAACCGTGAGAGCAACACAACCGTTCGTTTTATCCTATTTAAACATCCATTCAAGTCTACAAAGAATATTTCCCTGTGGTCTGAACTGAATATTTAAAAAATTGTTTTGAAATTATTACTCGACTCTACATGCCATTTTAGCTCTTTGATCTGCAAAGTCTAAACTGCTTGTCTAAACTGACGTCTCAATCAGAACTGAATCTTTTTTATCTGTTACTAATTTGACGTTGATTTACGGTTAAGGGCGTTTTCTCACTCACCGGTTCCTACCGCTGGCGTCTTTCCACACACACGCCGGCGATGACGATGGTGTCAACTCGTTTGTTTTGGGCCGACATGAAATAAAGATGCATGCGCTGCTTCTAGTAGAAGTCATCTCTTGAGACGTTTATGCTTTAGGTGGTAGTCCCAAAAGGGCAAAAACAAAATATAACACCGGGTTCATCTTCCTTTTTATTTTTAAAAAATCTAGGAACCCTTGCACGTTATTTGAAATATTGTATGAGAATCAGTGCAAATTATTATACTACTTTCGTATGGTTATTGGTTGTGTTTAATTAACGTCGTACTAGAGAAACACAACGGGCTATTGACGACGGTTCAGGATCAATCCCCTAAGACAGGGGTTCCCAACCTTTTAGTAACTGCGTACCATTTGAAATTTTTAGAAAATTTTGGCGTACCACCAGTTTTATATTTTTTAGAAACATATATCTAATGTCAGAAAAGTGTCCAATGGCTTGTTTTATTTTCATTAAAATATTAAGAAAGCTTCGTATTTTATGATTAATACACTTGTATTTCGTATTAATGATGTTTTAATAAAGGAAAAATAAAACGATTATTGAAAATTACAGTTTTAGTTTTTACTCACAGGTCTAAAAACAAATAATTTTAAATAGTTAGTACAAACTAAGCAAACGAAGATTAACATAATCAAAAATCACTTTTTAGGGCGAAACTTGTTGCTGTTTGTGTTTTATTAAAATATCAATATCAGGAGCAATGAGAATAACTTCACTCTTAAGTCCTTCGTAGAATATTTGGGTCGCTCGTATCATCCTTCCGTACTACCTGAAACGTACCACCGGTTGGGAATCACTGCCCTAAAGGACGAGTTAACACCTGAGCTGGCACCCCACACTCCAAACTTCCACACCAACCCAACGTGAGTACTTTCGAATACGAGAGAGATATAAGGTGCACCAGCCGCCTCTACACCATACGCTTACAAACATCCATGCACTGACCCGGATTCGAACCAAGAACCTTCCGATCGATAGGCTTACACCTTAACCACCAGACCGTTTGGTCGCCGCTTTCGGTTGAATACAAGTGCATTTGACTTTCTAGCGGAACAATTAGAATATAGTAGCCTTCCAAGGGGTTTCGATGAGATATCGTGTCCAAGATGTAGTCAATTTTTTCTGAGGACGAGATATCTCGTCGAGACAAAAGTGCCCTTTTTTATCCAAGGAGAATGAAAATCCAAGTTGAACAAATAAATTTAACCTATAAAAGACTTGATCTAGAATCGTGTGACTTGGTCTGAGGACCTATTTTTTTTAAAAATCCATGTATTCTTTAAAGTTTTAGAAAAATGGTATTGATCATTTCCTGAGAACATATTTCTTTGGAATGATTCTATTGGTGCTTTCCTTGGAACATAATTCTTTGGCGCGATTTTGTTGTTCCGTTCCTTAAACTAGAATCCTTTTTAAGATTCAATCACTCGTTTCCTTAGAATAGCACCCGTTGGTAATATTCTGTTGCTCTATTCTGAGACAATAGAATCCTTTGAAACTATTCCATTGCTAATTTACTTAGGATAAAATTCTTAGGAACGCTATCTATTGGACTATTCTGAAGAAAAGAATCATTTTGAACTATTACATTTGTCCTTCTCTTAGAACAGAAACCTTTGAATAATTATATTGGGTTATTCTGTAGAATGCAATCCTTTTGAAGTATCCCATTTGTCGTTTTGTTTGAAGGGAATCCTTTGGAAAGCTTATATTGGTCTATTTTGTAGAAAACAAACATTTTAAAGTTTTACTTTGATCCTTGTGATAGAACAGAATCGTTAGGAACGATTTTTTGGTCTATTCTGTAGAATAGAATCCTTTGGAAATATTTCATTGCTTCTTAACTTAGTAGGCCAGAATTGGTTGAAAGACTATAGATTGTAAAGATAATTATGCGTGCGAACCTCTCAGAGGGTTGAGAACCTGCAAAATAGAATGAGAATATATATGCAATGGGAATGTTCAGGCATACAATGTGTTGTGTTGAACGCCGGTGTCGGCTGGAAGAAAGAATAATACGTGTAATGGTACATTTGATTAAATTGCATCCGGAGGACGTACCGATGTGTGTTTGTAAACGTATTTGGAGTGGATTCTGAACCGCGACAAGCATTAATTTCCGGACTGGATTCGAACCCGGAAGGAAATTTTGAATTCCCCTGAGCCAACGCGAGTTGTTTGTTTGACTGCTCTCTTCCTATTGTGGCCCAATGAGGAAGTATCGAGGGCACATCTGAGATGGGAAATAACGACTGCTACAGAACTAAGGAAACTATAAATGAGTGCTAAGGATGGGTACGGTGGAGCAATTCTAAGTTGACGATTGATTCGACACATTAGACAGACGGTCACCGTAGCCCGGTCGGAAGAGTACCGGATTAGCAATCGCTGTGTTACATGTCCGAATACAACTGCAGACCATCGTGTACTAAGTGGGCTGGTGCAAGCTTAAAACTTCCGTGGCCTGAAATGTCCTCACGTTGGCGTGGAAGTTTGGAGAGTCGAGCGCCACATCAGGTGTGACTTAACTTCGGGATACCGACCCTTAGATTGGGTTTACGGTAAACAAAATTTTCCATAAGGTAAAGGTGACCAAATAAGAAAAGGAAAACAATAATTTGGTGGGATGCAAAGCAGAAATTACAAGTTAAGAAATGCACACGCAGGTGCTGCTCTAATAAAAGTTAGCTATGAAGTTGTAGAGGCAATTAAAGTCTTGTAATGAAAAAAGTGAACCTAAACGGCCTGCTTAAGTTCAAACTCACTGGAGGCCACAAATCGCACGATTTGTACACTGCTTGACAATTGCTAGGGAACAAACACAATTTTTAAAATAATTAATAATATTCATTGATTAAAGAAACGAAACTTAGTACATATTTAATTAAGATATTGTGCATTAAGTGTAATGCAAAATGTTACGGATTTTGGCACATGGAAAAGCAAGATAATAATAATAATAAAAAAAAGAATATACTCCCTGGAGCAATTTTCAAAGTCTCAAAAAATGTTCTTATATCCGGAGTCATGACAGATATAGTCACTCAGTAAGAAGTGAGACCTCCTTGCACACAAATGTACGTTTAGCATCTGCTATGCATGCTCTCCACTAAACAGTCGAGGAGGGCTTGGGGGATATTGTCCCATTCCTCTCTCAAAGCAATTTTGAGCGCCTGCACAGTTTGGGATGGGTGATTCCTTTGTGAAACACGTCTACAAATATCATCCCAATCATGTTCAATAGGATTTAAGTCCGGTGAATACACAAGCCATTCCATGCGCTCAATATCTTTGCTCTCTTGTGTCTCAGAGACATCAACTGTCCTGTGTTGGCATGCACTGTCACCCATGAACAGAAAGTCTGGACCCACTGCACCCCGAAATAAACGAACATAACCCAGGGGAATCTCCGTGCAATACCGCTGTGATGTAAAGGCACCAGTGTCAAAGATGTGTAACTGTGTTCTGCCATTATGCATATTGCCTTACCTCACCGTGACCCCTCGGCCATAACAATCAGCCTCACGAGCATTCTGTGGTGTGTAACGGGTACCTCTCTTTCTCCACAGAAGTTGGTGTCCAGAATCCCTCTTCTTGGTGAATTGGGTTTCGTCCGAGATCACGACTTTTGACCATTGTTGATGATTCCAACGAATATGTTCTTAACACCAGCGTAATTTTTCCCGATGACGGCGTGGTTCTAATGGAACGCACTTAACAGTCTTCCGTGCACACAAGCGAGCTTGCTTTAATCGCCGAGAAATTATTTTGGCAGATACACGAGTGCGGGTAGCGTTTGCAAGCTCTGAACCAATCTGTCACGGAGTGAGATGTTTGTTCCTTATTGCTGCAAAGATCTGCTAAAGAAAAGTGCATCATCTCTGGGTGTGGTATTCCTATCACGACCACCAACATGCTTTCTCAAAGCATTTCCTCCTTAGGTGGCTCTTTATTACCGCGAAATAACGCTTTTTGACACGCATTGCTGCGGCAACTTGGTTGACACTGCCCAGCTTCGAGCCACCCCAACTGCTCGCCCATGGTCAAATTCACTCACATGATGCCTTACGGACATTCTCCACTTGATACTTGCATCACAAGATGGAATTTATATAAACGGCTTTCAAAACCTTAAAACATGTTTTTCTGTAGTTACTTTACTGTTTGTAATTTAAATTAATAAACGGCTCTTGTGTGCTGTTTTTTATACAGATAAGAGACCTTGCTCTACAGCACCCTCTGCACATACATTTTCTACGATTGATCAGCTTTCCGAATCGCTGTTTTGCATACATCGGTTGTTCCTTAGCAATTGTCAAGCAGTGTATTATCTTCCTTTGAAGAAAGGGTTTAACAGCCAGGCGTCGTAATACTGAGGTGCTGGTTCCTTGTAATGCAGATGAGATGTGATAGTGCAGGTGGTAATGTAGTGGTCCGGGTCTGCTTCCATACCACAGATGCAGAGGTCACTACAATGGATATTCATCGCGTAAAAGTGTGTGAGCTCTGGGGTGAAAATGAGGCGCTTTGTACAGACCTTGGGAAAGAACCCGAATGTTCTCTGATCTTTAATGGAGTTTATCCATTTCTCTTGCCAGATGATAGTTGATGCCAGCTTGAGGGAACTCTTCAGATGAGACGCTGGTAGAGGGAGGGGATGCATGCGGATGGACGTATTACCGGTGACACTTCTTGCAAGATGATCTGCTGCTTCGTTTCCTTCAACGTCGTAATGTCCCCTGACCCAAGATATATAAATGCACATTGATGGAGCTGCCGCTTCAATGATGGAATGTATTTTTTGTGCCATCGGTTTAGTGGTCAGAAGGTTGATCAAAAGAGTCACGCTGGACAGACTGTCCGAGAAAATACATATGTTTTCTGATTCAGATGTGACCTCGTTATCTCACCGTGGTTCAAAATTACTCGGCGTTATATTCGCAACTTTCCCTTCGGGTTTGATTCCGGACCGATACAAATAGCCCATTGTGTATCTTCATTGTGACGTTAATTAAAATCCCTACTTACCTCGCCATCTTAAAACGAATTCTAAATTTTTATACGTGGATGGTATCTTTGAGATTAATACTAAGAACCTTTCGGCACCCATGCATACCTATTTTAATGTTTTAAATTGTTTAACTTTTGTTAATTAATTTTTGTTATGGTAACTACGATAATCTATCTTCTACTGTAGTTGTGTGTATTACGTGCAAATCTATTTTGATTACCAAGGATAGTTAAGGCCGGTGTTTATAATTAATGTCATTTAAATTAAAACAGTATTTCATTGATGGGTTGATTTGGTTTTGTCGTTCGACGATATGTTTGGGCGACATGAGTGCTAATTAGAACAATACAGCCAATGACTGTATCATTATGTGTTTAAACATGAATTTAACGTGAGTTTTTTTGGGCGCGTACTACATTGCACTTTGATGTAAATTATATGATTTAAAAGGAAATTTATACTTAAAAAAAATCCAACAAGTGTTTGCCCCTGGATTCTAACAACATGATCATCGGTACCACAGACAGACGCGAATATATATGCCGTAGAAACGCCGAGTGGTTGGTAGGTATTTAATTTACGACGCACAAGAGAAACACAACGGGCTGTTGGTGACGGTCCGGGAAGAAACCCGAAGGGAAAGACCCGAGGACAAACACCACGTAATTTTGAATTACGGTTAGATGACGGAAACTCCGATCGAATAATGACGCAGTGGTCTTTATATAGGGTGTATGTTTCTAAAATATCTTTCTAGACTATAACGGGTGGTAGCCATGCTTCGCTACAGGAATTAGGAGCCTGCTGTTGAAAATCCGAGCAGGGAATGGTGACTTACGCCACAGAAACGATGTTATCGACCAATTTACACAGCGCCCTCTACCATGTAAACACGTCATTTATAGAGACACATTCTTTGACAACAATTGTTTATTTGGGGTCAACTACCATCTTTTACAATTAGGATAGATATTTTCAAATTTCACTTTTGTAGTATTTAAAACGGTGCAACAAATCCAAATTTGCAATTTCAATCTACCCCTTGTTAGACTAAAATTTTGGTAGATCGCTGTTTAAGTATATTCTACAACCTCACAAAATTTTTTTTATAGATTGCTAATGTGAGATTTGCAACTTTGATACCAAAAGCACATATTGAGTGGTGCAAATGAAATATCATGTACAACACGATATATTTTTATTAAACTTCATTTTAAAATAACCGTACTTCACGCAATCGACAGTCAATCAGTCAGTGTGTGGTAGCATTTATCAAATAAAGCTAGTGCTAAATTGTAGATAGGGAGTACTGTGGTGAACGTAGTCACTACTTCCAAATATTAAGTTAAAATAAAGAAGTATATATAAGGCAGAGCAACAAATCGCTACCATGAGTATTTTTAGTAGATTACACTTGTAAGTAGTATGTTCTGCTACAATACCAGAAAAGGTGTTTTTAATTGTTGATGTGAGACTTGCTTCTGAGAGATCTAATATACATATCAATGAATGGAAAAATGAAACGTTATTGTACTTGTTCTATTAGAAATTATCATGAAATCTTAGACTTAATTTTAAAGCAACCAGTAAAGTACAGAGCCTCCAACGAGGATTAGTTATAAAAATTAAAATGTTGTACATCTTTCTTGGGATTAGTAATGCTTTATGAAATCTAAAAATCAATTCCTTTTCTGATCGAAAGAATATTGTTGTCCATACATATCTCTCTGTATTAAAAAAAAGTTACCGTCACCGCAGGATTGAAAACTCGCTTTTTTTCACTCGATTCTTAGACTTTTTTACGAGAAAGTACGCATCAGACAATTACGAAATTAATATGGTTTGTTCAAATTGTATAGGGAACAAGATGGAGAAGGTTTTTTTCCGATACGGCTTCTAAAACACATTCACACCTGAACCTCACCAAGACGCTTGCGAAAGGAGTGTTGGTTTGCAAAGCAGGCCAAATAGGATTGCATAGCAATCACCGGGGGTTGGCGTTCATAGGCGAGCAGGAGCAAACCCCCCCCCCTAGTTATGAATAACTGTTAAATTTTTTTAATCAGCACAGATTAATATGTTGAAAATCTATTTTTCCCTTTCGTATCCTTTTTCTCCCAATGTGCTACATTCTTATCTTTTGAATTTTAATGTCCCAGTCATATAATTGTCACTTCTCACTGGCAAAATAAGGCCCAATCGTGTAATGAATTCCTATCAAAAATACTTTCCCACTCTCTTCGATAACAACTTCAGCCGCGTAGACATACAGCCTAGTAAATGCACTCTGTGAAGAGCTCAGACATGAGCTGAATGTATTACGGAGAGCGGACAACAATGCAACCAAAAATAATGTCTTTAATTGTAATATTTAAACTTATTCATATCTTATGTGACTAGGCGTGATATATACCTATATGGGACTAAATTTAAAAACAAAGATGTATTTGAACTTTTCTTCCCTGCTGTCGAATATAATTCAAAATTTATTACTGAAAAATCGATGTAATAATAATTGAAATGTTCCGCCGAATATCGGTCTATGGCATAAAAGTATTTTCTTAATGCTATAACCATCATCATGTGAAGAATCAATTTCTTTATTAGATGTATTTAAACTCATTCATATGATATACGCTTAGGCGGGATGTACACAAACCCCCCGATTTAACGTATTTCAAGGGACCGGAAAGAACTAATGTTATATGGGAGAAAATGTTAAATCGAGGTCGGAGAAAAACAATACATAGAGCATGAAATAAAGACTAATTTAATTAACATACCTTTTATTTAAATCTCTTATTTTGATTAACGTTTTGCTTTTAGTAGCTAAATCTTTATCATTCTCCACACATATGAGTTTTTATAAGTTTTTTAGTATATCTAATTTGCAATTGACGCATTTAACAAAGATATCCATTAACTCACACAAAAAAAAAACTATTGGATATATTCTATCTTTGCGATAGTTAAAGATAGAATGAAAATGAAAAAAGACGTAATATGCGGGAAATCGTTAAATCGAGTTTTCACTCTAAATGCCTGCTAAATTTAAATTCAATGATGTATTTGAGTTTTTCCTCCTAGTATTCAAACTCGTCATCTGACCGTGGTTCAAATTACGTATTGTTGTCCTCGGATCATTCAAATAGGGGATTGATCCCGGACCGTCGTCCATAGCCCGTTGCGTTTCTTTAGTACGACGTTAATTAAAATTACCTTACCTAGCATTCAAACATAGTTAAAATTTTATCACTTAAAACAATGCATAATAATTGAAGCGTTCCACCGAATATCAGTCAATGCACAAAATGTTTTGAAAATGGAATTATTTAATGGAATAATAGTATATGTAGTATTGTTATACATTGATTCCTAGTCCTTTCCTAAGGTAACCTCGAAATGGTGTTGTGTATCAACATCTATATATTACGACTAGGGTATGGAACAACGGTCTATCAGTGCTGCCGTACTCGTACTTCTTTTAAGGGGAAGGTAAAGGAATCGCTAATTCGTGAACTTGTTGTGGTTTATCGAATTATTTCTTAACATTAATATATATTTACGACCTTTGAATGAGGGAGAAATTTGAGGTTATCGTACTTCGATCGCCTTTAACAAGCTTAGCAAAATTTACAAAATTGTTGAATGGAATAAGGGCCCATGTGGGTATTGATATCAAAAATATTATGGAATGTTCTTGATCGTCCTGTAAAATTCATGATATGCAACAATAACCGTTATTTGACCTGGTGTTTCGATTAAACACGTCACTGTTTAAACAAACTTTAACTTTTAAAAATTATAATACGACATTTAAAAAAGCACTAGTGAATAATACCAACTCAGAGTTAATTTAATATTTATTAAGGAACATGAGAAACAAATTCTAAATGAATCTTCCAAATACCAACAATAATTACTGAAAGACCCAGCTGAAAAATGTATTCTCGGAAAAAAACCGTTTGGCAAAAGTATTTTAACCATCGCGTATTAAAATAGATCCAATAGAAAAGGGTAAAACAAATTACAAGAATTTCTAATTAAAGAAACTGCGAAAAACTTCTTAAATGAAGATGCGGGTATTTAAGATAAAGAAATGAGTGCCAGTAAATTAAAACACTTAAAAACTCAAGATTTAGATTAAATTCGAAAGGAGAGACAACGACACGCACAACTACTTAATCGATTTAAAAAGCGGTAATTAGAATTTTGTATTATTTCCTTTTTCTGTCTTTAAAGTCTTTATTTTGTTGAACGAAATAACGGAAGCGGGTGTTACAAAACCTTCCGGTCCAAGCTTCTAACTCTCCTTGTAGTTCTCTCGACGAGATATCTCGTCATTAGCAAGAATTTCTACATTTTCATGGGCGTGATACCTCGTCATTAGCAACACACTACGACTTCGTGAGCGAGATATCTCGTCATTAGCAAGAATTACTACGTCTTCATGGGAGAGTTATCTCGTCATTAGCAACACTATGACACTATGTCTTCATGGGCGTGATATCTCTTCATTAGGCAAAACTAACTACGTCTTCATGGGCGAGATATCTCGTCATTAGCAACACTTACTACATCTTCAGGGGAGAGAGATCTCGTGTAAAAAGAGACGAAAGAAGTAGTAGTAGATGTAGTAAAAGTGTTGATAATGACGAGATACCTCGTCTAGAAAACTACAAGGAGGTTAAAAGCTTAGACAGAGAGGTTTTGAAACACCCGCTTCCGTTACTTCATTGAACAGCAAAATAAAAACTTTAAAGACAGAAAAAGGAATAATTCAAAATTCTAAGGAAGAAGAAAATTCATCAGATCTTGATCTGTCGTCATAAAAAGTCGAAATATATTGATGATCAGACATCTAGCCATTGACAAAATTGGTGGTATCTTGATGGACGAGATGTCTCGTCGAAACCTCTTGGTAGGCAGGAATTTAATTAAAGTCGCACTGGAGCACCTTAACGGGACATTTGTGGATGGTCCTGGATCACACATGAAAGGAAAGATCAGAGAACAACATCACATAATTTTGAGCCACGGTCAGTTGACGAGGTAACACCTAAGCTAGCACCCCACTCTCCAAATTTCCACAAGGGGTGGTGTCGTGGTTCAGTGGTTATGTCCACTACGCTAGTAAACCTCGAGTTGCAGGTGGTACAGGTCTGATTCCTGTGTGATGCATTTCCCCGTGGATGTATTTCTCTCTTATGTGTTACTAAAAATTTCATCGTGTGTCTGTTAATTGGTGTTGTATGTCTTGTGTCAGGCGCAGCATTGCCACATATGGCCCTTTTGCGACATAAAAAAAAACTAATCCCGTACCCGCGTTAATCCGGTTTGAAAAGCAACAGATTAGCAACAGGAAGGTTGCGAGTTCAAATCCAACCAAACATCACGTTGAAAGAGGGCTGTTGCACGTTAAATCTGTCATGAACGAAATTGTCCTCACGTTGGTGTGGAGTGGAAGCTTGGAGAATGGGGTGCCAGCTCAGGTGTGAACTCGTCATCAGACCGTGGTTGAAAATTACGTGCTGTTGTCGTCGGATCTTCCCTTCGGGTTTGATCCCGGACCGTTTCCAATTACCCTTTGAGTTGCTTCAGTGTGACGTTAAATTAATGCATACCTACTTCTTAACTTCCACACCATGCGAATGGGAGGACATTTAATGCCACGGTAGATTTAACGTGCACCACGGTCTTTGGCTGGAACCAAACTTGTTACTCTCCGATTGCTAATCCGTTACTTTTCCAAGCGGGCTACCGCGGCGCAGAAAGCTCTTGAAGGATTAACCAACTGACTGTCACGACTTTTTTCTTGTAGTGTATCGTTCATTTTCATCCTTTGTCTTGTAGCTGTGGGTGAAGTTATGCAAATGTTCTGTAGTCAACCCCGTCCAGAATTTCTACATTTACTATTTTCTTCCTTCAAATTTGTATTTCATTTTGGGAATCGTTTTCGTTAGATGCGTTTTTATGTCTTTATTTAATGTATTTTTAAACTTTGTGCTAACTTTTATAAGTATAACTTTTATAAGTACTTGTCTCCATCAAGAAAAGGAGACTAAGCTTTAATTTTACTATTACCTTTTAAAGGCAAACCCTTTTTCAATAACTTGATTTCCTCTCCAAAAACTACCTTTTGAACTTGATGAATTAACCAAGATTCAGATTTGTTTAACTCTTTGGCCGGCAAAGGACCTTTCACCTTTTCTTTATCTGAACTTCTGCAGTTATTAGTGAACCTGCAAATGAAACTGATAACACGTATTAATTTGGAATAATTGTTAGTTAAGAGAGTATAGAAAGCTAGTGTCAGGTGACAACAAAGTCACATTAGAGTCCCTCTTAAACTCTTGAAAATAAGAGTCATCGGATACGGGATACTGTTCATCACAAAGTTCAACTGCAGTTTCATGTAGAAATGCCGGACCCTCTCACCACATCGCATTATTAACAATGTGATCAGGGCTCAGTCCACGAGAAATAAGGTCAGCAGAGTTGTCTGCTGTTTTCACTTGCTTCCAACAGACATTTTAGGTGATCTGTTGAATACGTGAGACTGTTGGAAACAAACACTTTCAATAGATGTGGTGAAGCATTGATCCATGATAGCATTATCATGGCATCACTGAAATGGTTGATCTTATCAAATTCCAAGCTGAGGAAATCCATAATTTTGTGTACAAGCTTAGAAAGAAGTTCGACAGCACAAAGTTCTAGCAGGGGAATTGTTAACACTTTTATTTGTGCAACTCTATATTTGCTGCACAAAAGAGTAACTTCACCTCGTTTGATAGAGTCACGTATCGAAGATACACACAAGCACCATTTGAGCTGTCACAGAACCCACAGAGTTCCATTTGCCTAGCACATTATGTAAAGACGTAGCGGTTGATTTTAGTTTCCTGTAGTTCTGGTAAGGCATTTTTGAACCTTTCTCAGCTCTGTTTTTCAGCAGACGGAAGTTCATCATCCCATCCAATATTCAAAAGCCATAAGCATTGAAGAAATATTTTTGCTTGAACTATGACCGGTCCAATCAATCCAAGCGGATCAAAAAGTCTAGCTATCTCAGCTAAAACTGAGAGTTTAGTTGGAGTGTGATTAGAAAATGTTGCCAAGGTAAAACTGAAGTAATCCTCTTTAGGGTTCACCACAATCCCAGAGTTTTTACAGTGTTCTTGTCTGAGTCCTCGAAATGGTACTCCTGGTCACTAAATGGAACTTGCTGCAGGAGTGTTTTTCTGTTAGAGCAATACTTGTGAAGTTCCGTGCCACCTGTTTTCAACATGCCGATCAATTGCTTTTGCAGTTCTATGGCTGTAGAAACGTCTATAACCCCAGTTAAAATGTCATCAACATAGAATTGTGGACGCCTTAGGAATTTTTTTTTTATCATTAGCTAATTGTTTTAGAATAACGTAGCTAAGTAAGGAGCGCTTTTTGTTCCATAAGTTACTGTCAGCAATTTATAAAATTTAGGTTCTTCATAGAAAGTCTCTTTCTATACGATGCACTGAAGTGCGCACTGATCTGGATGTACCCAAATTTGCCTGGACATTTTTCTAACATCGCAAGTGAAGGCTATCTTATGTTCCCTAAATCTCAGTAGGATCGAAAAACGGTCCTTTTGAACTACACCTCCATTTAACAAACAGTCATTTAAGGAGTATCCAAAATGGAGGGTGCAGAAGCATTAAATACTATTCGCAAACGCGTAGTGCTGCTATTAATGTTTTCCACTGCTTTGGTGAGGCATTGCATATTAGGCTTAGCAGAATCCCTTTCCACTCCTCTATGTATTCCATGTCTTCATACTCTTGCATGAAATTGCAATAACATTTAGCTAGTTCAGGATTTTTATTTAATTTAATCCATTGGCTATTTAGTCTTAAATTGGCTAAGTGAAAATAATTCTCTAGTTTTCCCAGGGGAATGAAACTTAGGGTCAGCTAGGATCACATTATCTGGCAAATTAATTTCAGAAATATCCAAACAATTTCAAGGCATTAAGTCAGTTATTTTATTAACTTCTTGAAAACGAAGTCTCTCAGTGAACATTTTACTTTCATTGTGAACCATAGCTAAGGTTTCCTCTTTGATATTAAACGAACAGTTAGAAAGTCCTGATATCGAAATATTACTTTTTTTCTTTTTTCAATCCCAACGCATCTGCCAACTGTCTAGACATAATAATCACCATTCTTCCAGAATCAAAATAGGCTCTTCATGAATGAGAAATGCCACGTACATCATAAATTAACGCGATTGCTGTTGGGAGTATTACTTTTCTATACTTCGGTTGTTTGGCAAAACAAGAAATCGGACTCTCAGCCGAAGGAGCAGAAGGGGGAAGAACTGGGGGATCTGATTCATTCGCCTCGCCAGCTGCAGTTTTGTTTCTACAAAGCCAAGAATTATGGCGTTTCCCGCAACCTCTGCAACTATACTTTGAAGTGCATGCTGAAACTCGATGTTTACTAGAAAGGCAATTCAGGCATAATGCGTGTTTTTTAACTAGGTCCAATCTTTTGGAGGGACTGGGTTTCAGAAATGAATCACACTTCGATACCAAATGATTTCTGTTGTGGCACAAAACAAAAGATTCCCTTGCACTCATTACGAAAGATTTTGCGTGCTGGGGAATATTTCTTGTTTTAACTGGAATGTTTTTCTGAATATCTTCCAAAATCTGATATATCATTTCAACAAAAATTCGATAAAAACTTTCCAAGTCGGTAATTCAGTACTATTCGAATTATTCCTGGTTTCTTCATCAAGCTTATGCAACACAATAATAATTAAGAAAGCTTCGCATAAATTATTGGGCACTAAATCTAACTGCTTGAGACCTCTAATATGATTTAACAGGTAAACAACTAAAAGTCTGAGTTCTTTTGCAGATTCCATTTTTATCTTATTTAAAGTTACTATTCCAGAAATATGACTATTGACATTTAACCTTATATTCTCATATCTATTAGTTGATGCTTCAAACAATGATGAATATGTATCGTCGATAGTTAGTACTTTATCAGCTTCTCCTGTTGAAGCATATTTTAAGTAATAGAACTTTTGCGAATCAACTAATTGTTTGTTATTTTCTATTAATGAGACAAATTGGGTTTCAAACGACATCCAGTCAGCAAAATTGCTAGAAAAGGAAGGCAATGGAATAAACGGCAGTTTTATTTTCACTGCTGGTTTTAGTTCGAGCTGCTTCATTAGCTTTAGAATTCAGAGGAACGAGTAATCTATGGAAACTCGCATCCAATTCCTCCAAATCGCTTTCGATTTCCAAAAGGGAAGTTTCAAATTCCGGCAAATCTTTATCCTCAAGTAGGGTGAAGCATTCATTTCGTAGCTTTTCCAGTTTTTCCTTGAGATGTCCAACAGCAGTGAGCTTGATTCTTGCCTCACTAGACTTCAATGGTGTTGGATTTTGTAAAAGACTGTTGAGTCTTGTAACTTGACCGCGCAGGCTTCCACGTTTGCGATTCAACACTGTCCGTTCAGGAACTGGCTTTGACATCGCTGATGTGGTTGAATCCCACATTTTCAGTTTGATGTGTGGTTCACTAAACGAAGATGCAAAAGTCTAAGTGGGAAATATATCCAAGGTCAATAAGGACGCAATTTAAAACTATACAAAGCTGTCAAAGATCCATTGAGCGGATGCTGATTCTACTCCGGCTCGACGGACCAAATGTTTTGGGTCATGAATTGAGCCGGACAAAGTAAACTAAGTGGACTGTGTAAAACGAAACAAAAGGTTTATTTAAAACTTAACAACAAATTCTGACGAAGTAATGAGCTGACGGGAGGAACATACTGACCGGAGCCTGGATAATCCAAATCCAGATTTAATCTCTTCCTCGATTCCTTCTTCTGTCTCTTCTTTTACAGAGGGCGCTGCACTTGCGCTCCAACATATGCTACATGAAAATCTATTCAACCTATTTGAAAAAAGATGCTACTAGAATAAACGTCATGCATTTTTCTAGGGAATGAAGTAGAATCAAAAAGATATTTAAATAAACAAAAATTTTACAAGAGATCGAAAAATAAATATTAGATTTTTGATAGTTTTACAGTTCTATTTCTTAAAAATAAATGGCCCTGATTAAAAAAACTTTTCAACTCAGTATTTAACTTTTTTTAGTAGATTTTTTAAGTAGAAAACTTTTTAACTTAACTATTCTAGTTCATTCCTTAAACACAATTATAAAGAACAAGTTCTTAAAGTTTTACAAGAATCCATCAATAGCGTTTTGTGTTATAACTAGGGCAAGTTTTTTGTTGCAGTAAAAATGGGAAAAGTTGCATTTATCATTCCATATAGTTGCATTTATGAAAATAAAGTTGCATTTATTTTTGATACACTAAAATCTAAAATAAATTCTTAGTAAAAAATGGAAAAATTCAAAATTTATTTGTACATTATTTAATACAGAAGAACGTTGATGTCGTTGAATGGTCGATCCTTGGTCAGTAATTTCTTTAACATTGAAAAACTGAGCTCAACATAGACTGAAGTTGCCTGACATTGTTGCATTGGACTTTTTCTGCAGTTGTGAAACAAGTGTTCCACTCAAGTAACTTGGAGCAATCGCGGATAAAGCACCTTGAGTCTGAGTCATATAATGTGCTGTATCGGATAGCAAAAGCACAAAATACTTTCGCTCAACATTCAGAGGTTTTAATACGTCCTCTACAGGGAAACAAGATATTGATGATCGAAACTCACCTTACAAAAACTGCAGTCGATTACGCAAGTTTGTTCTGGATTATCATGAGTGCCAACCAATGTGTTAAAGTACTCCTATTTATTTTACTTTCGTCTGTTAGGACGAATACCTTCTTTCCATGAACTTCTTGCTTGATCCGCAATACTTCAGGGTTCGCAAGATCAGACACACGTGATTGAAGAGTTGATTCAGAGGGCAAAAAATGAAATAGTAATTTCAAATGAATTAATTTTAAGTTAAATTGTAAAAAGTTGAAATTATGCAAAAAGTTGCATTTATGTAGCAAGTTGCATTTTATGTTGCGGTTATAACTCACTTACAATACACCCCATGTAGGAGGAATTTTGTTTTGATTACTTTATCTGAAGCGTAGAACGTGTGAAAAAAAGTTGTTATGTTGCAAAAAGTTGCCCTAGTTATAACATTTGAAATGAGGAAATGTATAAATATTAATTTAGAGTCGCTTGCTCTCTCTTGCTTTTACTGTTTGTGTAAACACTTTTGTTCTTCAATTCTCTTTAAAAATGTTCACACTTTTTCCAAAAGAGAAACCTTTTAAACATTTGAGAAACTTTTAAGAAAATTATGTATGCAAAATAAAAAGTAAATAAAAAGTTTTAAATTTAAATTTTGACAAATTTTTGGTCTTTTAACGGCCACTTCCGGTGCTTTACATACATACTTCCGGTTTTCCTGCCTTGATTGAAATCTTAATACCTCTAGAACTAATTAACTAAGAGAAATTATAAAATTTTATTTTGGAAAGTCAAATAAATACTCTATCTATAAGATCAGGATTTTTTTTTGAATTTTTGGTCAAAAAGGACATTTTTAACGTGTTCCGACACCTTAAAATCCTAGTCTTATTGAGTCATTGGAATTAATTGGAATGTCTAGGGTGTCAAATTCTAATGTGGTGAACGTGAATCGAATACACAATCCTCAGATTTGGAATCCACTTTCGAACATTTTAGAAATACACGTGTTATTTTAATGAAACAATAATTGTTTCATAAAATTTCATTTATAATTTTTTCTGACCTTTTGATGCTAAATAATGCACAAATAATTATCATAATAGCATTTGAGCAGCGAAAAATAAGTTCAGCAGAAATAGCATACGTAATTGTAATGTGAGTAGCATTTTTAGTTTTTGCGGTGCTTAAAGCTGCACAAATGGCACAGGGTACTTGGGATGATAATGCACTCATGTAAAATATAAAAAATGTAAGGTGAAGAAGGTTAATGTGCTACCGTCCTCTCACATTAACTTTTTAATACGCATTTAGGCCTTTTTTTATTTCACTAATAACATCGTAATGCGAAGTATCTCACGAATTGTCGAATACCACTCGTGCTTTCAGTACTCAGATTGTAAAGTGGGTACTTACAAACGTAAGGCACACACGTTTTAAATAGCTGAATTCAAACTTTAATTCCTGAGCTTGAAAAATATCCATTTTGTAGTAAAAGCGGCGATATTCCCCCCCCCCCTCCCCGGAAAATGACATCTCGAGGAAAAAACTTCATGGAATTCGAGATTTTTGTTAAAAAAATAGGAATTTTTAAAAACCCTTTTCTTATTTTTTGTTTTTATATCCATTAATCACTTACTGCAGTGTTTTATTTTTAGTCTTTTTAGAAACTTCACCCCAAGTTCTGAGTCTGAGTTGTTTTCTCCTGCTCTTAATCAAGAAAATACTATCAACAGGAAAAAAAGGCATTTGTCTAAGAGATGCTTCCATCATCATTATTATTGGTGTTTTTCTACAAATTAATTGTTAAACCTTCGAAACGCTACTGTATTATAAGCATTTTGAAATGATTGGAAAATCGTTGGAAGGGAAGTTTTAACCAATGTTCGTTTTGTTTTAAAGGAATGTTTTGATTATTTCTGAAAAATACCAGATTTGAGTTTCTTGTTTCACGGAAGAATTATTCTGGAATTAATGGGGGTGGGCTTTCTTTCCGAACCTACGAAAAAGTAAATGGAAAGGCAATTACTTTTCAGATCCGACAGAGAAGGGGAAGAGCTGTAGGAAGGGGGGGGGGGAGTTCCTAGTTCACTTCCGAAGTTTTAGTTTTTGCGAAGTCCCGTTTCTTCTTCTCTAAATTATCCGATTGTATTTTTCATTTCCTGAACAATTGTCTTCAGATTAGAATACTGGTGTTTTGCATTTACAAGACAAACTCGATAAGCTTTAAAATGTGTTTTTTTTTTCGATTATCATGTGATAAAAAAGATTACGATAATTAATAATTTGCTCACTTCTTTCAACAACGTCACATCTTAAAAATCGGCGATTTTTAGTTATGCCTGTTTTTAGAATGCCCTGAAAGAGTACTATGTATGCAAGAGATCATCATATCTCACCGCTTAATATTCAGCCTCTAGAGAGAAGAAATATTTATTTTTAATACATTTTATTCTACTTTTAAACTTTAAACTCACTCTCTTGAAAAATTCACGTTTTTTTTAGATATGGCGTTGCTGAAAGGAGTGAGCGAATTGTCCTTTAGTTCTTTTCATAATTATTGATAATTGTTTCCATAGCGACCTTTAATTACGTGATTTTGTCCCCGGATCTGTCCCTTCGGGTTTGATCCCGAATCGTCGTCAATAGCTCGCTGTGTTTTTCCAGTGTGATGTTAATGAGAATTTTTACCTACCTACCATGAAGCTATTTTCTGTTCCCCGTTGGAAGAGAAAAGTATTAGCAACCGGAGGGTCTTTGGTTGGATTCGAACTCGCAGCCCTCCGGTTGATAATCCGTTACTCTTCCAACCGTTACCTCTAATGTTATTGAGAGATTTTAATTATGAATACACAAAACATCAGTGCGGATTATAAAAATTAACTTTTAAGATTTCACAACGCTTTTATAGCTCAATGACAAAAATGTTCCACTTTTTTTTTTTTACAGACGAATAATAATCAAAAATTAATACAGAAACGCCTTCTCGGAGCCAGTAGCATTCCTTATATTCATCCACAAAACAAATTCGAGCTTTGAAAAACAGCACCGCGAAATACCTTTGATCGCAATTCTTCCTTCACGCAATAAACGATGCAGGCATTTAAAACTTATTTTCCCCTTCCACCGGTTTGAAATTTAATCTTTAGTTAGCCATTCCTCGGAGGTGACTCTTGTTTGTTAAATAATAACGCCATCTTCTTTTGTTTGTGCAGCTTTCAGCTGCCGTCAGCCATGTTTACTCCAATCACCATGGCAACTGAATCGAGACCCCCAGTTTGTATTTATTCATTCTTCAGGACCCAGGGGACGCCAGTATCGCTGCTTTTTGAGGAAGCTTTTCATAAAACCAGTTGAAATTTCTCAACTACCAGCGCTGTCTCCTTGAGTTATCCGGAGAAGCAATAAATGGGAAAGGTATATAAAAACTCCGGGTTTTTTTCTCCTCCTTTTGTCTATTCGCTCCTTACTGGATGTTATTTCTTTTGGAAATCCGGTTTCGTAAAGGGGAAGAAACACTGATTCGCATCTGCGATGGCGCGATTACGCGAATTGTGTTTCTGTCTCGTTTCTGCCGTGAGGCTCTCGCCAGATGTGCTCATTGGTAAACAAAGGGAGAAAAACCAATCCTGTGTGGTTTCTCGTTTTAAAAAATGCATTTCCATATCCTGTTTCATTTGAATGCATTTAAATGGGATACGTTTTCTCGAAAATTCTGGGAATCGCCTCTTGCGGGTGCGAGGTGTGCGTGGAAGGCGTTTTCGTCGCTCTGTGCCTGTGCGTCGTGTTTTTGGAACTCTTAAATATCGGGGATCTGTTTCCTTCATCTGATTTTTTGTTCGAAGTGTTGTTTCTCCGGGAGAGTTATTTTTTAACCACATTTTGCGTCTTAGAAATTATGAATATTTCAAAACCACGAATTTCGAACTCCGAGTTAGTATGTTTTATTATGAGGATGCATCTTTTACCTCAGAATTAAGACATTTTCTTCTTTCTAAACACAGTGGCATTACATTTAGTGAAATGTTTACTTTAAATTTGAGTTGTTTTGCGATTATTAACACTCTTGGAGTCATATTGGCATTATTCCATGTTGCTGACCACAGTTTTTCCTTGCTCTGTTCTCAACCAGTTCTAATCTTCTCGATCAATCGAAAGCTTCTTGTGGTTCTTTCAATTATCGTTTCATTTCTTGATTCAGAAAACAAGAACTCGGAGTTTTTCACAATTCCAATTCTATCTTTCTGAGGGGCTACAAGCATAATACTAACTTGCAACTTACAGTTTTCCTTGCATAACTTCTAACTAATTTTGAGATTCATGACTGACAGAATGTTTCCAAACTATTCTATTTCAGGGCAAGGAGCAAAGAATCACTCCGAAAGATTTTATTTTAATTCAAGGAGCAAAAGAATATTCCCAAAGGATTCTATTTTAGGGCAAGGAGCAAAAGAATCGTTTCAAAGGATTCTATTTTAGGGCAAGGAGAAAAATAATAGCTCCGAAAGATTCTATTTTAAGGCAAAGAGCAAAGGAATCGATCGTTCCAAAGGATTCTATTTTAGGGCAAGGAGCAAAAGAATCGCTTCGAAGAATTTTATTTTAAGGCAAGGAGGAAAATAATCGTTCCAAACGATTCTATTTTGGGGCAAGGAGCAAACGAATCGTTCCAAAGGATTCTATTTTAGGGCATGGAGTAAAAGAATCGTCTCACAGGATTCTATTCTAGGGGAAGGAGCAATATAATCGTTGAAAACGTGTATATTATAAGTAATTGACCAATAGCATCGTTTTAAGTATTACATTATAGGAAAATAAACAATATAATATTTCCAAATGATTTTATTTCCAATGAAAGGATCAATTGAATCTTTACAAAATATTCCATTATAAGGAAATGTATGTGTGAGAAATAGAATGTTACTAAAGGTTGAATGAACCCATAAATACTTTGAAAGTTATAGTTATTTAGTCATTAAGTTTGTAAATGCTTGGTAAAAAAACAACGATACGCTATTCGCAAATCTAGCGACTTCTTGAAGGGTAGATCAAATACTCGAACATCGGTTGCGTTTCGAACATTTAATTATAGTATGTGAGAAAAAAAATGTTACTTCTCATATTACGAAAACAACATCTTTTCAGCTATGCAGCATCGGATATTTAATAAGCATATTTTCTGCAATTTTCTCAAACTATTGGGAAAGGTATTGCCATGTCACTATACTCCAATAATACTGTTAAAAACAATGGGCATTTAATATCATTTCTGGTCACCGTAAATATAAGGCTCAACTTGACCTTTGTCTCATAAAATACAACAAATATAGAGCTTCATTTTTAAAAAAGATTTCAGCATATCAGCTGTTAAATAGTCGTCTTAACTTTAACTGCTTTGTAACTCATAAACGATTTGTTTTGATTCAATATTACGGTTAAATCGTTGAATTTAATGTAGAATCTATGTATTCAGCATAACTTTCATTTCCTTAGAAATGAACAACTTAGCAGTCACGGTCAGTCGGGGTAATTGTAAACAAGCTATACAGGCGCTCACGTGATACTCCGAGAAACTAAAAAGTTGTTAAATATGAAAGCTGGCAACCCTGAGGATGTAATATGGCGATCCCGCATTTCTTTCAACCACAGCTGATAGCAATATGTTTAGTTGAAAAATTTATGGTTGAAAAGTTTGGGTTTTAAAGTTCTTGTGTTCTGCATTTTCTACTGCCCTCCCTAATATATTGAAAAGTATGTTGTTCCAATTATTTACTACGGTCAGTTATGTTTCTATTGAACAGAAAATCACCTTTCCTTCTGGGGACTTTAATGCACCTACAGCTGCATGTTTACAATTACCCCATTTTTTCAAGGGACGGGGTAATTGTAAACATAACTTTGCCAATAGTTTCGCTAAATTTGGTGTGTGTCAACCAATGTGTTTTTCCGTGCAATTTTGTATTTAATTGTATTTAGTACGTTTGAATTGCATTTTATTGCATCTTTTGAGTTCTTGGGGATTAGGAAGCAGGAAGACGCGGATTTACTAAACCGTCATACATATGGTGAAATTCTTACAACTTACCAATTTCTGTCACGCTTATAGGAGACAGAAGAGAAAAAGAACAAATGGATGCCAGATGAGAAGATAGTGAAAGAGCCAGGAGTAAGCAAGAAATCAAGAAAGAAGAAAATGAAAAGGAAACCAGAACTCGAGGACAGCGAGGATGAGGAACTATTGAAATAATTTATTAACATTGACGGTGAAGAGTTTGTTCTCCAAATATTCAAGCAAAATATAGAAAACTAGCTTGTAGGGGAAGTTAAATATTTTGGCGCCATTCATGGAAGACATAGAAACGACTACGTTTCTGCGAGTAGGTGTTCAGGGAGGAAAGAGGAAGACAGTTGATTTTTTGGTTGTTTGAAGGGTTCACCTACAACGATAAGTGTTTGGCAGGAAAATTAATCTAAATGTCCGACCTCATTCGAAATCCCAGTTGAGTAGTGAAATGGTCCGGTCTTTGTCCACTATACTATGAAGACACTCCAGTTCATGAAATTAGACCAACGCAAATAAGACAGGAACAGCGATCAAAAGTTACATTAGAATATAATTGAAAGCATTAATGTATATATAGAATTTAGATATGCAGAATGACAGAAAAAAGAAGTGAATCCAACTGCTCGTATCATTAGTTTTTTTTTAAATCTGCCTCCAACATAGCAACAGCGTTGCCATTCACAGTTGCGTAGGGGTTCAGTCAGACTAGTATTTGAACTACTAGTTCGTTTTCGACAGTATGTTTGAAGGGTGTATGTCGTTTCAGAAGAGAAATTTGAGATCCCTGTACTCAAATGTATCGATAGTGCATAGACTAAATTTGCTGCGTTTGAAAAAAACTAATTCTGTGTTACCAAAGACCATGTAAAAGCAATTTTACCTACTCCAACCTGTAGCAAAGAAGGTCGTAAAGAAATTTTACAATTTGAGGGCACTGTTAATATGGTTAATATATAAGAAATGTAATGTTCTTTTTGTTACTAAGTTTATATTTTTCAATTTTTAGTTTTTTTTTTTAAATTTTTAAGTATGTAATTTTCTGTTTTTTACACACTAAATATATTCTTTGTTCAGTAAACGTTTGAGTTATTTATTGTTATGTATTCCTGGAAGTTAAACCTCATGATCAATGCAACTTTCAAGTGTCACTCTATTTTTTGGGTGGAAGAAGTGGGAGTATTTGGTAAATGTAAAGATAAAAACGGGGTCATTGTAATTATGGTATAAGAAGTGTAAAAATACCATTGGAGCTCCTTCTACTACATTACTGCTCATGCTGTCACTCGTTCAATATTCAATATCACGAGAAAAATCGTTATTTACAATTACCCCTACTTTCAAGGGTAATTGTAAACACGCGGGGCAATTGTGAACAGCCGAGTATGGTATTAAATTTCTTTTCTGGAAACTTCGTACTAATTAAATATCTAAGTAGAATAGTGACAAGTTAGTTTAGTAAGGTGAACAATGTTTAATTACTTTATCAAAGGTTTGAAAATAGGGATTGAAAGTGAACATGCAAATTTTGTTTACAATAACCCCGCCTTATCCTACTTGCATAACTTAGAACAGTAGTATTAAGCATTGAGAGGCATTTTCAGTCAAACTAAACGTAGATAATGATACTAATTCTTAGGAGATACGTGTTTCCTGTAATTATTATGACGTCACGTTCCTTGTTTTTGGAAAACGATTTCATCACGACGACTATAAAAAGTGGTCAGTGACAATTAAATCATACGCCAACTGTAAACACAAACGGCTATAAACTAAATTTTAATGTAATCCCGTTATGGTATCATGCGAAACCATTCGGACTCGTGAGTAGAATCGCCCTAGACAGTCTGGTTTGTTTGTTTGCGCTGAAACACCCTCTCACATTTATTCGTTAACTGACAGTGGTTCAAAATTACGAGGTATTGTCCAAGGATTTTTCTCTAGGATTGATCCCGGATCGTCGAACATATCGCATTTGTTGCTATAATGTGACGTAAATTTAACTACCTTACCTATCACTTCATATTTACAATCTGTTACTCCTATGCGTGTGCTTTTGAATTTTGTAAATTTTTTTTCATTAATTTTCCAATTTTTTTGGAGTACCGAACTAGCGGATAAGAAAACACAAATTACCAAGCTATTTCTCTGTAAAACAGTAACATAAGCTAGGCGAAACAATTCTTAAGGAGGTCCGGGACAAATAGAATTTTTTTTTATTAATTAATATAGAATTTTGAATTTTTTTGTACTGATTACCCATATAACTAATAAACAAAATCACAACACAAAATTTTTCCAAAAGTAAAAAAAAAATTTTAATTAAAATTTTTTGAAAAAAAGAGGGGTCATTTCAAATTGCTAAGACTCAAAATATTTTTGATCAATTTTCAAAATATTCTTGATCAATTTTCAAAATTCTTGCAGTAAATTATTCACAAATTTATAAACTTTAATTTTGATTCAGCAATTTAAAAAATATTAATTTAATAAAAAATCAAAAATATTTGAATGAAAATTTTTGAAAATTTTAAGGTACTTAAAAAAAATCATATTTTAAAAAGTAAATATGTTGTACCGTCATGTAAGAATTTGACGGACAGCTGGTTTAAAATTAAACTATTTATTTACATAAATTAAATATTTGCAAGAAAATTTAAAAAGATAATTAAGGGCACAGCCATCGACAACCGAAACCTGCCTGAAGCCAAAGTAACAAAATGGCAAACAGAGACGTCTGTCTCTCGTCGATTCTCGAGTCCGAATCTCCTAAAATCCATGTTCGCTTCGCTCAACAGAACCGAAGCTGACAACGAGAGGGGGTGAATTCCGAGCCCTCTAGAGATGTTTATGTCCTCTCCAGAACAGAAACACCCCCACACAGTTGCGAAAACTGTCTGTCATGCCGACTTGAGTCCCCCACAGCAAAAATTGATCCCAGACATGGGATTAGGGAACCGACGGAAACTCCAGCTGTGTATGGATCAAATGGAACGCCGGGCCGCCGATGAGACGCACGTGCAAAGTCTGAAGTTGTTTTTGCATTCCGAAACATTCCAGCGTCCACGTGTTAGGGAAAAGGGTCGGCTAGTACCATATGGTACAATGTGTTTCAAATTTGCTGAATCAAAATTAAAGTATAATGTTTGAAAAAGATATATTCCAAATTTCAACCCTTAAACTTTAACGGTTTTCGACTTATAGCAATTTGAATACAGGAAATCTTGAAAAAATGTATCATGGAGAAAAACGCATTTAAAGTTACAAAGATAGATGTTGTTGCCATAACAACTACTGTCAAGAGTGTTAGATTTCAGTTTGCACGCATAGAAATCAAAACAACTCCAATTTAGGTAGAATATCACTCGATTGAAAATCAAGAATGCCACTTTGAACTGTACAGTAAAATTTTCGAAGCACAGGTAAAGCAGCATTTTAAGTCGAAATTTTAAGAGTTTGAAGTATGCATTTTCCCCTTGCGCTTATATTTTTATAACAGATTACATGGACTATATCCAAAAATACGTTCTATGAAATAAAACAAAACAAAATGGCGCAAAAACATTTCGAAATCCGGAAATTGAAAAAAAAATATCAACTGTAGAATATTGCGTTTTTGTAGAAGACTCACAATGGCTGATCTACAATATGTCTGATGTTTTGTTATGCAACTCTGTTAGAAATGATCGTAAATGAAGAATTGCTTTTGCTATCCAGAGTTAGGTAATAATTTTTTAGACAGACATTGGAAAATTGATTTTGGTGATTTGAAAATTCTATTGTCCTCTTAACCAGAAAAAGAAGGTATATCCGAAACAGGATAATGAGAGTTGAATAAGGGTCTCCGATTTTGAGACCAGATGATTTTTCAGACTTGCGAATTTCGATCGGGAAGCAGCAGCTGCATCGAAAATTTATTTCGACTGTCTGAGGATCGGAATTTTTATGAGGCGTTATAACTAACGCCACAGTATTCATAGAAGTGAGTCCATCGTTATAATGGATGGCCTACGATGATTTTCCCAAACAATGCGACTTAACAGCCAGTCTATTTTATTCTTATGATGTCTGCACTTCCCCCTTTCGAGCAGTTCCTATGATCGATGGACATTAGTAGGGATTTCCAATGAAAGGTATGGTATAGGGGCATGTTACCACAGAGGTGCAGATTTTTTTTTGCGATGAGTACTGGTAATCACTACCTCAATTTGACAGTTTAAACCTCTGATCATCACAAGATATCCGAGAAGTGTAATGTTGCTTTCACCGCAAATAACTTTTTAATTTTCCGCCGTTTTCAAATGCTGAATTCACTGATGAGTAGGGCAACTTATTTGTTGCAGTAAAAATGGGAAAAGTTGCAGTTATCATGCCCTAAAGTTGCATTTATGGAAATAAAGCTGCATTTATTTTTGATACACTAAAATCTAAAATAAATTATTCGTAAAAAATTAAAAAATTCAATTCATATTGACAATTTTGATCGTGTACAACAGAATATAATACATCATTAAACACAGAAGAACGTTGAATGACCGATCCTTGGCCAGTAATTTCTTTAACATTGAAAAACTGCGCCAGTCGCAGTCATATCTTGTGCCATAACGGATAGCAGAAGCGCAAATTCTTTTGGCTCAATATTCAGAGATTTTAAAACGTCATTTACAAGGCGAACAACATATTGATGATCGACACACACCTCGCAAACTCTATAGTCGATTATGCAAGTTTCCTCAGGATAATCAAGAGTGCCAACCAATGTGTTAAGGTACTTCTTGCGATTTCTTTCACTTTCGTCTGTTAGGACGAACACCTTCTTTTCATGAACTTGTTCGATCCGCAATACTTCGTCGTTCGCAAGATCATACACATGTGATCGAAGGGTTGATTGAGAGGGCAAAAAATGAAATAGTAATTTCATATTAATTATGCAAAAAGTTTCATTTATGCAGAAAGTTGCAATTATGTTGTGGTTATAACTCACTTACAATACACCCCATGTAGGAGTAATATTGGTTTTAGTACTTTACATGGAGAGTAGAACGTGTGAAAAAAAGTTGCATTTCTTGCAAAAAATTGCCCTACTGATGAGGGAATGCAAATTACGAAAACTTTCCCTACTGCAAAACAACACTGAGCTATTCAAAACTAAGCAGAATGAAGAACATATCCGAGACGGAATAATGAGCGTGGTATAAGTGTATTGTAATCTGGGTCCTTTTGAGCGTGCTGATTTTTCAGGGTTTTGCAAAGTTTCGATCGTGAAGCAGCAGCTGCAGAGGAACTTTTTGTCGACTCCTCTGATGATCGGAATTTTTATACGAGGCCTTAAAACTGACGCCATAAAATCCATATAAGTTAGCGCTACGTTATAATGGATGGCCTACAATGCTTTTCCCGAACAATGCTACTCAATTGAGAGCGTGAGTTTTACTCTAGTGATGTCTGCACTTCCCTCATCTTAAAGCAGCTCCTGTGATAGATAGCCATAGGTATGGACTTCCAAACAAATGTTTTGTATTGGAGCATGTTGTCATAGAGGTGACACATTCTTTCTGCGATGAGTAATGGCAATTGCTATCTCACTTTAACACTTCAAACCCTTGACCGTCAAGAGATTTCCAAACAAATGTTTTGTATTGGAGCATGCTCTCATAGAGGTGGCACATTCTTTCTGCGATGAATACTGGCAATTGCTATCTCACTTTAACACTTCAAACCCCTGACCGTCACGAGATTTCCAAGGTTGTTTTGAGTTGATTTTATAATACTTCACAGTACTTTTAAATTTTATGGTTTGTTTTCGAATATATAGGTGTAAAAATATATATAAATACTGAATTAATACATATAAAAAGGGATGTATATATATATATACATAAAAAAAAATAATATATATATATATATATATATATATATATAAATCAGCACCGTATGGCCAATCCACATCAAAATTTGGTACACTTATACTGAAGAACACTGAGGAAAACATAGGTTATTTCTTTCCTGTCTTCAGACGTATCTGTAGCCAGGAAAATTGGCGCACAGGTAGTCCTAAAAGTGCCCTTCGAAGCCCCAATATTAAAATATAAAGTTTATTTTCCTGCAATAAATGGACATGGACAAGGAAACATGTTCTACAGGGTTTGTGTATTTGAGTTAACACAGGGGTTAACAATTTTGTCATGGTCATATTTTAACTGTCGTGGGCATATTTGAAACCCGAGTAACCCCAGGTTATTCAACTAGTCAGCTGATAAAGAAAAGCAAATTAACAAACCTTGCCGCACTGTAATACGATACTAAACTAGACGAAACTTTCGCAAACAGAATAAAGAAGGTCTGTGCGAAACCGAATAGTGAGCGTTCAATAAGTGTCTCCGAATCTGAGACCAGATGCTTTTTCAGACTTTTGTAAATTTCGATCGTTAAGCAAACCGGGGAAAATTACCTCGACTCGGATCGGAATGTGTAGGAGGCTTTAAAACTAACGCAATAAAGTCCATTTGAGTTAGCTTTGCATTATAGTGAATGGCCTTCGATGCTTTTTCCAAACAATGTGACTTGACTGATACAGTCGGCTTTATTCTAGTGATATTTGCATTTCCTTAACCTTTAGACTACGACCGGAATAGCGGTTGTACCTTGATCGCACCAAGAAAGAATATAGACTATTGCCAGTACAGCAGTTGTACCTTGAAAGTTATAAGCATTGGGCCAAGAAATAATAGATTTGGTATTGATCATACTGTCATAGATGTGCACATTCTTTGTGCGATGAGTATATACTCGTAAAAAAATCTTACATTAACTATCTGAGCGACACGAAATTTATGAGTAGAGTAGGATTGCTTTTGTCAAAAAACGCACTCTTAATGGTTAAATAGCCATAATCTATTTCATCTGTAGGGTTAAAGAATCCATGAACTAATTCAACTTTTAGTAAGTTTTTATAAGACATTTCCTTAGAATAAAATGCTCTGGAAAGATTCTGCTGGTTCTTTTCTTAAAAAGAAAACTCTATAAAAATAATATGTTTATTTTTCTGCAATAGAATCCTTTGAAGTCAATCCTTTGGAGCGATTCCGTTGGTCCTTTCCTTTGAAAATAATAACTTAGTAATATTTAATTAGTCACTTTCTTAGAATAGGATCCTTTGGCAAAATTCTCTCTATTATTCTTTTACTTGGAATATAATCCCTTAGTAATATTTAGTTGGTTACTTCCATAAAATAGAAACCCCTAGAAGTATTTAGTTGGTCACTTCTTTTAAAAATGATGCATTGGTATGATTCTATTTTGATTTTGCTTAGAATAGAATCCTTTAGTAGTTGGTAGCTTCCTTAGAATAGGATCTATGGCGAGATTTCCTTTAATTTAAATTAGAATCCTCTAGAGAGATTCTATTGGTCACGAAGATGAAACTGGTTAAATACCACGCAGTATCTATTCCTTTTGGGGCAGTGAAAAAGTAACTAACTAACCAACCTTCCCTCTCAACACCCATCTTTTTCAAACGAATGCTCTTTTAATTACCCGAGCGACTACTTCGGTGTTTGTCACTACAAAGAGAACTGAAGGCTATTTCTAAAAGACTACTCAATAGATTCCAGCCGTTACTTCAAACACGGACAGTCACGAAAGGCAGTGCGCTTACAAACTTGGATTTGATCCCGGGACGCTTATAACCTACCTTTACTCGAGTAGAAGCTATGGGAAAATTTTAAGTCCGCTGATTCGTTCGTTTCTCACCGTCATCTATGACGTTACTCATAGTGCGCATGCGTGAGAAGTATCAATGTTTTACAGTATAGGGAATAAAAGTTTTTTTCCAAAGGGCCTTTTCTTTACTTGAAGTTAAATGTTTTAAAGACAAATAAATGGTTGCTCTCTTACCACAGTTTAAATGCCACGCGATGAAAACCGTACAATCGAAAAATTGGCATATTCGATACTTTTAGTCTGAGATACAGAATTGAAAATACGTACCTATGTTTTCGAACTTAAATGATGTTCATTGTAAACTTGAAAATATGCATTGTCTATTGTATAGAAAGGTGTTCAGAACAATTAATTGAGAATCATTAATAAAATCTTCACTGGTCAATCATGATGGAACGGACTGAGCGAGCACGAGACTCGACATTGCATGTAAATAGTACTAAATATTGATACTTCTCACGCATGAGAGCACTATGAGTGTGTGACGTCTTAGATGACGTTGAGAAACCAACGAATCAGCAGGCTTAACATATGCTCCCGGCACCTAACTAGATAGCAGACAAGCGCTATAACCGCTATACCAGTTATGCGATGACTTGTACAACAACAAACTAATATTTATGCACATTGCTTATGTGTTCTTATTTGGTCTACTACAGACGGCTTTTGTTATTTTATTACTATTATTATTTTGTTATTTTTATACTTGGGATCTTGCTTATTATTTTAAATTTGTTGTATATGAATCGATTGTATTTTGAGTCAACTTGGGACAAGGGCCCTGAGGACCTTATGGGGTTTTAAAAGGGTCCTCCAGACCACCTCTAGTGTAGCCTCACACCCTCTGGATTGGATCAGAATTATTTAACAGCCCTCAGAATTATTGAAGTTGTGCACCATTCTCTTAAGTTTCCCAGTAGTTTATCAAAAGCAGATTGCACTAGACACAGGCGCAGCCATTGTGTGTACCTTTAACACGTTCGCTGCCCAAGCTGATATGATGCGTTGATAGTTATTGCCCTGCAGTAGTAGAAATGTGTTTTTCCAGAAGCTAATATCAGTCACGCCAGTACCAGAATATATCAGTCACGCCAATACCAGAATAGATTGGCGAAAGCTCAGCCAGCAAATTTGCAATTTCGTCATCTGTTAGAGTCTTATTAGATTGCATTTTTCTTTTTTTTGGGCCGTGAAGGCCCTGCAAAAATATCGTCTCCACAACTCCTATAACAAGATCTTTTTTAATAACTAAAGAAGCTATAAATTCAAAATCACATACTAACCTTTCACATACATCACTTTTCTAATCTTTCCTCTAAACCAACATCTAACATATAATACCAATTTCAGCGGAGAATAAATATTGAGGCGCAGCTCTTCCCGCACGAACGCGTGACTGGCTAATGAGACATCACCCCATCCCACGCGCTGGCGCGTGATTTTCTCTTTAGAGTTGACGCTTCATCACGCGCTGGCGCTAGATCGGCAACGAAAGTGTTAAGAGTTTCATACTGGGAATTCTAATTATACATACAATTATTTTCACTGTTAATCTATATTGAACCTGTTAATCTATATAATCTATAACACCTGAAACCTGTAATGAATATTTTTGTTAACTACTCTAATTTACAAATAAACCTAACTCTGTGTTCATCATCTATTCCAATTTGTATATTTCGGTAGATAGTGTTAACCTATACAGGGTGGTCCCGAATTCATGGTACAAACTTTAATGGTAGGTACAGGACATTGTAACAATGATTTATTGTATAGGAATGTATAGTCGCAAGTGACGCGGTGAGGCGAAAACAGGGGAAATAACGGCCGAAAGGAAAAACAAAGATTTTATTGAAAGCGTTGTTGACAAGTGTCATGTTTACAGTAATTGTTCAAAATTGCGTCCACCAGTATCGATACATGCTTGACAGCGTCGGTGGAGCGATTGGCGTACACGTTCAAAGATGCCTGGTATTTCACGCACACCCGCAGCAGCTACAGATAAGCGAGCGACGAGATCCTCATCTGAGTCAACTGGAGTCTCATAAACAAGATGCTTTAGATGTCCCCATAAAAAGTAATCGAGGCTCGATAAATCGGGAGATCGGGGTGGCCAAGGGACTGGTCCACCACGCCCAATCCATCGAGTACCAAACGTGGCATTCAGGTAATTCCGTACATCAATGCTGAAGTGTGCTGGCGCCCCATCGTGCTGAAACCACATGCGGTTACGAATGGCGATCGGAACATCATGCAGCAGTTGTGGTAACACTTCTTTCAGAAAAATAAGATAGCTTCCGCCAGTGAGCCGCGTGGGTAGTAAGTATGGGCCAATCAAAAAGTCGTTCACAATACCAGCCCACACATTAATACTGAAACGTTGTTGAAACGCATGTCGACGCGTTGCATGTGGATTATCGGTTGCCCACACATGGGAATTGTGCGCATTAAAGACACCCTCGCGTGAAAATGTCGCTTCATCTGTAAATAGCACATAATCTACGAAATCCGGCTGCAACGCACATTGCTGCATCACCCACAGGCAGAAGTTCACGCGGCGAGGATAATCTGCCGGATTCAATGCTTGTACTTTCTGAAAATGGAAGGGGTGTAAGCGATTTTCGTTTAACACTCTGCATACAGTCTGATGACTCACACCTACGTCACGCGCAACAGTTCTTGTGCTTGACTCGGGTCTATCAGCCACAATGTTCAAGATGCTTTCTTCCAGCCTTGGAGTGCGTACAGCTCTTACTCGACCAGCGCCATGTCTGTTGACGTCGAACGCACCTGTTTCACAAAGTTGACGATGTAACCGTTGAAAAATTCTATGATCCGGCATTCGTCGATCAGGATACTCCGCGCGATACATTCGTAACGCAGCTCTGCCGTTACCATTTGCACGGCCGTACATGTAATGCATGTCTGCTTTTTCTGCATACGTAAAGTCACCCATCGTCTACGGCAGCACAATTGTGAATGGCGCTTTTCCCTACTGCGATGCATCATGTTCAACAGCGGCTAGACATCTACTGCCCTCTACCGGCAATGATACCAACCGATCACTCCATTTCTCTTTCCTTTTATTTCCCCTGTTTACGCCTCACCGAGTCACTTGCGACTATACATTCCTATACAATAAATCATTGTTACAATGTCCTGTACCTACCATTAAAGTTTGTACCATGAATTCGGGACCACCCTGTATAATGATTATTTATCAGTGATAATATTCATTCAGGATATACAAAATAATAATTTTTGGCACATTATTGTAATTATGTGGCCCTAAAGAAGAGTAGATACCATTCATTATTTACCCTCATCACTCAAAAGCGACGAGTATTGCTGTTTACTCTTATGAAATATACCTCCTTCGGGCACGATACCGAAGTATATCATCTGTGTGATCTGCTATGAGCTCCACCATTTATCAGATCAGTGATTCCTAGGCGAGCTTATCGATCCAATCGACGTTCTGAAATTCGACGAAGCAAATGATGAACGGGTGCATCATTAACCCATTTAGTGGAGAAGAGAGTTCCCCTGCTTCACTCCTGTCTGGCACACAAAAGTAGTGTTTTGATGTAATCGTTCGTTGCTCATTCCTCAGAAAGTATAGTTGTGATGTATGCGACAATCTGAAAGTTAAAATAAAACAGTTTTACTTTTTTACTTTGAGATCTGAGGTACCACGAAAGTAGTGTATTAATGTAATCGTTCATAGTTTATTCAAAGTTCATATTTTATAGAAAGTAGAGTTGTAATGTGTACCGAAAGTTAAGATAAAACAATTTTACATTTTGCTTTGTTTGGATAGGTTTAACTTAAACACGCAAGTGTCACACTTGTCGTGCCTTAATATTTTTCGTTCGTAGTTCATTCTTTAAAAAGTGAGGTTATAATGTATTGTCAATCCAAAAATTAAGATAGAACATTTTTTTTAAACTTTAAGATCTGGGTGTCATAAAAGTCGTGACTTAATGTAATCATTCGCAGTTTATTCATAGTTCATATTTTTAGAAAGTATAGTTGTAATGTGTAACGAAAGTTAAGATAAATACAGGTTACCAAAATTCTTGTTCAGTAAAAGGATGAAAGTGTGTTTCCAAGTCCACTCCAATATTAGTTTGTTACAGACACTTGTTTTGTATTTAATGGTAACACGTAAGCTTTACAATATTTTGGGATCAAATACATGAAACTTTATTATGATGCCAAAGTATGATCTATTCATGGCAAATCAGAAGCAACACTCTGTTCAGTAAAATAATGATAGTGTGTTTCCTGAGATAGTAGTTTTGTATTTCGTGGTGACATCAAAGCTTTATTATTTGGGGTATCACCGAACATGAAATATTACTTTTGTGATACATTACGATTTATTCATACATAACCAAATTATTGTTCAGTAAAAGGATGAAAGTGTGTTTCCAAGTCACCATCCAATATTAGTCGATTATAGGCACTAGTTTTGTATTTAATGGTAACACGAAAGCTTTACAATTTCGGGATCATATAAATGAAACCTTGCTATAGCGTCAAAGTGTGTTCTGTTCACATAGCAAACTAGAAGCAGCTCTCTTGTTCAGTGGAAGTATCATAGTGTGTTTCCAGAAACACTAGTTTTGTATTTCGTGGTGACATCAAAACTTTATTATTTGGAATATCAAAGAACATGAAATCTTACTTTTGTGATACGTTACGGTTTATTCATAGCAAGCTAGCAAATCCTCTCGTAGAGTGAAAGGATGATAGTGTGTTTCTAAGTAGGATCTCGATGGCCCACCACCGACGTAAAATCTCTACAGCGCTATCAGGTCATCAAAAGTGTCGCGTGAAATATCGAATGCGAGCGAGGCCGACGACATCAAAGAGCATGGACAATTACTTGGTGTCTGTGCTGGGGAGGACAAATGAGCGCGAGGGCGATCTGTCGGCGACATCTCCACCGTTCTAAATGTGATTAATTCGAATTTCGGATGACCCCCATCTGCAAGTGACGTGCGGACACTGACGTGCTTCGGACTGGCATCCTCCGACGCAGTCCCAGAGACATTAACGTCGCTAATTAATAGTTTTGCACTTCAACTCACTCTGGAAGATTAAAAGAGAAACTGTGTCACGGTGTCATCGCTGTGCGGTGAGGGGATTGCAGGCATGTGTTGCAGAAACGATTATAGCCTCTCTCGGATTCACCCGCTCCGATGGAATTGCTGGAGTGCGGAGTGAGCGCTTTGTTTACTGATTTTTAACTTTGCCAATTAGTCCGAAATCTATCGTTCTCAAGTCATGTAGTCAGTTTATTTTCACTCTGGGATAAGATTGTAAGAAAGATATTATCTATGTCAGTGGTCGACAAAATGGTCGATATTGACACCCAGGGGTCGATATAACATTGTTCGGGGTCCAGGGTTCCCACGGTCCTTGAAAAGTCCTTGAATATTTTTTACCCAACTAGGGGCCCTTGGAAGTCCTTGAAAATTACGGAACTTGGTGAAAAGTCCTTGAAAGTACTTGATTTTTTTAATTAGTAAATAATTGTGTAATTCTTCTTGCATTGGAAGCCTGATAGTTAGCATTAAGACGAGAAGTACACTTTGCAACAACAAAAAATTACAGGTTCTGTGAGAGAAAATCCAAATTACAACCAAAATTGATGATAACCTTTTTCTTTATTCTATTAGTAGTTTAAAAAATACAGTAAAAAAGTATGTATTTTTAAAAAATATTTTTCATATTTTCTTTTTAATTGACAGCTTTTGCGTGTGCTTTGTTTTAGGTCGTTATAAAAAAATTTTAGGTCCTTGAAAAACATTTTTTGTTTGGAAAAGTCCTTAAAATTTATTGAAATTTTTTTGAATAAAGGTGTGGGAACCATGGCGTTCGATTCGGGGTCGGGATCTATTGGAAAATATATGACATCATTGTATGTATAATATTTAATTCGTTGAACTTGGACTAACTCCATCGAGAATAACAACCCAATTAGGAGTGTATCGTGGGAACTGTGACATGTACAGGACCTGCAAGATAGGACCAAGGTTCTTCATCGTGCCAAGGTTATTCCCCGTACTAAATAACCTCTTCCCCGTGAAAATAACTTCGGGGAAGAGGTTATTTAGTAAAAATAGTTATTGAAAATATCGAATGTAGCTTATAAGATGAAGTTATTGAATTGTCATCTGATCTGGCATCTAAGACGCTTTTGGAAAGTATGACTTTGTTTCTTTTGGACTAATATAAATACTGTAGAAAATTTGCGAAACTTCTGAAGTGGTATTACTCTTTCTGCTTCCAGTTCTGAGCTCGTGCATAGTTGAAGCTGGTTTCGGTAATTTTAATTCCGTTTTAATAAAACAAAGAAATAAGCTAGATATAGAATTCCGTGACGATTTAGGACTGAAATTTGCTAATTTTAAACCCAGCATTCCTAATCTTGTCAAGAGTTACGTAGCACACCCTTGACATTTACAACGTTAGTAAAATGTGCACTATGTTAATATGTCTTATTTTGATATAGTATATGAGGAAGATTGTATTATTGTTCATTTGTTATATCTAAAATAAATTTTATATTTTAGATATAATTTAGTCCTTTTATCAAATATGTAATGTTACGAAGAAAGTTAGAAACAAAAATGCATCCATTTGATGTTAAGCCAATAGTATACTACATTCTATATTATACATGAAGTAAACACTAGTTATAAAGTAAGCAATCTAAAAACTCATACTACTTAAAAGTAAAATATATAGGGTCTATAAAAAAAAGTCACTAAACTTTATGGGGTAAACGGTTAAGGAAGTTTGGTGATTCCTGATCTAGGAGACCATATTTCTTTGAGACCAAATCGGGATTTGGTAGAAAGAAAAACATGACGGAGTTTACGTTATATCCCATATTAATTTATGTTTCCTGTTTATAAAAATTCTAAGCAGTTACGTCTAAAGGATTTTAACTTAGAACAGATTGAACTGAGAATCAAGCATGGTTTACGAAATTTGCATACGATTGATAAAAAGGATTTCACAATTCATCTTTGACCTTAAAAAACCAAACATATTTCGGGTTGTCTATTTTTTACTGTAAAAATTACAAAATATTTGGTATTGTGTATGTTCGTGAAATATCCAAATCCTTTTGTAAATTTACGAATTAATTTAGTTTAAAAGTGTAAAACTGTTTTGAAATTTTTAAATCTTCAACTTAAGATTCTTTGTTTAACATACTCTGAATAAAATTTATTCTTTCCATATATGTCACGTAATAATTCGTTTTTCAAAAAATATGTATGCTGGAAAAACCTGAAATTATAAATTTAATGGAAAAGCTAATAAATAAATTCACTTCTCAAGTTTAAAATAAAAAAAATAATTATATCTTGTGTACTTATATAGACAACGTTCGAATTTATCTAAATATTTTCCCCCAAGAAATAAGTAAAAGTTTTACTTGACGTAGTCTTGGAGTATATCTGAAAAATACAATTGTCAACGTCGTTTCTCCGAATTCTTAGGCTTGAAGGTTAATCTAATGCCACTGAAGCCAATGATAAATGGTTGCAGACAAAGTAGAATCTCCAAATCCTGAATTGGTAGGGAACACGTATTGGAGAATCCGTTGATGGTAAATTATGGAATTCCTAATAAATCGTATTAATTTTCCGAAGGAAGCATCTGCTCTACCCCAATGTTTCCCATACAGTTGTAGTTAATCTATTAATCAATTTTATTTGACCATGGGGTCACAGCAAACATGAGTTATCAAATTTCAATTGTGTTTCCATAATACAAGCTTCCTCCCAGGCAAGGGAAATGTATTAAAAACGATAGAAATGACGTGAGTTTGACAGCTGCCATGTTCATAATAAACAAACCCTTTTAGCTTAGTTTAACAAAAGTTCATTTTTCAATCTCGCAACATCCGCTAAGACTTGAAATTTCAAAGTGGTTGAAGGAAAATGTACATTATCAGCGCTTCCACGTGCAGAATTACATTCCGTGTTCTGCAACGCAATTGCAATTGTTCTGCAGGCATTTTGTCGGAATTTTTAAAGCTGCAGTCAAATAAAAAACAGACGTAAAACACAATTATCTGTTAAATACGTAATACATATTTATAATAAAACACATCAAAATGAATTAACTTACTTTATTTAAAACCAAGCCATACTTTCTGAATTTGCAATTCTGTCGATAACTTTTGAAGTTAGATATTTTGTCATTGACATAGAAGATGTGTTATTTATAAAGTGTTGGTGGTAATTTGGGCGGTGTAGGGAGGTTGTTCTGTAGCTAGAAAAGAAAAAAAAGTGTGGCAAGGAACGCGCTTTGCACTGAAGAACATCGTAACTTGTGATTAAAATCAATCGGCCAAAATTTTGATCAAATTAAGGAAAAGTTGTACTACAAGGCCTTTGTCCTGCTAGGTACGTCGCAGTTTTAAGCACTTTCTGCTCCCAGGCCAGCGTTACGGAACTCTCTTGATGGTTTATTTCCGCGTTGAAAACTGTCCTGATCAATCTTTGATGCAAAACCCTGTTCTAAATTATCACCAGTTGTGGGTAATGGATTTTTGTTTCCTCTCGGATCTCTATTCCCTATGACTTATAGGGTAGTTTCATCTTGACGAGATTTATCGTTATTTACCCTCCTGGTAATAGTATCGACGATATATCTCGTCAGTAGCAAAACGGACAAGGTCTAGATGGAGAGATATCTCGTCATTGAGAGAACTGAACTGATATTGATCTCGTCAGTTACAAAATTGGTGAGATCTTGATGTACGAGATATCACGTCGGAATTACTTGAAGCGTTAGCAAACTATCATATCTTAATGGACGGGATATCTAGTTGAAACCCCCTGGAGGGTTAAGTTACTAACCAAATAGAGACTTACCTTGTAACAGGACGTGGATAAGACTACAATTTAAACATTCTTAAGAGTAGTTTATGATTGGAACGATTGAATTATGATTGAATACTAAGTTAGTTGCTATAGTTGTGGCTAAAATTATCCAGACAGTAGTAAGCTGATTGTCAATTGTGACCCTGATAGATGTATTTTGGATAGATGTATTTTTCCGTATGCGTGGTCTTGCAATAGATGATTACGACCATTTGATCGTCCTATGTGTGTAGAATTACGGTGTAGCAGGACGAGGAATAGATTACATTTTCAGTCTACCAAATGCATGTATGTTTGAAATTCGTTTCGCTTCAATAGATACAAATTTTTTGTAAGTCAATCACTATAGTTGTGGCTATATTTATCCACAGATTTTCCCCTTCTAAAATTCTGCAGTGACTGAATAAGGCAGATGGTACCATTAGTTTTCAATTGCGCGAGACCTTAAAAGGTGTAGTAAGGTCGCGTGTGCTGTTCAGTATGAGTTTTCGTGCAATGGAGGATTGCGACCTTTTGATTGTGCTATATTGCTTTGAGCAACCATCTAAATGTGTAGCCCCACGTGAAAACTGAGGTAAAACAAATAGTGAAACCGTTATAGGAGTAGAAGCTGTGTCTGTTATCACAGGGCTTCAGGCAGTTGTTGGAAGTGATGCGCACGCTTTGACAATCCAAGCCGTCATCGTGGACCATCCATCGATCCACGTCTGTTGTAGCAAACGCCATCAGATATTGTCAGAAGTTGGGTAATACTGTCTTACCCTAACAGCGTACGTAATGCATTCCAGACAATAGCCTCTTAGTTCTTCCGATATGAAGCGTTTCATTCTTACTCGAATAGCAAACATTAAAAAAAAAAGAGCTCTCGCTTATTTACTATATGTTTGCCCAGTTAGTAGAGCATCAGATTAGCATCCGGATGGTTGCGATTTCGAAAGTCGGTCCAGCTAAAGACCGTAGTAAACACGGGGGCTGGAGCAAAGTTCAATGTATCGTGGACTCAAATATCGTGACGTTGGCGTGTTGTAGAAGTTTGGAGAGTGGGGTGCTAGATGTGGTGTTGACTTCGCCATCGCAACCCTGCCAAAACAGTGCAGCGCATCTCTTGTATCTTTCCCAAAGGGTTTCATCTCAAACCGTCACCATTAACCCATTTCATTGCACTAGGGTGACGTTAATTTTCCACCTATCTACCTACTGTACATTTTGCTCATTTGGTTACTCGAAAAACTCTACCCACTTTAAAAATAACTATTCCTTACACATTATAATGGTAGGTAAATATTTTAAATAACGTCGCACTTGAGAAACACAACTTGCTATTGGCAGCGGTCCGGGATCTAACCCAAAGGGAAAATACCGAGGACAACACTACGTCATCTCGTTATCTGATCGTGGTTTAAAATTACGTGGTGTTTTCCTCAGTTTTTTCCCTTCTGGGGTTGTTCCCGGACCGTCGCCAATAGCCCATTTTGTTGTTCCAGTGTGACGTTAAATAAATACCTACTTACCGGGTTACCGTGGCTCTTTCACACAATAATGACAATTTTCTTTCACTCAAATGAAAATATTGACGAAAGAAATTGTCTGCTTTCGAAACAGGCATGAAAAAGCTTATGTATCAGTACAGTTTTCACCTGCACTTAACGGTGGACGTAAAATGGCATTTTACGAAGCACAAAGGAGATAAAAGAATCGATTCGATCGATGGAGATTTGATACGATGATCTGGAGAGTCAAACCAGACGAGCGTCGAAGAAAGGCTCTCACCGTTCTTTTGAAACGTGAGATTCGACATTTCAGAGAATCGTTCGGTCTTTCAGCTCGAGTGAAAGCGATAGGTGCCGTTTTTTTTCGTAGCCTTAACTCTTTTTGAAACGTGAGTAAAGTTTTTTATCCTCTTTTGGATGCAATAATTTTAACGTTCGCGATATTATTTTTTTTCTTGGGAAGAATCGATTTGAGTGAAAGAATCGGGATTGATGCATTTCTTGTTGCATTTTAAGTGAAATACCAAGATTGAAGATTGGATTACTTGTTGCGAAATATATGAAATTTTTACCGAGAGTAAAAGATTTATTTTTCCCACATGGTCAGTACAAAGTAATAATTAATCAGTGCGAATTATTTTGTTGCTTATAATGACAGAGGCTTTTTTCTGTAAATCGAAAAGCTGACGGTGTTTGTAATTTATAGAAAGTTCTGGCACTTATAAATATTGAGTCACCGAAAGTAAAATCCTCGCCTACCCGGTGGTTTGTTTTGTCTGAAAATTTACAGCCATTTCAGTTTCTGTACTATGATTAATAGCCCGTTGTGTTTTTATAGTGTGGTTTTAATTCAACTACCTACCTGTTCCATAATAGAAGCGAAATATAAGTACACTGAGCATATTAGATGTTGAGAAGAACTTCAAAAGTGTGACCAACATGTCGACAAGTAGTGACGCGCCTACTCTGAAATTAAACTTGGTGGGTCGATTTTATACTTAATCGTCTCGTTTAGCGATATAACATCTCATGTCAGTGTACATGTGAGCCCGGGAGTAGAAAGTGCTTAAAACTGCGACTTACGTCGCAGAACAAAGTCTTGGCTGAACATTTTTTCCTTAATTTTATCAAAATTTTGGCAAAACAGGTCAGAGTAAGGGTAATCCGCGATGGTGAACGACCAAGATATCAGCCTTCGAAAATTGAATACATCTACATTCTAATAATCGTGATGCCTTCCAGTTTTAATAGAAAAGCAAATTTAAAATGAGAAAAATAAAAAATAAAAATTCTTAGGAAATTAAGATTCATTAGCAGTAGAGATAATGATTTAATACAATTAGCACAGTACTTTAAAACTTTAAAAACATGATTTTTTCAATTTCGATCAATTGATAAAGTAAAATTTTTTGATTCTGCTAAGAAAAAGACCATAAGTAACTGGCGTTAATTCTTTCACAATTGAGATTTTTGTCACTGCTCTTCCAATTTTTACACTTTCTGATTAACTTCAATTTTATTTTTCTCAGAAAGAGAATTTTACACAAATTTTAAACACGCCTATACCCCTTCAACTGCTAACCTTAAACACATAAAATTTGAAATGGAGTTGGGTATAAAAAAAATTATGAGCTTCATAGAAAACCATAAATAATAATGATAGAAATTTTGCTAAAATCGATTAAATAAAATTTTAATTGTTTATTTTATGTTTTCGTAACATTTGAATTACATTTCTTGATTTGAATTTCAAATGTATAAGTACTCTATTACTCAATTCATTCATTATTTTGGTAGAAATTTACTTTGGTTGACTTAAATTTGTGACCGAATTGTTGTGTGAGACATGTCTTAGACGGTTTCCCGAAAAAGTACGGATCAGAATTGTAAGTTACGAAATTATTCATATCGAACATCATTTACTTGTACTCATTACGAAATTAACATGGTATGTTCAAAACTGACTAACAACTACAGGGAACTAGATGGAGAAGATTTGTTTACTGATGCGCTAAATGTACTCTTTCTAACTGTACAATTATTTTTGAAATTGGTTAATAAATGAAGTCGATGCGATTAAAGTAGGTTATACAAATTTGGTACTTTTTAAATCGGAATTTCCGATACAAAAATAAAACTGTCATATTTGTAGCTTAATATTATTAGTTTTAAAATTTGAAAATACCACGTGAAAGCTTAGAATGCACTCTTTCATGTGATACAATTATTTGTAAAAGTGGTTTATAAATACATACTATGCGATGAAAAGTATATTTTCTCGACAGCTTACAAATTGTTTATTGCAGAGGTGAAACGTGAAATAGCCTCGGTGAAACTCGCTGTGACGTCATGGCCTGGAAAGTCCGATCAGGAATATACAAATTATTAAGATAGTTTCGCCGTCGCAGAGGATTAAAAACTTTGCAAAAGGAGTGTTGGTTTGCGAAGCAAAGGAAATGGGATTGCGAAGCAATCACCGGTGGTTGGCGAACGTAGGTGAGCAGTAGGTGGAGCCTCCTAGTATCATAAAAGAGTCGAATATCCAAAATTGTATTTACTTTAGATAATCAAACGTTTTACAGACTTTATTTTCCAGTTCAATTTAAGCGAAAGCTCTCATTTCACAGAGTAACCCCCCCCCCTACGTGGTTTATGTAGAAAAAAATAGTCTTGCAACATATCATTCAATTCGACTTAACGGACTTATACTTCATAAATGTTTGAACTTTTTCTAAACGAAATATTTTAGAAAGAAAACAGCCTGAAAATCATTCCCTCCATCGATTTTTTTGAATCCTCCAGGCAGGAATAACTCCAAGAATCCTGAAACCAAATCCCGTGAAAAATCGCATTCGCTCTCAATCGCACTCGTTCGGGACAAAGCGATTTATTTCTCCCAGAGAATGAAATTTTCGAAAGCGCCTCTTCTCGATTTATACTCCATGCCCCGTAATCCCTTGATTTATTCCTCATAGAAGATCACTTCTCTCGCTGCCATGAATAATCGATTCATGAATTTATGAATCAATTCGAGAATTCGTGAATTAAAAAATAAAAATACACCGAAACACCGTTCCAAGTCGCAGGGTCGTAAATTAAAGCTTTAAATCGTAGAAACGAGGATTATGAGGTTCACGTTTAATGTGGTGTGTAAACGATCCAGGTTATTGCAAGCTGTCAGAGTAAATACATTTCAGTGATGTTGAGGGTGCAATCCTAGCTCATTCTCGCCCGTTCTTTGTTTGTTTGTGCCATAACAGATAAATTATTAAAATCTACTCCGTTCTTCTTTTTCGGGGGTTGAGAGTTCGAATCCAGTCAAAGACCGTCGTGTACAATGGGGGTGGGGTGGGGGGGAGTGAAGGTTAAACCAATCGTGGACTCAAATGTCCTCACGTTGGCATAGCGCGGAAGTTTGGAGAGTGGGGTGCTACCTCCGGTGTTGCCTCGTCCTCAGACCGAAGTTCAAAATGACGTGGTGTTGTCCTCGGTTTTTCCCTTTGGGATTGATCCCAGACCGTCGTCAATAGAACGTTGTGTTGCTCCGGTACGACGTTAATTAAAATACCTACCCATCGCTGTTCACACATATTTTACACAATGTATATTGTATTCACAAAACTAAATTACATAAAATTCTTGTGTTTTAAATGTTATATTTGATAGCCCTTATTCTGAACTATCTTTCGACACCGTAATTTCCAGGATAATAATGCCTTTTGAAGAGTCAGATGAGGTATTCTATCCCATTCCTCCTGAACAGCTTTCTAGAGTCCTGTAAGATTTGTGGGACGACGTTTGGATCATGCAGATTTTAAAAGTTCGAAAGCACAAAAATCCATAGGTGATACATCGGGAGATTTAGTAGGGATATCAGTGAAGAGTTATGTCCTTGATACCGGTTTTTTGTTCCATTTCGTTTAGGAAATTTACAGTGCATTTTGATGTGTGACTGCTAGCTTTGTCTTGATGGAGTTCCACAGATTGATGGCACTGTGGGTAAAGCGATGGTATTTCATTCAGAAAAATTGGCTATAAAATATGTTCCTGATAGTATTTGGAGTTAATCTTGACATTTTTTCCCCACTCTCTTTATTTTTAACTTGCCGTTATATGAAAAAAAACCCAGCAAAAATCACGAAAACCTTAGAAAAACTTTCTTTTGATTCTGTAAACCATATACTTAAATTTTTTTTCTCCCGTTTTATGATAAAAAATGGCTCTTTTTTTGCTGCAATTATTTAAATGAACCCATAATTAATCTATTGTGACAATTTTTTTTCCATTTTTCTTTGGATAAGTGTTTCTCTTATAGAATTCGGCAGCGTGGCCTGCTTTCAGCGATTTGCTTTGGAGAAAGACGATACACATTGCGTTTTTTCGCTTTCTTAAGATTTAAATCAATCAACGTTTATCATTTTGTTTACAGTGGACACCGAGCATTTTAAGGATTTTGCAACTGCCCTTTGACTAGGGAGATTTTCTTTTAACATTAAACAACGTACCTTTGCAATATTCGAAGATGTCCTTTTCTTCCTTGGATACTTGTTTGGAATTTTTGTCCCACTTGAGGCTCAAATTTGACGTTTTTTTCCTTTCTTGTTGACGATATTACCTATCGACGCGTTAGATATCACAAAACCTTGACTCTCACATCGTTTTTGGATAACGGTATATGAATATTTCTCTTCGGAAAGAGCATATATATAGCCTTCGAACCACTGCGTTAAAAACGCCATTTTGAATAAAAACAAACCTCTCAAGCCGCAGACGATCATTTTGACTTTTCAAAATATAGTACAACTGCAATTATTTCTTTTGCAGCAAACGATTTTTTATTACCGCTAACCAAAATCGTCTAAAAAAATGTGCGAACAGCCTCTGTATTTAGTTAAATGGGTGATTGTTTTGAATCATTCCTTCTCAAAGTTTCACGACTGAAAATCCCTTTTTTGGTCGATGGAAAGGTATTCCTCGTAAATCAGTTACTTTAATTTTTAATGGCTATCTAATTTCTTTATTTGGCTACCTGAGCGCTAATAAGACCGGGATTTGCTTATTAACCCCCTGAGCGGTTTCGACAAGATACCTTGTCGTTTTTGTTAATGGCGAGATATCTCGTCCTCAAGACATCATAGAGTTTTTTTATGATGACGAGATCAAGATCTGGTTTCTAAGGATCGAGATTTCGTCTAATGACGAGATATTCCATCCAACAGGATCTGGTTAGTTTTGCTAGTGACGAGATAACTCGTCGCGACAACCACCAGAAGGGATAAAGTCACAAATCTTTAAAGGCACTCCGCAAGATGATCTATCGTCAAGGTATATACTGTACAAGTCAATGAAAACTTCTAGTGAATGTGGTGTGTAATTGATTTAGATAATTACGAACGTTATATTTACGTATTATAGTAAATGCTTTTAAATGAAGTTGATGGTACGATCATTGCTCATGTACCGGTCTGTCTCTCATCCAAACATATGGAATTCAGATCAACCCCCAGCATTTCTGTTTCCACCCCAAAGAAAAGAACTATCCATGATATCCATTTCCTGGAACTTACACGCTTCCCATGAGGTTAAGATCCTTTCCTTCTCATTGAAGTTAGCCTTCATCTCACATCGGGCCATAAGGAAATATTGATTTGTCGGATGCACAGGAAGACCAGGGAATGATTCCAATCGGATGGAGTAAAAATGGTTTTGTGAAAATCCTGTCTTGGTAAAATACCATTCCACAGGGTCGCAAAGGCCTGTGCGACGGGGTGGGCCGTGTACCGGTCGGTTTCTCACCCCACATCTGGTATTCAGATCAACCCCGACGCGATAAACAAATCGTCAACCACCTACACTTTGGGTCTCCGTGAGAAAACGGAAGACGAGCCACTCCAAGATGCCTACCTCATAAACTCCAGTCTCACCGCCGGGGAAATTTCGAAAATGTTTCTCACAGATGTCAGATCACTGAGTTCAAACTTAAAAACCCCCTTCGCAGGTGTTTGCGTTTGCAATTGAGCTTGTTGCACTGACAAGATTTTTCGAGAGATGCAACATAACATTTGAGAGGAACAGACGTATCCTTCAGACTCTGTTTTTGGAACCACACTCTTAGCTCCTAGGCGGTTTGATGTCAATTGCTGTAACCACTACTTTGAATTAAGGTGTAAATATAACTCTGTAAATAATGTTCAAAATATTTTAAATAAATAATGTTTAAATTTAATCAGCAATACGACTAATTGTTTGACGTTAGTTGTTCGCTTCTGCCATAACATAAGTTACTGAAACCTCTTCAATTATTCTATTTACTTAAATGGGTCTTTATTTTGAATCACTTCTGCTCAAAGTTTTCCGAATGAATACCAACCTTTCCACCGTTTACTCAATGGCAGGGATTCAGGAGTATTACTTTATTAACGGAGGGTTCGAAGGCAACCATAGACCGTCGTGTACAAGGGGATGCACGTTAAATCTGTCGGTCCTTCAAATGTATTCGCTTTGACTTGGTGTTGAAACTCGGAAAGTGGGGTACCAGCTGAGGTGGTACCTCGTCATCTGAGAGTGGCTCAGAATTACGTAGTGTGGTCCTCGGAACTTTCCCTTCGTATGTGAACCTGGACCGTTGCCAATAGCTCGTTGTGTTGCTCCAGTGTCTCGTTAATTAAATACCTTCCTACCTAAATGGGGAGATACATCTCGAGAAATTCAGTGTTTTCAATTTCGGTCGTTGTCCACCTAGTTTAGCTTCGTGCTTAGAAAAACGTTCTCCATGCTTGACAGTGGTTCAAAATTACGTGGTGTTGTCCTCGGATCTTTACCTTGAGGATTAATCCCGGACCGTCGTTTATAGACCGTTGTGTTTCTCCAGTACGACGTTAATTAAAATACCTACCCACCATGCTTGACTGGATCCCATCTGGCCATTGAAAACGACGCTAATTCTTTGATGCACAGAAATCCTTTCCCACCTGTACCAAGTGCAACTTACGCTATAACAAAAAACAATAGACGCATCAAAAAGGAATTGTCCAGGAATTGTGCCGGTCGCAATCTACTTGGAATTAGGGATGCGACATCGACCGCAAAACATCGATGTTCAAAATTAAAACATCGATGTTGATAAAACATCGTTCCAAATACATCGATGTTTTTAAAATTCCGTGTATTTAACCTTTTTTCCCCATTTCTTAAAACTGGTTTAGCACCTAGTGATGCTACATCGACAGCAAAACATCGATGTTCAAAATTGAAACATCGATGTTGATAATACATCGCCCTCAAACTTTCGATGTTTTTAAAATTCAGTGCATTTAAACGTTTTACACCATTTCTTATAACTGGTTTAGCAACTAGTGATGTGACATCAGCTCCAATACATCGATATTTTTTATACAACATCAATGTTTTGAAAACATAGACATCGACGCCGGATCCCTACTTTTCAGACCCTTCACCTTTGGTCACTTTGGTCTAAAAGTATGTTCAATTTGCTGATTATGAAAATTATGCTACTTAGTTATTTTCTAAATTTTTATAACGGTACTTTTATTATTTAAAAATAAAACATCGACAGCGTAAAAACATCGACAAATATAAACATCGATGTTACAAAAACTTCGATCTTTTTTGAAAAACATCGATGTTTTGAAAACATCGACATCGATGTCGCATCCCTACTTGGAATGGCGCTGAGTGGGAACGTATAGCCTTTTTTGACGAAGTCCCGTTTCCAACAGTGTCGTGACGACAACCGTAGACGTGTCGGGAGCCGTGCTGAGCAGCGTGGGGATCCTGCACTTACAAACGCACGCCACAGAAGCCCACAACAGGGCATTACGGTCTGGGGTGCCATCTCCTTTGATAGCCGGACCCTTTGGTAGTCATTTTTGGCGACAAAATTTTACAACCTGTTGTGTTTCAGTTCATTTTGCGACACCCCGGACTTACTTTTCAACAATATAATGCCCGGTCGCACATGACACCTGTTGTTATGAGTTGTCTTCAACCTTTCCAAACACTTCCTTGGAAGAGACTCCCCGATCTCTCTCCCATACATCACATTTTTGACGTTATTGGGAAGGCGATTGCAATCATCCCGAAATGTTGACCATTTAGCCTGGCAGTTGGATTCAAGCTATTCCGTAGGACACCTTCCGGGATGCTTTTATGTCTATGCCATGCAGGGTGACGCATCCAGGCCAGAGGTGAACCAACGCCTTATTGACTTCCTCCCTTTGTAACGGTCAAACTCTGAAAAAAATAGTTTGTTTTTCTATGTATTTTCTTCACACTCACCCATTTTCATCGCAATCGGACAATTACTTCTTGGTGTGTCGATTATTTTTTGTTATAGAGTGTATTACCAGCCTCTTCTTGATCCTAAATTGAATTGGAGCCATACACGAAGACATTTTTAAGGACTCATCTGCAATTGCACAAAAGCGTTTTGTGTGCAAACTCGGTTACCTAATGCAATTCTTTTTACACTGGGATGAGAAAGAAGCTGCCTGTTAGACCTAGTCCAACAAATCATTCGCCTTCAAAGAAATAATTGATTACCCATCTCGTGGTCGTTTTGACAAGATATCGCCTCATTAACAGATCTTGATCTTGTCATCGTGAAAAAATACAACCATATCTGGATGACGAGATACTTCGACATGATCAAAATTGGTCATATCTTGTTGGATGAGATATCTCGTTATTTGTTGACTGCACAAAATATCGACAGTGTGTTTAATAAGCTTAGAAAAAATCCTACCATTTACAAATTTAGATCCCGAAAGTAGTGTAATCCGATCTCAAATGAAACCTATGGAGATAAAAGTCATTACGACATTCCATTGCGTGATATACTGGCCAGATAATCTTTTAATAAATTATTCAACTTTTTCCTTCAGATAAATCAGATTTATTATTAAAAGATCGGGAAATCTAATTACTTTGGAAGTACTTTTTAAATTAACTTCTATCTGTTTCTTTTTTTCTCTCTCTCGCAGCTTTTGTTCATAGGTTCATTTGCTTCTTGATAGTAACTTCGTTAGTTATGAATGTGCCATTTGACAGTATAGCAATTTAATTTATTTTAAAGTACTTAATGCATTTGTTCGGTATTTACGCTAATGAAAACTTTGTGTAATTTACAGAGACAGATTTGATTTGTTAGTGGTTTGCTTGATGAGTTTGACGCTTGATCGAGTCATTGCCATATCGTGTTTACCGAATTCTGATGTAACGTGATTGAATAGGTTAGTAGTTAATTTGCCGTCGCACTTTGAGCAACAAAACGAGATATTTACGTCGGTCCGGGATTATTTCCTATGGGAAAGACAACTGCTATAAAGATACAGAACAAATTACGCGCATTTATTTGAGTTATTCGACTTTGTTTATTATTTTAAGGCAACCTTCCTTAATTTTTATTGAAATATTAGCTGTGTAACCCGGAGTTACTACGGTTTCAAATATGACCGCGACATTTCCTGTGTTAACTCAAATAAACAAACCCTGAAGAACGTATTTTCTTGTCCATGTCCATATATTTAAAACAAACTGTAAATTTTAAAATTGGGGCTTCGAGGGAGGGGCACTTTTAGGACTACATGTGTGCCAATTTTAATGGTTACAGATTGTTCTGAAGACAGGAAAGAAATAGCCTATGTTTTTATGTTCTGAAGTATAAGTGTATCAAATTTCGTGTGGATTGGTCAAACGGTGCGGTCAAACAAAATCTATCTTTATATACACTACCCTACAATAATGGACCGGACAGCAAGATGTGGTGCTATAAGTGAAAGAATAAAGGCTTTAATAGGGGATGATACCCACGTGTTGTAATTACACTAGCAACCCTTCTGGGCATACTTTCAACAAGGCTGTGATACAGAGTTATGGGTATTTGTGACCTTTCCTGCTGCAAGAATGTCGCCAGCTCAGCTGTAGATTTCGTATGTGGTTACCTGGTCCGCAAGCGTCGCTCTAACTCGTCCCACAAATATTTTATGGGGTTTAGGTTGGGACTCTGAGCAGACCAGGGAAGACTTTTTACATCCGTATCTTTATACAACTGCTTCATAGAGGCTGCAACATGACATGGAGCGTTGTCCTGTAAATAACGTTCGTTCATTCCATAAAATTGCCAGAGCGTAGGAAGAACCTGATTGTCCAAATTGTTCATGTAGCCTCAGCATTCTATTTACCAGGAACAACATGCGAGTGTCCCAGGCCATACCACGAAAAACACACCCAAGCAAGGAGTCGTATTTTATGCAAATCCTCTGGCGTCCGGTCCATTGTTGTAGGGTAGTGTAATAGATTTTCATGTAAAGTTATGTACTGAGATATTCTTGTTTTCTTTCAGATTCCATGCTTTATTAGAATATATATTTCAACATTCCTGTTTCCTCTACCTGTGGAAAGTTTTGTGTAGGTAAGCAGTTCTAAATTTCTTACAATCATTTTGATCTGTTTTTACTTTCTTTATTATATATGGTATAGCTTCTGCAGAATTAATTTAAATATGAAAAAATGTAAACATTGTAGGTATAGGTAAGATCATACTAATACTGCAGGTTTAGATTATGTAGTAAAACAGCTTTATACGTCTACCGTCATTACATATCAGTAGGCAATATGAAAACTAGGTTTAAATATACTATTTTGAACAAATGAAGTTCATATAGGAAAATTAATTTAGAAAATGGGTGGTTGCCAACACTATTCAAAGATAACATATCTAAATACGAGTTATCATCACGTTCTTTTTTTTTTCACACGATCATCAATGACGTTTTGTTACATCATACGCTGTTCCATCTTAAGAATCTTAAGTTGAATAGATCATTGTTCTAACAAATATTCACAAAGGTAAAGAAGCATGCCATGATACAAATAATTGGAATTTAGATTCGTAGATTCATTTAGTTGCGAATTTAAGCATATTATATTGTTTTAAATTAATGATTTTCTTGACACCTCTGAACACATCAAAAATCAGTCCTAACTGCTGTTGCCCTGTCACATAAGATTTATGTCCCATCAGTTAAATGTCTAAATATTACCACTCGCATTATTAAATATATTATTAAGCTGCAGAAGTAAAATAGAACAACTCCTTGTATTGTCCCATCTTTCATACTTGGGGAACTTTAATAATTATTATTTATATAACATTTATTTATGAAAAAAAGGTACTTCAGACCGGAGAAGCGTGAGCGGCAAGCTGCGGCGCCGTGGGGAACTGCGGTACAAATTGCAAACAAGTTGACGTGCGTCGCCGCAGCGGCGCCGGAGGCATGTGTGCACTACTCCATTGGATCTAATGTATCTCATACCACACTTGCGTTGCCACAGTGGCGCGGCACGTTGAAAAAACGAATGTGTGCATCGGGCGGCCTTAAGATACATTATAAGTAGATAGAGAGAGAGAGGGGAGAGATAGGGAGAGAGAGCGAGAAAGAGAAGGAGGGAGAGAGAGATGGAGAGAGAGGGAGGAGAGATAGAAGTGGGAAGAGAGAGGGGAGAGAGAGAAGAGTGTTTTCGAATTTGGGTTGTCTGTATAGTCAAATTCTCCCTTTCCTTACTTCCTTCGAATGTGCTCGGATGAACACGCCGTGGCCATTTTGTAGAATGTTGAAGGAATTATTGAATATAAACAGGAACGGAGCAATTAAGTTACAATTAAAGTTTATTTACAAGTTAGGTTTTAATGTTATATAAAAGTTTCAAGATAACTGGATTGTTAAGACTTAAAATATTAATTTACAGAACTATTGTTTCCGCCTGCGCAAAGCCTCCCCCTATTCTGTCCACTCTCGCTTTCTCCTTCCAAAATACCCCGTTGGGTTCTTCTCGACCTCCTCCAAGGGGTCGTACACAAGTTGCCAATGTCTCAAGGGTGCTCGGGACCGGACTGTACATGTATATTCCGAAAATGTCTTCCAACCACATTAAACTTCTAATTTAGAGCCCAAACGAATCTTTAGATCATGATTTTAACTTAATTTTGAACATGCACTTTAACCCTGGTGGTTGGCTGGACGAAGTATCTCGTTTACTTACTATCTCGTTACAGACACGATATCTCGTCCATCAGGAACTCGTAATCTCGTCAATTATTAGAAGAAAAGTGACCAGATCGTAATCTCGTCATCACCGAAAATTCATCTATACCTTAATGACGCGATACCTCGCCATTTGCAAATGTACTTACGGTGCAGGTCTTGATGGACGTGATATCTCCATTAACCATCGTCATTGTAGAGACCGCTTGGATTGTTAATCCTCCTGGTTATTGCCGATTAACACTCTTTGTAGACGAAGTATCTCGTCATTAGCAAAATTAAGCTGTTCTGGCTGAATGAGATACCTTGTCATTAGGAGAAAACTGACCTAATCCTGATTGTGTCATCATAAAAAGTCAGCACTATCTTGATGGTGTGATATCACGTCATTAGAAGGAAACTGATCAGATCTTGATCGTGTCATAAAAAATCATCAAATCTTAATAAGATATCTCGTCATTGGTGAACCTGGTCAGATCTTGATGGACGAGATATCGAGTCGAAAAACTTGGAGGTTAATAACCGAATTTTTTTTGCAACTGCATGTGTATTGCAAGCAGTAATGTAAAATACTCAAGCATTTATTTTTGCTGTCAAATACGCAGGGTATTTACCCAAAATGGGTATTTTAGTGGGTTTTTTCATTAGCTTTAACTAGTTATTTACCCACAAACAGTTTATTCATGACATAGGATGACTGTCACACCACCTCTTTTCTCTATATGGTGAGTATGCGGTTCGTTTTATTTACTGGAGAGGGCCACACTTTTCCATAGATATATTTGCATTTATTTACAGGACATTTCTTGGTTATCTATCTCTATATATATTACAGAACCATCCATATATATTACAATAGTAGCAGAGAGCCAGTCGTCAATCTGTCTTCCACGGTCTTAGCTGGTCGAATCTTTCTGCTTCCTTTCTCCCCTAAACTTCTCCCGTTGACCATTCAAGGACAACCTCGCCAGCGTTCCAAGAGGATCCATCGTTCCCTCCACCAACCATTCTTCCCTGTGTTGGCCTCAGAACCTCACAATGACTTACTTAAAGAGAATCAAACAGATTAAAATTGAAAAAAATTAACTTATTATCCCATAAAGTCAGTACTTCAAGGTGATTTATTGAATAGTTTCTCTCAATCTAAACCCTTTCAACGTGGTTTTCAAAAGTTTTTTTTTATCCTACGCCCAGCTTAAGGCCTTTCGGCCATACGCTGTCTTGCCGTCCAATATAGCGAATAAAGTCCTTTGGGGAGAAGTATCCCTGGTGTCAATGTCCTGTAAATTAGAGCACTCCGCAAGGTGTTGTCTGTTCATAAGACCATCGCAAAAAAGCGGACAGATCGGGAAGGTAGTCACCCCAATCCTATGTAGGTGTTGTTGGAGATAGTCATGTCCGGTTAACAAGCGGAAACAGGCCACTCCCATCCCTCTTTTCATAAGTATCCATACTGCCCCCAATTCAAGTGGGAAAAAAATCAATACTTACCTTCTATATAGAATGAATATTTCCTATTTGTGTACAATTTTTATATGAGGAAGGAAAACAATAACAATTAAACCTTTATTCAGCTCATCATCTTTTAATCTCAGCTTTTAACTTGCTAGACTCACCAGATGAAGTATTTGCGTGGGGCTCACATGCTCATCTAACCTTGGTTTTCTAATAGGTTTTTGATTTAGCAATTTCCAATTATATGCCAAATAGGTTAATTTTACCACCTTTTCTGATTTGAAACCATTTCTCTTTTTACTGTGGATCCAGCTGAATTTGCTTAGTGTTCTTACAGTGGCGGCTGATGTTATTGGTACGCTTAAGATCATAATGGCTACTTCCACCAATTCATTTGTCCCTCTCAAACCTCTCCACCATAGTATGGGGCTCATGATGACATCTCCTTCCCATGCGTACTTCCTTGCCCAGAGTCCATCTTTGATTGCACTTTGCCAAATCTGTTCTTAATTGTATACTATTCAGCCCCTTGTGTTGTCCCACATATCAATTGAAACATATTGCATCAATTAATTCAATAGGACTGAATTTACAAACTAATGAAGCTGGGTTCAAGAAATCTTTCGCTAAATGAATTTGTCGAGATTGCATATCATCTCAGTACTGCCAGAATTAAATTCATAAATGTCCCTCGAACTTTTATAAAATTTCCATATATTGATCATTATTTTCCTGCTTTTTTCCTTCTAAAAAATATAAATAGGACAAAAAAAGTACATTTTTTTTCTGTGTGAATCCCTTGATTCCTATCAATAATATGTAGATTAATTACTGATACCAAACAATCTATGCTCTGTTTACACTTATTTAGTGTAATCTGAAAAGTTTCACATGCTGAAGAGCCTACTGGAACAGGTCCATTGTCTTCAATACCCGGAAATATGGAAGCAAAGTCTGAGACTAAATCCCTAGTATGGTGGTTGACACTAAATTTATTGAAATAAAGATGTGAATATCCCTTCCCCTTCTAATAAAAGTTTATAAACAAATGTATAGAGAGTAATTTTATATTATGGTATATTTAATTTTTAAACTCATTACAAAAATTTAAATATTACTTAAAAACCCTGCCTCAAAAAATTTTCCTGTATTTTAAAGAATTTTATGAAAGCCATCCTTTTTTTTCTTTATGCTTTTTCTTTTTTTCTTATATATTTTTTCTTACAATTTTTTAGTGCCGAAGAAAATTTTGCGATGGCAGGGAAAATTTCACTGCAATCAGAAATCCAGCACTTGACCTTGCTTGCATAAACCAGACTGTCACCTGCTGATGGCTTAACATTATAGGATTTAAGAATAAGTAATTTTAAAATTAATTTCAAAAGTTACATAATATATTTCTTACAAAAATTAGTGGTACAGTGGTTTCAGATGATATTTTTGAAAATACCTATATTTTGGTGAGGTATATAAAAATGGGTAAATACCATTTATATTTACCCTAAACACCGGGTATTTACCGGATCCACATCACTGATATTGCATGGTAAAATACCAGAACTCGAAGCTCTGTATTTCATCAGCGTCAACACTAAAATGGGTCGGTGTCATTATGCAATTGGAATTTCCGAGCCCTCAGGTACTGCGACAGACCACTACTTAACGAAAACGCTGAATTATTACGTTAACAATTCAGAAATATTCCCTCTCTTGACAAGATATCCGCATTTCGTGCGCCACCACTTACGGAAATTGCTTTAAGTTCGTTGTAAAAGGGACGCATACCACACACACAGAGAGAGAAAGCGACGCATTTAAATAATTAATTGCTCGTGTTCAGTTCGGAACGTTTACCATTTAGGGGGTCAGTAGAGCTTGTCCGATCACTCACCTGAACCGCGATGAATTAATAACTGTTGATAGCTCGGCATGCGGAGAAACTTGTTCCGCTCTTGTCGATTAGCATCATGCGTTGGCGAAGAAATGCGGAGGTTTTGGACGTAATGAACACGTGTCAAGTTTGTTGCCAGAATTCGATCTTTGCCTGGACGAGTGTGGACATGCCATTCGTTAATTACAACCGATGGTACCGTATGGGTTTGTACAGCACGTCTCCTGCATGAAGGCAGGTGGGTCACGCGGTTTTGAATGTTAATTAAATTACGGGACTAGTAGAAACACGTAAATAAATGCCTTCCTAAATTGATGGGGCCGTGGTAGGTAGTATCACGTGGTTGGAAGAGTAACGAATTAGAAACCAGAGGGTTGCATATATAAATAAATAAATAAATAAATAAATATATATATATATATATATATATATATATATATATATATATATATATATAAATATATATATAAATATATATATAAATATATATATATATATATATATATATATTTATATATATATATATATATATATATAGTATATATAAATATATATATATAAATATATATATATATATATATATATATATATATATATATATATATATATATATATATATATATATATATATATATATATATATATATATATATATATATATATATATATATATATATATATATATATATAGACTCGTTTTTGAAGCTGACAGCTCAACGTTCATCAAATAGCATCGGTCAGAGAGCCATCAAAAAAATAAAAGTATAATAATTATTTTAAAATATTAGCCTAACGTTTCCTCTTTGGTTAAAAAAGAAACATTTTGCAAAAAAATTAAAATATGCAAATAACTTCAGGTCAACTTTAAAAATGCGAATACATTAAAGTTCAGAAAACTCAGACAACGTTACAAATTGTTTGCTTCCGCGAGAAGGAAGTTGTGTCACGTAGGTTTTGAAAGAGTCTATTAATTGATTTAGGGGACTAGTACGAACGTCATTAAATCATTTTTGGGCGTCATTATTGACGGTTTTGACATCGAGTTTATCGTTCTATTCCAGTGTTGGCGGGAGAAAAATAATCGCCGTAATATTTATTTTGATTCTGCGTACTGCAATCCTTATCCGAGACAACCCTTAACACCTGTTCAGAAATGAACTGAACAGTGGCCCGGGCGCTTTCTGGAAGGTGCCGAAGTAGGTTAAAACTTCGGTGTGTTTTCATACTTGATATCGATAATAGATTTAATGTCGCACTTGAGCAACACCACGGACTAAAGGGAAAGATACTGGGACGACGCCTCGTTATTTTGAACCACCGTCAAATGACGAGGTCATACCTGAACTGCCAGACCACTCTCCAAACTTTCGACACCTTGCCAACGTGAAGACATTTAAGACCGCTACCATTTTAACGTGTTTCAGCCCCCTCGTATAGGATGGTCTTTGGTTAGTTCGAGCTTTTAACTCGCAACCCTCCGTTTGCTCTTCCAACTGGCCTTGGCTCAGATTGTCCACTTTTGGACCTTGCGCCACAAACCCCCAAATCCAAATCCTTCCACCTGGTCTGCCGCTCCCATTATTGAGCATGGAGTGTAACTATGTAAGACCCAAACGGGTGGTTATTGTGGGTGAAGTCTGTGAGGTTCTGAGGTTCTCCTGCGAACACAGGGAGGAATGTTTGGCAGGGGGAACGAGACATCCCCACAGAGGTTTGTGGGGGTGTCAGTGAAAGGTCACCCGAGTTAGGAGGAGAAAGGGGAAGAGTGGAAAGAAAGAATTGATTCGACCCGCGGAGACGACAAAGAACGGACGATGAGAGGCTCTCTGCTGCTGTTTTATACTATGTTATAATATATCCCTATATAACCTAGAATGTCCAAATAAAAGTTGGAAAAGATATCTATGAAGTGTTGCCCTCTCCACTAGACAACGAACCACACATACTCACCAGAGATAGAGAAAGAGGTGGGGTGTGCTAAAGTCTGAAATTCTTTATTCACTACAGACCTAGAACTCAAAGAAGCGGTATATGCAGTGAATCTATTCAGAGAACCGTTTTTCAAAAGCATAACGAAGCTCAAGTGGGCCGATCAACCAGAAAAGTGGTTAAGGTGTTAACCTCTAGATAGGAAGGTTCCTGGTTTGAATCCGGGTCCGGGCATGGATGTATGTAAGCCAGGCCTCGAAATAGATTTTTTAATGCAGGTGCATCTTGTGCACCTAAGTTTCTAAATTAGGAGCACATGTTATATTTTAGGTGCACATTAAAAACAAAACGTAATATAAGGGCATTAATGTAGTGTAAACTACTTTATTATTTGGGTATGTTTATATAGGTTAGAAGTAGAGAGTAAATAAAAATAGTTAAACATCTAAATTCTCCGGCGTACGACTGTCGCGACAGTCAACAGAGCCATCTAGCAAATGTGTCGATCATCCGAAAGTTCTGGTGGCAGTGGCACAATTAAACCTTCCTCCTGTATAAACCCCGTTATGGCCCAGCGATTTTGTTTTCACATAGTGTGTATTTAGGAATTTTAATTACGTTCCTTTAGAGCTAGAGAGGTCAATATTAATATATATATATATATATTTTGTTCAAATATCAAAATAACATAACACGTGTCACCCCTTGTTTAACGTTATTTGCATTGCGTGTATCTAGCGGGAAAAATTAGGTGCAAAATTTTATTTTCATGTGCACAGTGCACCTGTGCACCCGGGTTTTTCGAGCCCTGATGTAAGCGTATGGTGTAGAGGCGGCTGGTGCACCTTAAATCTGTCGTGGTCGAAAGCCCTCACATTGGGTTGGTGTGGATATATGGAGAGTGAGGTGCCAGCTCAGGTGTTGCCTCGTCATCTGACCGTGTTTCAAAATGACGTGGTGTTGTCTTCGGACCTTTTCCTTGGGGGATTGATCCCGGACCGTCGTCAATAGCCCGTTGTGTTGTTCTAGTACGGCGTTAATTAAAAACTTCCAATTACCAAAGTTCAAGTGGAACAATTTTCGGAAATTCAGAGTAGCCTATGATGAAAAGATAAGTTATGTTAACTGTCAATTTACTTGAAATAAAGTTTATAACTGCATTGTGCGGATAAATATTGACTCAACCCCTTGCTTCCGTCATTTTGTAAAAAGGCAAAGTGTGCTTCCTTTTATGCACCCTTGTTCTGATTGGGTGCCTTTATATCCAAATCCTGTCTGAGACGGGAAATAAGAAAGGATTTCTATTCAGATTTTTCTTGCTGATTTAAAAGTGATCTGATCCGCGGAAAATAAGTCCGCTGCTTTAAATATTTCCTGCGTAAAATTTGAGTTTGGAGAGTTCTGATAGAATCCCGAGAGATTTTCGGACCACCATTTAAGCCATGGATCACGAAGTCGGCTTTATTTTCTACTTCAGTGCAATAGAATCTCAATATCCTCCTTTTTTTGGCTCTCAGAACAAATCCCATCTCCTCCCTCTTCTTCACTCCTAAAAATACTCTCGTGAGCATTCTTTTCATTTCTTGAAAAAGTTTTTCAGGTCCGAGCACACTGAAAAGTCACTAGAAAATTTACAACATTTTACGAATTCGACAGAGGGTATTTACTATTGAATAAATTTTTTACTATTAAATTCAGTTCTTTCGAATTTGCGTACATAAATATGCATTTTACATCTCTCGTGCGCATATGCATTTACTCTCTATAAAAACATCGACGCACCAAGGAGTTGTCCGAATGCGATAAAAATGGGTGGATATGAAGAATATACATAAAAAAACAAACGATTCACATTTCAGAACAATTGAATAAATTATTTCAAAGTTTGACCATTACAAAGGGAGGAAGTCAATAAGGCGTTGGTTCACAATATGCCTTGATGCGTCATCCGGCATGGCATAGACTGAAAAAGTTCCCGGATGGTGTCCTGCGGAATTTCTTGCCGTCTCCAAATGTCGGGCTAAATCGTAAACATTCGGGAACGGTTGTAATAGCTTTACCATAACGTCTCAAATGTGCTCTATGGGTGAGATGGCAGGAGACCTAGCTGGATCGTAATTTCCGAAGACTCGGAACGAGTAGCACCGAAACTGCACGACTGGTAGGTTGTTCACGATCTGATGTTGTTAGTATTCATGCAAAGTGGATAAATGACGGTGACACCAGTAGTAGACGCCAAAGTGTTGGTCGTTAAGGCGCCATCAAAGAAAAAGGACGCCGGAGACCGTCCAGCTTGGAGGTCCGGCGCGAAACGTGTCAGGGTACGCCGTTTGTCAGGCGAACAATTGCTCCCCTCTTATACAGCAGGTCATACACAGGCTGGTGGTGACGGTATTATACTTTTGGGGGACGTTCTCATGGGCGACTCTGGAACCCCTAGTTGTGGTAGAACAGACCACAAACGCTGCAAACTATCTGAACATCATTGCGGATCAGTTGTACCCTTACATGGCGTCTGTCTTTCCAACTGGAAATGAACTCCAGCAGGACAACGTCCCATGTCATAAGGCTCGGATTGTGTTGGAGTGGTTCGAGGAGCATACTGATGAATTCCAATTAAAGTCCTGGCCACCTAACTCGCCCAATCTTAATCAGAGCACATTTGGGGTGTCATGGAGCGGCAGCTCAGAGCTCAAACACCACCATGTCCGAATATCTGCTTAGACATTTGGTACAACCTATCTCCAGTCATGTACCAAGAACTTGTGGCATCTATGCCCAGGCGAGTTGCAGCTGTTTTGCAGGCCAAAGGAGGCGCAACGCGGTATTGAGTAGGTGGTCATAATCTTTTGACTCTTCAGTGTATTCCTCTTAATGTTTTAATCAGTTCCAGAGACCAGATACGGTCTCCCAGATACTCGTATTAGGTTCAGAGGCCGCCGTGGATCATATTCATGTCCACTGCGCTAGCAACCTTCGAGTTGTAGGCGGTGCAGGTTTGACTCCAGGCAGGTGCATTCCTTCCTGTGTCTATTTATCTTTTCTGTGTAAGTGAAAGCTTCCATTGTGTGTGTCTATGAATTGAAATTGGATGTCTTGTGTCTGGCAAACCATGGCCAAACATGACCCCTGCTCCACAAACCGCCAAAGCAATCAAACATTTGACCTCAACATCCCACAGTTAACACCGTGTTTTATCAAACCTGTAGAGGAGATATAACCCACCGGACAGATTTCTCCGGTTAACATATGATCCTCCGAATTGATCCCGGACAGTCGTCAATAGCTCGTTGTGTTGCTGATGTGTGACGTAAATTCAACTAAAAACTGTAAATGAATCCCCGAAATGTAAACAATCCAGCAGCAGTCCTCCCAAATGTAAACTGCCGACCATCTGGTTAAAGTGTTAGCCTCTAGATTGGAAGGTTCCTGGTTCAAATGCGGTTCAGTGCATGGATATTTGTAATCCTATGGTGTAGAGGCGGCTGGTGCACCTTAAATATGTCGTTGCCGAAAGTCCTCACGTTAGGTTGGTGTGGAAATTTGGAGAGTGGGGTGCCAGCTCAGGTGTTGCCTTGTCATCTGACCGTGGTTTAAAGTTACGTGGTGGTGTCCTCGGATCTTTCCCTTAGCGGATTGATCCAGGATCGTTGTCAAAAGCACGTTGTGTTGCTCTAGTATGACGTTAATTAAAATTACAATTACTATCACCCAAATGTATACAAATTGTTGCAATTTTGAAAGTAATGATCAATTGCCCTTTTTACATTTAACGGGGCAATGGGTTGGGTGGATTTGGGGTTTTTATGACGCAAGGGCCATATTTGGCAATGCTTCGCCAGGCACAAGACATACCACCTCAAGTAATAGATACAGTCAATGAACGTTTTAATGACACAGAAAAGAGATTTTAGAGATTTTTAGAGCGAAAAGAGATTTTTAATTAGCGTCGTACTAGAGCAACACATCGGGCTATTGACAACTGTCCATGATCAATCCATAAGAGGACAACACCTCGTAGTTTTGAACCACGGTTACATGACGATGTCACACCTGATATCCAGCCTCACTCTGCAAACTTCCACATCACGCCAAAGTAAGTAGATTTGAGACCAGGACAGATTTAACGTGAAACAGCCCCCTTTGTACACGATGGTCTTTGATTGGATTCCAACTCACAACCCATCGGTTGTTAGTCCTTTACCCTTCCAACCGAGGTATTTAGTCACTAACGTCATCTAACAATTAGGCGTACAATTGATTAAAGTTAAATATTTATAAAAAGGAAATTGAATATTATTTACAAAGTTATATTTACACATTAATTCAAATTCGTGGTTACAGCAATTGACATCGAACCGCCTAGGATGTAAGAGCATGGATCCAAAACCAGAGTCTGGAGGATACGTCTGTTCCTCTCAAATATTAAGTTGCATCTCTCAAAAAATCCTGGCAGAACAAGCTCATTTACCATCTCAAACACCTACGAAGGAGATTTTAAGTTTTGGGAAAGGTTTTGAAATTTTCTTGTCGGTGAGACTGGAGTTTATGAGGTCGGGATCTTGGAGTGGCTCGTCTTCCGTGTTCTCACGGAGACCAAAGTGCAGGTGGTTGACGGCTTGTTTATCCCATTGGGGTTGATCTTAATTCCAGATGTGGGGGTGAGAGACCGACCAATACACGTCCCAACTCGTCGCACAGGCCTTTGCGCCCCTGAGGAATGGTATTTTACCAAGACAGGTAAATACTCACAAAACCATTTCTGCTCCATCCGATTGGAATCATTCTGGGGTCTTCCTGCATCGGACTAATCAATATTTCTTAATGACCCGATGAGAGGTAAAGGCTAACTTCAATGAGAAGGAAAGGATCTTAACCTCATCGGAAGCGTGTTAGTTCCAGGAAATGGATATCATGGGTAGTTCTTTTCTTTGGTGGGGAAACAGAAATGCTTATTCATCGCAGATACGTCGGGAGGGTGGGACCTTATGGACGCCAGGAAGTGAATGGGAGAAGTGGAAAGGTCTTTCTCCAATTTATTTTCTGTTTCTTCTAATGGATTGATGTTTTGGAGGTAAAGGGTTCGCGTGGTTAAATGGTTTCCCATTTAAGTAATGAGTACAGGGTGTTTCTCAAAATTTTCCGTGCAAAGTTTAAGGCGTAATATATATATATATATATATATATATATATATATATATATATATATTTCTTCCCCTTCTTGCTGGGGTATCTCGGACTGATGCCGATATCCCGTTGCGTTATTACTTACTGAACTACTTACCAATCCACAGATCCAGGTTGGAATAGTAGCGAGTTAACAGCCAGATTGTTGCGATTTTGATACTCGATCCAACTAGACTAGGATGTTCGTGGGGGCTGGTGCACGTTATATATGTCGTGGTTTCAAATGTCACGGTGTTATAGTGTGGATGTTTGAAGAGTGGGGTGCCTGCTCAGGTGTTGGCTCGCCCTCTGACCGTTGTTCAAAATGACTTGGTGTTGTCCTTTGATCTTTCCCTTAGGGGATTGATCCCGGACCGTCGTCAATAGCCGGTTGCTCTAGTACGTCGTTAATTAAAAAGTACCAAATTACCATTATTATAAAATTGTATTTTTAACTAATGTACTTATAAACTGATGCTAATGACAGTATTATAGACTCATGTTTTAAATATCATACGTGACAACCTACAACACTGGAGTTTAGTTCACGATTGCCCTCCCCTATTTTTTAAATCGAATCGTTCAGTCGAACCTGACATAGAAGGAGACAGGCTTAATCTTGTGGTGGTTCCACTATGCGAGAGGGGTTTCCATTGCATAAGCACACACCATATTGTCCACGAAAATTTTAATGCCGCTGACCAATCGTTCAGGCATAATACACTCTGTAACAAAAAGATTGATGCATCAAGAAGGAGTTGTCCGATTGCAATAAAAATGGGTAGATGTGAAGAACATACATAGAAAAAGACGATAAAAATTTCAGAACAATTGAATGATTTATTTCAGAGTTTGACAGTTACAAGGGGAGGAAGTCAATAAAGCGTTGGTCCACCTCTGGCCTGGATGCAAGCTGTCACCCGGTGTGGCATAGACTGAAAAAGTTCTCGGAAGGTGTCCTGCGAAATTTCTTGACAAATTGTCTCCAACTGTCGGGCTAAGTGGTTAACATTCCGGTATGGTTGCAATCGCCTTCCCATAACATCCCAAATGTTCACTATGAAAGATAGACATAGCTGGCCAAGGAAGTGTTGGGTTCATAGCAGTTCATAGCAAAACGTGTCGTGCGGGGTAGGGCATTATCTTGTTGAAAAGTAAGCCCGGGGTGTCGCAAAAGGTAACACAACCGGTCGTAGAATGTCGTCTACGTACCGCTGTGCTGCGTGTCAGAAATGACTACCAAAGGGCTAGCAAAGGAGATGGAAACCCAGACCATAACGCCCTGTTGTAGGCATTTGTGGCGTGCGATAGTTAGCGTAGGATCCCCACGCGGCCATGGACGTCTCCAGGACATGTCTGCGATTGTAGTCAGAACACAGTTGGAAACGGGACTCATCACTAAATACTACGTTCTCAGTAAACACCGTTCCAAGTAGATAATGCCCGACACAACTCCTTCTTATTCGTCGATTTTTTTGTTATAGTGTATATATTTGGGTTATCTTAAAGTGCAGTTTATCGCCGTTTTGATTACGTGTGGTGTTCAATCTAATTGATCTTGATGGTTCCCAATCAGTTATCCTATATCCATTCAGAATTCATTCGTTATAATTTTAATAGCTACGAGCTGAAATCGGTTTTCAAAACAAGTCACATTCAGAATTTGCACAAGAGACCAGTATAACCGCTTAAATACAACCGCCACCTACATTTAGCCTTACAAAAAAATCCCTCTTGAAAGTATTTAAATTGATCAATAAAGTAATAATGACTACCATAAATCCAGACAAACATTCCCATGCTAACGAAAAATTTTGAAATTGAAATGAGTCAAATGACTTAAAGGGATGCAACGTAATTCATGTTGCATACATAAAAAAATAATTTTACTCATCCTGGTATTTTACACCCCTGAATCCAAATGAGATATCTATTTTTTCACTGACATCATCTATTGTACAAAATTTGAGGACAATGAAACTGATCTTGTTTATACTTACCGAATGTTTACAGAATAGAATTAAAAAATAGTACAACTGTCTAGATGACGTTTTTCAGTTGCCACCATTTTAGGTGCCCGTTTCTTTAAAGAAAGACAAAAAACCCAAATTTCGAAAAATAAAAATTTGTAAAGTGTTTTTCGGTTTATTGGATAAAACGATGCATCAGATATTCAAGAACAAATGGACAAAATTTCAGAGTTGAAGAAAATTTCTACGAGCTGGGGCTTTTTACTTTTATTTGACCTTCCAACTACATAATCGACTGCCAATCATTGGCTTCATTTTCCATGAAAACTTCCATTTATGCAACTCATATATATCATAGTGTATCTACCAATGGTTATTCCAAACATTTTAAATACCCTTAAGGTGTAGGCTCTTGGTTTTTCTACTATTCGGCGGAAACTAAATGACAAAATCAGTTCATTAAGCAAGAAATGTATAATTTTTCAGTGAATTATCACAAATCACTCACTTGTCTTCAGAGATAAAACTGGCGTTTAAAAAATATATACGAGTTTAGGTAAAAACTCTTGTTTTGATAAAAGTCTCAATGAAATAGAAATTACTAAAAAAATAGTTCTTGCAAAAAGTAAGTTATTTTCGTTATTTTCTGTTGTATTTTGTACTTAAAATGCGATTATCTCAAAACCAGTTTTTTGCAATTTTGCCAAAGTTCAAAGTACTAAGGCTTTTTGATATATACACTTAAAGTTAAACTGTTTACATTTTTTAGGTCTTGAATAATTGTATAATAGACATAAGAAACGCTTTTTAAAAAAATAGTTCTTAATAAACATAAAAAATCGGAAATTTTTATAGAAATTTAACGTACAATGAGTAAATTATTTTTTTTGATGAAAACTCGTAAATAAATTTTAGAAAATCTCTCCCTAGGTCTTTTGCAACAGTAACTATAACAGTATTGTAGAAATTTATTTCATACAAAAATATTACAAATTTACAGAGGAGTAGAGTTTATAAAAAGTGTGTATTTCGGTTAAAAAAACATATTACAATCGTAATATAAAATATAACTTCTAATAAAAACTAATTTTTTTTTATTGACTATTGATTTAAAATATGTGCTTAATTATCACTCAAAAAATTGGTTATGTGAAATGAATTATAAGAATTTTGGGTTTTTCCTTACGTGTCTCCCTTAAACACATTTGTAATTTATCTTGCTAGTAACTACTTTTTTAGGAGTTTTGATGGCTACATTAGAATCTCCAATTCATATCATAGATAAATAGTTAACTACGTTACAACCACGCATTTCAATATTGAAACAGCCAATCCAAAATCCAATTATGAATAACTAAGAATTTCAAAGAACTTCAAATTGCTTCTTTCTTATTCATAGATACCGTTTTTAGTTTTACAAATGCAAATCCGGCATATTTAAAAAGACATCAAATTTTAATCTTCATATTTTACTCGATGATTCTTCAACAACCATAAGTTTCATGAAAACCAATTATTGAAAGAATGTGGTCTTTCTATAGAGCTTAAGGTAACGGGTACTAGTGTTTCGATTTATTGCATGATTTGGCACGCTACTTGAATGGGATTTCAGCATGTTTCTTAGTACCAAATATCGTTTTGACGTAAGAATACGTCTAACTCCGTGGTTAGTGTGAGGCGAGACTTTTGGTCAACCAACTGTGACAAAAATAGGTCCCAATTAAAATCCGTTCTATCTTTAGAAATACGTGTAGAACAGTTATAGTATTAGAATATTGACTAACAGTTTGGAGTCATACTGCAGAATACGTCCTTCCTGTGAGCGGGAGAATACATTATTTCTGCGTGTGTCCACAGAGAAAATGCAGCAATGGTTACCTTTTGTGCTCAGGATCATGTGACCAAAACTAGTGGTAACGTGACCCAGATACTGTTTTTGCTTGTCTGTTGGAATCATCATCTGATTGGTCCAAGGGACGGGTTGAAACGCCTATCCTCAAATGTCATCATATAATTGGCCACCCATATTCAAGTTTGACGATTCCACCCATTTTTTAGCCACTCCATACAGAAATGTGGTTCACACACTTACCTTATCATACGATATTATACCGTCAAACTAGGTGATAAACGCTCGTTCTCACGAATCAAGTTTAATTGACTGATTAAAGTTGATCGATAAAAGTTGAATATGACTTGAATCAGTTTTTGTGTTCACACATTTCAATAGAAACTGATCAACAATTTAATAAGCGAAAATATAAAAGTTACAATTGAAAAATGATTTATTTATAGAAAATCGTATTTAAGGTATCGAACTGGTGTAAAATTTTCCGCAGATTTTCAAATCCGGTGAAATTTACACTCTACATTTAACGATCGCGAAAATACAAATTTGGCCTAGAGAATAAAAAAATTACTTTTTTTTCTCGAATAAAATAAACCACGACAGATTGTTTGCGAGGAAATAACTCGAAAGCAGATGGCGGATGACTCATCACTTGAACGATAAAGTTTGAATGCGTGAAACCTTTCTTGATCCACTAAAAAGTTGATCAACTCTATTGAAACGAAGGTTCTCACTATAGTTTTCATTCAACTTTGGTTGATCAACTACAATCGGTCAATTGAACTTGATTTGTGAGAACGAGCCGTAAAACACAAAATTGGCCAACCAAGTCAAATTTTCCCTCAGAGAAGTCGTTTGGAGAGTGGGGTGCCAGCTCAGGTGTTGCTTCGTCATCTGACCGTGGTTCAAAATTACGAGGTGTTGTCCTCGAATCTTTCCCTTAAGGGACTGATTCCGGACCGCCGTCAATAGCCCGTTGTGTTGCTCTAGTACGACGTTAACTAAAATTACCATTACCTGACCGTGGTTCAAACCCACGAGGTGTTGTCCTTGGATCTTTCCCTTAGGGGAGTGTTCCCAGGCCGTCGTTAATAGCCCGTTGTGTTGCTCTGGTACGACGTTATTTAATAATTATCAATGATTACTAATCGGGATTTATCCAGGACCGTCACCAAAGACCCGTTGTTGTTTATTTTTAGTGTGATGTAAATTTTGAACTACCTTCTAACCTTATCGGAACCAATCACCAATATACTTGCAGTTACGAATCGAGATTTTATCCTAAATTCAATGTGTGGCAGAAAACGCAATGTCTGGTGGTTAAGGTGTTGGTCTCTGGATCGGAAAGTTCCTGGTTCGAATCCAGATTCAGGGCATGGATGTAAATTGTGTTGTCCTTTGTTAGGGGCAATGATTGTCCCACCACTGGTTGCTCTTTCACAAATGGCCATCACTTCCGGCCTTGTAGGGGCCAGTGATTTTGATGTGTGCCGGCCATTGAAAAAAAACTATTAGAGACATTTTGTGTGTAGAGCTAAATATAGGTGGCGTTAGTATTTCTGTAGAGGTGCGTGTTTCTTGTAGGTTTTCTGAACGTGATATCAGTGGGATTGTTTTACGATTTCAGCATTTCGCCAGTAAATATTAAAAAGAATAAATTTTGAATTGATATAATTATGATGATTGATTTGTCAACCCCAATTATATTTAACCTTTAGACTATTGCCCGTACAGCAGTTGCACTATGATTGCGCCAAGAAAGAACTTATACAACGGCTAGTACATCAGTTATACATTGAAAGTTAAAAGAATCGCGCTTGTCTATATAAAAAAATAGTTACCGCCGCAGCTGCATGATTGAAAACTCGCATTTTTCGCTCGATTCTTAGACGGTTTCACGAGAAAGTACGAGTCAGAAAATTATGAAATTAACATGTTATGCTCAAAATTGTACAGGGAACAAGATGAGGCTATTAGTTAAGGATGCATTAAGTGTCAACGTCGAAAAAAGCAAAATTTATAACGCGAGTGAGCAAAACGTACAAATTTTCTGTCTTTAGCCGTGAAATTTTCTTACAGTACCTCTAAACGTGAATTTTTGCACCTCGACGAGTTTTTTTTTAGAAATTTAAATTTGTTTCCTGATAATTTTATTTTGACATCTCGTTACTTTTTTTGTTAAAATTACCATATCTATAACTTAATACTATTGGTTTTTAAATTTGAAAACATCACTGGAAACCTTAGAATGGGACCCAAACGTTTGCACCTGACATCGCCAAATCGGCAATAAACTATTTTACACTAGACGTCTACAATACGGAAGTAAACTACATTTTAATGTAATCCCGATATGAACATTCGGACAGCTGAACTAAAACATTTTCAGTGTTTCTCCCTGTCCAGTTTGTTTACATTAAAATTCCTCTCATACCAGAGGTTTGCCAAAACATTTTCAAAATGCTTAAAAATAGAATAATTTTTTTCTTCCGCAGTTATCTTTTCACAAAATAACTACCAAATGCAAATAATTTCATATTATCATTTTTGTTAAAACTTCACTAGTTCAAGCGACATTTTAACTGAAAGTAAGTTAATTGCATGAAACATTTCTTCAGTCAAAAGCACGCTGATAAGAAAAGGCATATCAAATTTAAAAAGGTCGATATTTATGTACACATTTAAATGATAGTATATTTTCAACAGAGTAAATTGAAATTTTTTTATTATTTTGTGAACTAGGCGGAGATTTAGTCTTCTATAAAATCTACACATTGTTAGGAACGCTATTTCATTCTTGTATTACGCGCGAATATAGACGCTATACACTCAGCAAACTCTCCTAATCCCCTGAGTATAATGTATGATCCTGAAAAACAATTTTTAATTGCTCAATTGTCTTTGCAATTAAAAATATTAATTGAAATCCCTTGTTTGGAAGCAAAAGAATGTCCACGAGGAAGAATAAAGGAAGTAAAGTGTTCTCTCCTAAAGCTTGTTCCAACGGAGCAAGATAAATATGGACATAAATAATGTCCCTGTGAATCGTTACATTTGGTCGTAATTATTGTCACTAATAGCGAAAATTGTAGCGTGAAAGATGATGGTAATTTTTTGGAGAAACTAATTTCTATTAAGAGTTTAAAAATAAAATAAACCTGGAAACAGAAAGGTCGACAGAAGAGAAATGTTAATTCTGTATTTGTTCAATATTTGCTGCGCTTAAAACGCTTACTTCGATAGCTTATGTTAATCCTCACTGCGTCACCAGATAGATGAATAGTGCCCTGTTGTTTTATACCTCGCAACATGCACAATGAGTAAATTACCCTTTCTATTAGTTGAAAGATGGGTAGTGTGGGGGTCGATAACTTATTACTCAAACGCGAGTATGTATGGATTGTATAACTGACGATACTTTATGTAAACTTTATGTAAACTCAACAACAATAAATGTTTTGCCTCCACGAGGAGTGGATCCCTCGATGTACACGAGTTCGACATCGTTTGGGATGCGATGTAGATGTATTCAAAATATTAATGCTTTATAAAAAAAAGTCGATTCATTTACCATCGATTTATTGGAGCCGATGTTTGCTTAACATTGATAATTTTACATTGTCGATGTTTTATTTTTGAATGGAAAAAGTACCATTGTAAAAATTTAAAACATAACCGCTCAATAGGTAATTGTCAGTGCTGGCGACTCATCAGAAAGAGCTTTTTCCCGAAATGGTGGGACAGTTAGTGAAAAAAGGAGTCGGCTTAAGGTGGAGAAAGCTAACAAACTTTTTTTTTACAAACTGTAAGTAACAAACATTGGGTTATATAATAATTATAGGCCGCAATATATTTTATTTACAGTAAATAAAAAATACGTTTGTTGTGTTCCCCCCATAAGTTGATAAATAATTAATAGTAACTAACAATAATTATTGTTATGTACCTACGTATTTATACTAATAGTAAGAAGTACCTATTTCAAATTGTTGTAAATATTATTTTCTTTTGTAGTACTTAATTTAAAAACAAAAGATTTGTTAATTGTTCTTATTAATTTATTTACTTTGTTTTGACAGTTAAACCAGTTTTGAAAATGGAAAAACAAATTTTTAATACATACTAATGATAGGGATGTTTGTTTTATGTTTAATACATGATTTGATTATGTTTAATACATACTGACTAGGGATGCGACATCGATAACAATACATCGATGATTTTGGGCGATGTAATATTAACATCGATGTTTTAATAATAAACATCTATGTTTTGTTATCGATGTCGCATCACTAGTTACATTGGGGAGTGATTGCATCCAGGCGCGTGCAACGCCATCTGTCAACAAGCGTCGTAACACTTCTCCGCGATTGAAATGATAATTTCAATGAACATTAAAAATTATGATGTATGATACATGAAGATACACGACAAACAATACAATAATAAGACACAATACTGAGATAAATTCACATTTTGAATAAGAATTTCAATGAAAAATATAAACAATGTCACATACGAACTTAAAACACTAAATACAGGGTTTGTCCAAGTAATGTAATGATCAAGTAATGAGACTGGGTCTGATGAAAAGAATTTATTCATCCGATCGGTACATATTGTTAAAAGTCTTCAAAATAGTCTCCTTGGGCGTCGATACACCGCTGCTAACGCAGATCCCACGCTGCAAAGGCTCCTTGGAAGTCAGCTGACGCAACCTCTTTCAGAGACTCTGTGACAGCTCGTTGGGTGGAGGGAACATCTTCGAAACGGTGACCTTTCAAGGCTTTTCTTGAGCTTTGGGAACAGGAAAAGGTTTGCCGGGCTCACATCGGGGCTGTACGCTGGCTGCGGCAAGGTTGCAACCCCTATCCGGGGGCCACGTAGGCATTCACTACGAAGGCGGTGTGAACTTTAGCTTCTAGCCATCGGAAATCTCCGGTCGTTTGACGGCTCTGTGCAGGCGCGCAAGTACTTCTTTGTAGAAAAAGGCGTTGAAGGTTTGTCCGGGAGGTACAAATTCTTTGTGGACCACCCACTTTGACTGCATTTTCGTCCAAACCACTCGTTGAAGGGGCTCCAGATCGCTCTATGTCTTCAAGGGTGTCCGTTCAT